>CM033641.1:96958529-97059270 GCA_019512145.1 Engystomops pustulosus | reverse complement strand
ATATACACAAATACATGCTCATATACACTCACATTCATATACACCAAAGCATTCTCATATACAGTCATACACAAATACATGCTCATATACACTCATCGTCATATACACAAATGCATGCTTTCATTCACACATATCACATGCTCATAAACACAGATATACATGTTCATATACATTTACAAACTCATATACACATTCTCATTTACAGACCTGAGGGGCAGAAAAAGTGGCAGCTAATGGCCTGGTCTATAGAGTATAAAGGAGCCCCTGCCTGGCTCCTGCTATCACACAGAGCTGGATACAGCCAAAAGCTTGTCTCTTTCACTTAGGACAGGAGAAGGTCACATTACCCTCTATAGCCAATTCATTCACTGATAGCTAAAAGGATCCTAAGTAAATAGTATATGATCTGTGCAGAGGAAAGCAGAGAGCAACCAGCAGGAAATAGTATATGATCTGTGCAGAGGAAAGCAGAGAGCAACCAGCAGGAAATTCCGCTGGGTGATAGATAAGGTCACAGATAAGGTCACTTCCTAAATCATCCAGGCTGCCATTCTGCCGCCTCTGATAAGGTCACTTCCTAAATCATCCAGGCTGCCATTCTGCCGCCTCTGATAGCTGCCACCTGAAGCAGGATTTCATCTTGCCTCATGGCAGATGCGGCCCTGGTGAGGATCATTAATGCAAGTCAGCAATATTCTGTCACATAAATAATTGACTTGCATCTAGGTTAAAGGTGTATTCCAGGAATCAGCATAATTATACAAATGGGTCCTTAAAATATAAGCTAATATGTAATTAGTTGTTATTTAAAATGTTGCTCCCCTTAGCAGAAAAATGCTGGTGACATACACTGTAATGAAGAATTAAAATGCTACTGGTCCTTTACTCAGTCCGTTAATTTCCTCCACGCAGTCCGTAGCGGAGGAGACACAGGATAGAAGATG
The DNA here is from genome assembly GCA_019512145.1 of Engystomops pustulosus. Classification (NCBI taxonomy): domain Eukaryota; kingdom Metazoa; phylum Chordata; class Amphibia; order Anura; family Leptodactylidae; genus Engystomops; species Engystomops pustulosus. The sequence goes on along the minus strand of CM033641.1, from coordinate 97,058,326 downwards.
GCCGCTGGTCACATGTCCATATCACATGTCCTGTACCTGCATGGGCAGGTCATGTGATCACCACTACGTTTAGCTGTAGTCGGTTGAAGTGCATCCAGTATGGCCAGTGTTCTGGTGATGGCAGTTACACATCACTTACAGCCGGGTCCTGCCAGGAAGGCAGGACCCGGTGAGAAGAGGAGCCGACAGCCCCGGGTCACTCGTCGGAACCCGGGGCAGCGGCAGGAGGGATCGGATCCCCCGGTAAGCACACCGGGGGGGTCCGATCCACGGGGGACACACTTGCACGCCGCGGTCATGCTTGACCGCGGCGTGCAAGGGGTTAAACACCCGGGATCGGAGTTTTTCCGATCCCGGGTGTTAGTGCCGGGTCTGGGCTGTGATATCACAGCCCGACACCGGCACCAGCGAGACCCGGTGTCCCTAAAACTTCTTCTGATGCGCCGCCGTAGAAAGGCGTCGCATCAGAAGAAGTACCCTTAATGACCGCCGTAAAAACCCGATAGGGCGGTCATTAAGGGGTTAAAACTTAACTGGAAAACCCTTTTAAAACTTTCCAAACATATTACAAATCTTCTTCTGACGCGGCGCCGTAGAAAGGCGTATGCGTCAGAAGTAGTACCCTTAATGACCGCCGTAAAAACCCGATAGGGCGGTCATTAAGGGGTTAAAATATAAGCCAGTTTGTAATTAGCTTAGGTTTAAAATTTTGCTCCCCCTAGCAGTAAAATGATAAAGAATTAAAATGCTACTGGCCCTTTAAAATCAGTCAGTTTTCTGCCATGTGTCTGCTATGCGTGGAGAAAATAGATGGCAGTCGGTCCATTGCCCACATCACATGTCCTGCACCTGTCTGGGCAGGTCATGTGATCACCACCATGTTTGGCCCGGTAACTGAACACCGTTGGATATCAACATGACGCTGCACGGAGCGCCCCTGGTGGTAAGGGTGGTCTGCAAAACCAGTAGTGTGCCCTGCCTCCCTCTGGTATAGCGGCTGCAATAACTACTCAGCTTTTCTAATACCCAAGTGAAAGATCACAATTAAAATGACATATATTCAATATCTTATTGATAGCGTTCACATGGCTTCAGATTAATTGATTATTAGTTTACAACGACTAGATAATGTTTTTTTTTTTTTATGGTCCTCAATAAAGAGCAAATACATGCCGCCCTCTATTCTTTGATAAACTACACCACGTCTACACAATCCTCAAGTAGGGCGATGGCTCCCGCATTAGCGCTCAGCTCCGTACTATTACGGCGCAACGCACCTGGCTCCTCCCGTGTCACCATGACATGGTGACAACGCGATGTGACGCGGGTACGGAGGCAGGAGAACCTCCTGCTGACATGACCGACCAATCGGATCAGTCCCCCCGCCAATCCTGCAATGGCCAGTCAATCCTGACTTGCCAATTGCAGCGTTTATTGGCTGAAAACATGTTTTAGCTCCTCCTCCAGCGCAACCATTTTTTGTTGGTATCACTGGAGAGGGAGACAGAGCGTTTACTGTTTGCACCAAACAACTATGTTCCTATCTGATCCCTATTGATCCCCATCTGTTTCCCTCCTGCATCCTCTGTGTTCCCTGTGTGATCCACACTTGTCCTCTGTTTTTCCCCCCATCTCCTGTCTGTCCCTTTTGAACCAAACACCTTTTCAGTGCCGTGTGTAGCCTTGTTTTGCACTGACCCCTTTCGGTGCACAAACCGGTGAATTGCTGCACTATCTTTAATGGTAGTTAGGTTGGCTATTGGCGATGGCTAGCTGATGGCATGTTGTGTGCAGTCTCACACTTAGTGTTTTTTTTTTTTTTTTTGTGGCTGTATTTTTTATTCAAGCACCCTAAAGGGTACCTGTAGTTGGGTGCACTTATCTATTTTTTTTGTGTGTACCATCTGTGCGGCTTGTCCGTGTAGTTTGGTGCGCATTATTTTTTGTGTGTGCCATCTGTGCAGCTTGTCCGTGTGGTTTGTGCGCATTATTTAAATTTTTTTGTGTGTGCTGGCTAGACGTGTTGGGTGCACATGTCTAATTTCCCTGGTGTTGTCTCGATGTTATTTTCAAGGTAGCACATTCTTATCTTTGTGTGGCAATGTCTCAGAAGCGTGCACCGTGTTGGAGCCAATACACATGCGCTGGCCTCTGACACATAGTCGGCAAGTGGGTGATGTCCCCTTCTACCTACATCTCCTCCTGCTCAACTTCCAGTGACCTGTAAGGACCACCCGAGGAGGTGCCATGGGGTTCCAGTGCCTGGGACTCCCTGACCCCACATGGGTAGCCCCAGATTATTATACCCCTTCAGGTCCCCAAATTTGTGGCCTCCTGATTTAAATTTGACACAGCAGCTCATGCGGGTTTGTTTTTTTAATAGGAGCTGTTGACATCCTCATCTTAGTTGACATCCCGTCCGCAGCACGTGGATGTGGATTTGCATAAAATCTCCATCCACTAGGCTGTGAATGTAGGCACAACCACTCCTTTTCAACCATAGACTGCTAGGTGTACGCGTCTTTAAACAAATTACTCCCTGCTGGCAATGGTGCCTTTCATCAGGATGACTCGTCCTGCTACGCTGCAAAAAAGGTTCGGATATAGACAGAGGGAAAGGAGTTGAAGGTGTTAACGGTGCTCCACACATCACCCAGGTTTCTCTCCCGTACATCCCCATGCTCGCGCCAAATGGGTTCACTCAGTCCCCAACCTTCCAACGTAACCTAAAGGCCATCTGGAATAACAATCCCAACACAGGAAATACTGCACTGCTCTCTTCTCATCCCAAGTCCCCAGCTATCCTCCTACACAGATTATGAACCCCGCATGGGCAGGGTCCTCCTCTTCCACCAGTTCCCTGATCTCTGGATCTTCAATGCTTGAACTCCTATTATGTATAGCATCATGAAATAATGTGCTCAAGTAATGAACATAAATAATTGACTTGCATCTAGGTTAAAGGTGTATTCCAGGAATCACATAATTATACAAATGGGTCCTTAACATATAAGCTAATATGTAATTAGTTGTTATTTAAAATGTTGCTCCCCTTACAGAAAAATGCTGGTGACATACATCCTGTAATGAAGAATTAAAATGCTACTGGTCCTTTACTCAGTCCGTAATTTCCTCCACCAGTCCGTAGCGGAGGAGACACAGGATAGAAGATGGCCGCTGGTCACAGTCCATATCACATGTCCTGTACCTGCATGGGCAGTCCTGTGTTATACCCCTACGTTTAGCTGTAGTCGGTTGAAGTGCATCCGTATGGCCAGTGTTTCTGGATGGCAGTTACACATCAAAGGTGTCGCATCAGAAGAAGTACCCTTAATGACCGCCGTAAAACCCGATAGGGCGGTCATTAAGGGGTTAAATATAAGCCAGTTTGTTGAATTAGCTTAGGTTTTAAAATTTTGCTCCCCCTACAGTAAATGATACAAGAATAAATGCTACTGGCCCTTAAATCAGTCAGTTTTCTGCCATGTGTCTGCCTAATGCGGGAGAAACATAGATGGCAGTCGGTCCATTGCCCACATCACAGTGGCAATTGATGAAATAATGTTATGTCAGGACATTGTAACCATCCTGCAACCCCTCCCCACCAGACTCTACACTGTAATGACTGCTGTAAGGTTAGTTATAGCTGCAGTTTCAACTCATATCCCAATCTTAGTGAAACATCAAGCTTTCGTCTCCTCTCAATGTGGACAAACATTGTGCCTCAAATTATTACAAAGATGATGGATCTTTAGTTAGGAATAGGAACGCAAGGAAAACATAGCATTGGGAATCACAATACATCTTGTAAACAATATCTATAAATGATACAAAATATTAACCCCTTCACGACTCAGCCTATTTTAGGCTTTTGGACACGGCCCCATTTTTCAAATCTGCCCTATAAGTGGTTATTGCTTTGGAACGCTAGAAGATATCCAGGTGATTTTTAGAGTGTTTTCTCGTGACACATTGTACTTCAAATTCGTTTAAACATTTGGATGATATCTTTTGTGTTTAGTTAGGAAAAAAATGAATTGTGTCAAAATGTTAGAAAAATTCTCTACATTTCAAGTAGATTAATTCATAACTTACTTTTCCCAAATGTCTGCTTTATGTAGGCATGTTTTTTTTTTTTTTTAAGATTCCACTTATTTTACTACAATGTTATGAGGCTTAGAATTTGGGTGCCATTTTTCACATTTTTTGGAAAATCACCAAAACCTGTATTTAAAGGGATCTGCTCAATTTTAAATTGCCTGTGAGAGACCTAAATAATAGCAAGACTCGTAATTTATCCCATTATGGAAACTATTACCCCATTATGGGGTATTAAAGGGGTTATCCGGGTTTAAAAAATTTGTTATGGCCGGGCTCTGGAGGGCTATTTAAACACAATAAATTATGTACTTACCTCCTCCGGTGCTGCCGATGTCCCGCGCAGCAGCCGGTCTTCTCTGTGCGCCGGTTTCATTACAAGTGCGCCCTGGGAGCTTCCGGCCGGCCGGATGCTCCCATGCGACACCATCTCCCAGCGCTTACAACGCTGAGAGATAGGGACGGAGGAGCCGGCCACATCGCTGACCGGAAGCTCCATGTGCACGGCTTCCGAGCCCCTTGTAAACAAAAAGGGGCACAGATCGAAGGGACCACGGCGCGGGACATCAGCGGGGCCGGACGAGGTAAGTACATGTTTATTATGTTTAACTAGCCATCCCCAGCCCGGCCCTAGGTCATTTTTAAAACCCGGATAACCCCTTTAAAAAGCACTTTTATGAAGTTGGTTAACCCTTAAGTTTTACAGGAGTTAAAACAATAGAGTAATTTTGGGTGGAAAATTAAACATTTGCAATGGATTAAATGAAAAAGGCTCCACAAAGTTTGATACCCAATTTCTCCCAAGTGTACCCATAGCCCATATGTGGTGGTAACCTGCTGTATGGGCGCACGGCCGGGCATAGAACGGAAGGAGTACCGTTCAGAGCAGATTTGTATTGTCAAATTGTACAGGGGTTTATTTTTTTGCAAACATAAGATTCACTTTTCTGATACATAATATTTGGGCTTTTTTAGCTAATTGATGAGATTTTATTAACTCTTTGTTGGTGGAGAAAATTATCAATTTTTGGTAAGATTGTTTTCTTTCATTTTTTGGCTGTACACCATACCATAAAGTGTATATATTATTTTTATTCTATGGGTCTCTACTAGAGATGAGAGTGCACTAAAATGCTCGAGTACTCGTTATTCGAGACGAACTTTTCCGGATGCAACAGTGCTCGTCTCGAATAACGAGCCCCATTGAAGTCAATGGGAGACTCGAGCATTTTTCAAAGGGACCATGGTTCGGGAATAAAATGTGTTATTTAATTGAAAAAGAATGTCTTCGCATAAGCTAGCAGATGTATGCAAACATCTGCAATCTATTCTTCACTGTTCCCCGCGTATATATTATCTCCCGACAAGTTAGCAGATGTAAAGAACAGTGAATAGAATAAAAACAGTGAACACAGGATCATTTAAGTGAAAAACGCAGTGAAAAACACAATGAAGAATAGATTGCAGATGTTCGGCACATCTGCTTACTTGTCGGGAGATACGCTGTCCCGGGATCCGCTCCTCTTCTTCCACTGAAGTCTCCCCAGCGTCTCTGTGCTGCCGCTGCCCCCCCCGGTTTTGTTCGCACCGTTTCGCGCGTATCTTCCGACAAGTAAGCAGATGTGCCGAACATCTAATCTATTCTTCACTGTGTTTTTCACTTAAATGATCCTGTGTTCACTGTTTTTATTCTATTCTTCATTGTTCTTCACGTTTTTTTTAATTAACTGCTCGATCTCGAGCAGGGGAAATACTCGTCAACGAGCCGTTTCGAGTACCTTAATACTCGAACAAGCATCAAGCTCAGACGAGCATACTCGCTCATCTCTAGTCTCTACGATTACGAAAATACCTAATTTATATAGATTTTTAATTTTGTCCCTATAATACTGGGGGATATGGCCTGGCTGGACAGGCTATATACTTGGGGACATGGCCTGGCCGGGCAGGCTATATACTGGGGGATATGGCCTGGCCGGGCAGGCTATATACTGGGGGATATGGCCTGGCAGGCTATATATACGGAGGGAAGGGGCTGCTGGCTATATACTAGGGGGCAGGGGGCAGCTATATACTGGCTGGAGGCTTATACTCGAGTCAAAAGATTTTTCCAGTTATTTACGCATGCTCAGACAGTTTACAGTCAGACCCGGAGGCTGCTCCGAAGAGGATCTGATTGCCCAGTAAGGCTACATTCACACGGTGCTGCGGAGAGGAGCAGGGGATGAGCGCCGCTCACTCCCGCCCCTCTCCATAGGAATATACAGCGCATGGCGCCGTATTACGTAAAGATAGGACATGTCCTATCTTTCTAAGGGCTACGGAGCAGTACGGTGCCGCACCGTACCGCTCCCGTACAGGGCCGTGAGCCCATAGAAGTGTATAGTGGACATATATACGCTGTATATACGTCCCCCATACGTTTGTGTGCATGTGGCCTAAGTGGCACAGGGAGAAAAGTGGCGCGTCTGTGTCATGCTTGACCACAGCATGTAAGAGATTAACATTCGCAATCGGAACTGGCTGTGTAATATACAGCTGACTCCCGCTGCTTATGGTACGGCTGTGTTTGTGAGCCGGTGCCAGAAGCAGGACGTAATAGAACTTCACGGTGCGCAAAGGGCTTCATATAAAAAACAATCAGTATGAACGGTTTTCTTTTCATTCTAACATATCACTTCACTCACCTGGACATATACAATTACATCGAATACCTTGCTCAATAAAATCAGCAGCAACAGATTTTGTCAGACCGATGACTGCAGCCTTTGAAGTGCTATATACACATCTATTTACTACACCTGGAAGGAGAAATAAGACATATATAATTACTAGAAGAACAGTAATAAACTACACAATAAGGGTAGGGCTATCCCTCATTTAAGATCCCTGTTGTAAGGAATATATCATTCAGAGGGATATATCCTCCTCTTCCACCTCTCCACCCTAAAATTGGGAGGAGGATTAAACATCGGCGGCAGCCAGTGCTCTCAGTTTCTCTGACTTATTTCCCTGGGAACCTCCCAGTGTAAAAGCTCAGAACAGTCCAAGGATGCAGTTGCATCCCCATAGGCTTATTTGGGTGTGTAAATCACACTGCAGTAAGAAGCAGGGTGGAAACCCTGTGCAGAAGGAGGAAAAAGGATGCATCTGTCTCTCAGTATAAAGCCCCATAGACACAAACATATGGGGGACGTATCTCCAGCCGCAAACTTGCAGCCGACATACATCCCCCATAGACGTTAAGGGCCGTGCAGAGTACCGCTCCGTACACAGGAAAAAGATTAGACATGTTTCCCTGTGTTACTGGTCGTACACCGTGTATTTCAATGGAGAGGGGAAGTTCACCCCTCCACCTCTCCATCAAGTCAGACGTATATGCCCGTCTGGCTGTAAAAGTGCGGGCTTACGTCAGTGTGCGTGGGGCCTAAGTCTATAGATACATTCAGCTTATACACCAGCCAAGCTTCCGGTGTAGGTGCCGAATGTATCCAAAAATTGTGATGTGAATATTGCCTAATTGAACAGCAACTCACACAATACTAGTTCTGAAACCCCTGGCTGAACCACAAACTATATGATGACTGTCAAAAGTGATGTTTCGGCACGGAAGGAGATGCTGGACAATAAAAACAAAGGCAAGAGTGACACGTGTATACATAGCCCCACAAAACATAGGAGACAGTTTGGGTAGGCAAATCATTGTGAGGGATTCCTTTTAATGTCTACTCTTGGCGATTAAAAGCACACTTGCTGCAAATTTTAGTAATAAAAATAATGTGCAGTATAGCTGAGTGGGCAAACTCATTTGCAATTTCCACTTCAAAGTAAGTCTGATTGACCATGCAGATCTGTAGAAAGTGTTAGTTACTGGTCCTAGAGAACTCTTATCATAACTTGTGTGTGTTTTTAGCAGCAGCAGCACAACTATAAAAATTGATTTATAATGCAGGATTGTAGCTGAATATTGTGCACTGCACAGAAGGTTGCACTGCTATGCAAAATCTCTTTAGCTAGCGGCTCCAAAGCCTCTCCTCCTCCTCAGAGTTGACATTTATCAACTAGAAACCTGTTACAACTTTCATTCAGAGTAAAGGGGAGTGGCTGTGCAGCAGCTTGAATGAAGAGATGTAAGAATACAGCAGACAGAGGATTTTCCATGTGCTCCGGCCCAGATATTATCCTGGAATATATTTTTCAAAGTCCTGCTGTTACTAACAACAACACGAACAAAATATTTGGTTACAAAAGGGTTACTGCCTGTTCCTGAAGTTTTGCATGGTCAATCCCCTTTAAGATGGCTTAAGAAAAGTAATTAAAACACACACACACACACATCAAAACTATGCAACTTGTTAGTTATATTGTAGGAAAATTTATTTAAAAAAATATCATTCAAAATAATATTTTATATATATTTATTATGAATACCTTTAATACTGGAGGCTACTGAAGACATGTTGATAATGTTCCCTGATTTTTGAGCAAGCATCTGGAAAAAAAAATAACAATTACAGTAAAACTAATGTTCATAATGTAAATTGCGGGTGGGTAACTACATTGTGGAATGCGACTATAACGATTAGTGCGACGTACTATTACACCAAACACACCTATAAGTGCGCCTACAATGTATAACTTTATAACCTCCTAACGGGCCCTGCATAGTATATTGTCTCCTTTGAGTTCCCCTCCCCACACAAAATTCTCCATCTGTAGCCCCCCATCTTATGTCCCCTTATGTCACCCACCACCTTTCGCCTCCCTTTCTTCAGCCCCCCACCTTGTGCTTCACTTGATGTGCCCCCCCTCATCTTCTGTCTACCTTTCTTTAGCAAATGTATGCCTCCGTTTCTGCATCACCTCCCCTCATGCCTCCTTCCTAACTGTCAAATTGGGTTGAAACAAAGTCAAATACTCACCTTTCTGCGTTCCGGCTCAGCAAAGCTCCTATCTTTTCTTCTCTGCCATCACTATGCACAGCTCTGATGCCGGCAGGTGCAATGACCGGGGAGCCTACAGTTGACCACCATTGAACTGGTAGTTCTGCCAGTGGTAAATTGTTCTTCCCTTCTACTTTAAGATATTCAATTGAAGATGAAACATTACATTTAGCACAACATGAGTGAAAGAGCACACTTACTTTTGGCAGGAAAGTTTTGATCATGAGATACATGCTCCGCACATTAAGATTCATAGTGAAATCCCAATCTGCCTCCTCACAATCCAATATGGTTCCATGGTGAACAAAGCTGTAACAGAACACAGATTACAATATCATATGTACTGGACTACTTGAATGGTAGTCTACAACTGCTCCACATGGGGAATTACTCATCAGCAATAGAAATCAGTACAGTAGGAACTGGAGCAGGGGAAATGGTCTAATCCGAAATGTTAACAAAAGATGATTGTGAAGATGGTATCAATGGGAGACTCTGATTGTGAAAAAATTGGAGAGAATTAAAAGAAGGCAACTGTGAGTTGAGATGGATAAAAACTTCAATTGGAAATGCAACTCTGACAAAGTGCAAAAAAAAAAGTTTTTTTCTCATCTTTTCTCTCTGTGTAAGCCAAGGCTAATGACATGTGTAAATAAAATCAGATATTTTATAACTTTGGGGTGGTCAGCAGAATTTTCTTCTGTGTGGTCTGTTTTGGGTCAAGTATTTGTCCTAGATAAATATGCAGGATGGACAAAGTGATAAAAATAGCGAGTGGGGTAATAGGTTGTAAACAGTAGAGCTTTACAAATGTGGAACAAAGGATTCTGGACAAATTCAAGGCAATAACCCAACCCATTTTTCTATAGGCTAAATCTGTAAAAGAGTTTGTGCAATTTAAAAACCATCGGTATCGAAAATCTTTTGTCCTCTTTGCCATGAGGAATTGTCACTCATGTTATTGGGTAAATTATGATGACAGACAACTTATTTCTGTTGTTAATATGTATTTTTTCCATATTTCTATTTTCTGTACTTTGTTGCTGGAGCACTTTAATTTCCACTTTGGGGGATGAATAAAGTTTTATCCAATCTAATCTAATAGGATCTCATTTGAGACTCAAAAGTGATTAATACACTGTTATAAAATAAGTGTTATAAATCAGCTCACATAAGCGGTTAATAGTCATATATGCTTTCTTATTCCATACATAGTTTGCAATACTGTCTTAGGCCTTATCTGCACGTAGGTATGTGGTCCATGAAATACAGACTTTGTGCATTATCCCCATGGAACTACTGTCCTTATACATAAAATTAGTACATGACAGTCCAGTGGTTAGTCGGTGACTCACACTATCACAGATAACTACGGTGTTGTAAAATCTGTTCACAGCACTGTGTTCAATTCATGGACTGATGCGAATAAGCCCTTAGGCCCCTTCCACACTTGCGTTTTTCACGCGCGTGTTCTGTGCGTGCTTTTGACGCGCAGAACTTCCATCGCACTCTGACCCATTGTAATCAATGGGCTTTTTCAGACTTGCATTTTTTTCATGCGCACACGCGTGTTTTTTTAACGCGCGTTTAAATCTCGCCATTCTCTACTTTTGCAAGTCACGCGCGTGAAAAACGCACCATACAAGTCTATGGAGATGCATCAAAAACGCATTGCACTCTGAGACACATGCAAGTGCAATGCGTTTTTCATGCATCAATTGCCATTGAAAAGATAGAGCTCAGTCCAGAGTCCTTTTCACGCGCATTATCTGCGTGTGAAAAACGCATTGAAATTGCAATGAAAATGCATTAAAAATGCGCGTGAAAAACTGAGACGCTGAACAAACTCTGACTGAAAACTGATTGCACTCTGATGCAAAATGTCAGTTTTTCACTGACCAAACCCTGATCAGACTCTGACCTGATCTGCAACACAAGTGTGGAAGGGGCCTTATACTTGCTGTAGAGAAAGGAGTTTATGATACTGACATTTAAAGGAAAAATCTTACACAATGGAATCTGAAAGATTATTGTAATGTGACTGGTCGGAGCAGCCCATTGTTTTATAGGGCATGAGACATATACTTACCCAGCTACATTGAAGAGCACATCAATTCTATCAATCTCCTGGCAGAGTTTTTCAATCTGCTCTTTCTTTGTAACATCTAATACTCTTGTCTGAATACCTAAAATAATTGTATAAAAATCCCAGTTAGAGAAGCATATGATAAAGTCTAGATTTTTATTTCTCTCTTTTTTTGTTTGGAAATTAAATACTAAACCACAAATACATAAGGGGTCATTTGGATTTAGAGCTCATTCAGACGGCCATTATGGGGGCAGTGATCTGGTCGCATGATTTGTAACCAGATCACGGCCCCCCCCTAGACTTCTATGGCTCCCGATGATGGTGCGGTGAGCACATGCCGTTTACTATCAGTCTCCTTAGTTCAGTGATGGCGAACCTTTTAGCGGCCAAGTGCCCAAAAAGCAACCCAAAACCCCTCTTATTTATCGCGAGGTGCCCAAAAATTAAAGCAGTAACTTACTGCTCCCTGTTCTTTAACAATCATATTGGCCTCCTGAGGACAGCAACGCAGCAGAAAGATGGAAAAGGTGCATTATTTTAGCTTCTTTCCAGTGTCCCTCTGTAATCAGGGGGGCAGCAGAAGGTCCTCCAAAGAGAATTCGGACCTGTCTATTCATTCTCCCTCTTCCTACAGTCCAAACTAGCGAAGTAAGTATCAAAATATGACTGAAAACAGCATCTTTTAAGTTGCTTGGAACTGGAGGAAGATTCTTTGAGTCCTGTCTGGTGTGCTTGGGGTGATGGCCCGGGTGCCCACAGAAAGGGCTCTGAGTGCCGCCTCTGGCACCCGTGCCATAGGTTCGCCACCACTGCCTTAGTTTATGCTCCAACAATGATGTAGAAATATGTACATGTGCCATCTGCAGCCAATCAATGGGTCATTAAGGGCGTCAGTCATATGTTACTATCAGGATATCATAGCTGGATCAGGAAGTATAGAGATCAAGAACTGTAGGGCTTTAAACACAGATATAATTAAGTAAACACCAATTGAAAATAGCAACCTTCATATGATTCCAAAGATTTCAACTTCTCTTCATTGATGTCTGTTGCAATCACCTTTGCTCCTTCTTTAGCAAATGCCTATAGGCTCAAAAGAGAATAGAACTAGTAGTGTTGCTCTATATTAACCGGTAAACAATGCTAATTCATTTTCTTACAAACACACTAAATTTACAACAGCTTTTTAATGCAGGCAAAGTTCTAGAATGTGCAAAGTTTTGGACGAGTACGTTGAAGAAGACATCTACATATGTACCAACATGTGACGTACTATTACTGAGACCCCCACTGATCAGCAAGTTAGGTCCTATACAGTGGATAGGACCTAACTTTGATTCATGGGAAAACCCCTTTAACTCGATGCATACAACCAGTATCAGGAGTCAGAACATAGATAGAGTGGAAGAGCAGGAGAGGACCTGGGAGCAATGAGAACTTCTCAGCTGTGCTTGCCGCTACCCGACCTCCTGTTAATTCTTCCATCAGTTATGTTACATCAGTTATGGAACTGCTAATTGGACTCTGACTGTCAGCAGGCTGCAGACCGCAAATCATTTCTTGACAGGCTGCATGTGGCCTGTCGGTGCGGGTTGTGTAGCCCTGCACCTCCTTTTAGTTGAGATGTGGCTGCACTTCATGTACATGCTCAGTAGTGAAGTGCCTCTGCTACAGATCAGAGGAAAAAGGCACTAGGAATGAATGCCTGCAATTATCTCTGCATTGCTAGATTGACCAGGAAAACAGAAATGTGGATTCAGAGTCATGGATTTGGAGTCAGAGTTGTAGTTAGGGAAAATGAGGAGTTGGAAGCTTTCTAACACCACAAGCCTGCTTACACACCCTTGCACAAGCTGACTGAATGATTATTCTGCCGTTACTGCTCTAATCTGCAAGTGGCGAGCATTGTCCCATGTGAGTTTTTTGAAGGTAAAAGGTTGCAAAAAAGCCATTTAATGCTTTTTTTACTACCACAAACATGTCATTGATATACAATTGATAAAAGGTCTCCCTACAAGTTGAATAAGAACGTCTGATACCAAAACCCATAATGCTATAAATAAATTACCTCACCGAGATGATGTCTCATCACAACACTAACCATACTAAATACACTGCAACCAACCAACTACAGCCAAACATGGTGATCATCACATGACCTGCCCAGGCATGTGATGAGGAAATGTGACCAGCGGCCATCTTCTGTTTTGTGCCTCCTCCACAGGAAAAAAAAAATCACAGTAGCATTTTAATTCTATATTACAGTGTATGTCAATAGCATTTTTCTGCTAAGGGGAACAAAATTATACATATATAACAATGTATATATATTATATATACATATAACAACTAATTACATATAAGCAAATTACATATTAGCTTATATTTTAAGTACCCTTTAGTATATGAATTATGCTGATTCCTGGAATACCCCTTTACCACCACATAATGTGATAGAGATTATCCTTCTAGAAAACCATGTGTCAAATGCAGATGTCAGGCCACAATACTCAGAATATATTTATATGAAATTAGTATTATTTTGAGAAACTTTATGTGAACGTTGTGGTAAATGTTTCACCACAATGTACTGGACATTTATAACTATTGGTAAAGATACAGATAAAACAAGATGATAGACTGGCTCTTGACTGGAAGACTTACAATGGCAGCCGCGTGTCCAATTCCCTGAGCTGCTGCTGACAGCAAAATGACTTTTCCATCTAACCGACCCATTCTATCTAAAAAATATTAACAGAATGAATTCATAATTACACTGAAAAACATCTGTATGCACATAAAAATCCCTGCATTGCCACTGTGGTGAGCTGAGCAGTGGCTAAACATGAAGGGCCTAGTAGTTGGCAGATGTCTGGCACTGTATATCTCTCTGGAGGGCTTTAAAGGGGTTGGCCACTTTACCTGATGTTTTTTGTAATCTATGCGCAGGGGGCAGGATATTAGGCAATTGACCAATATACATCTGCAGTTGGAGGATCATGTGATCTCTAACTAGCGATTATTCATCCTCCATCTTCAGCCATTTTATGGACATTAATGTCTGGCTGATGAGGCTTCACTTTACACATCAAGAAAGCAATACAGAACTATTACTAGATGTATATTGGTAAATTACCTAATATCCTGTTGCCCACAAATCACATAAAACACGAGGTAAAGTGGCCCACCTCTTTAAGTTTGGTGCCATTCACCTAGAAACTTAAACATCATAATACAATTATTCTCTGGATTGATACAGCGAGTTAGAGGGACCAGATTTTACCTCATTAAAATACTCAGGTAGGGTAGAAAATGTAATTTCTATAATTATATAATTTATGTGAAATCTCAGCCTTTTACCTGTAAAAAAATCACCTCCAGTCATGTGAAAATGATCTGCGGAAAGTCATATTTTGCCTGAGATGAAGTCACTTCTGATGCCCCATTTCCCCAGTTCTATAGCACCTAGAAACATGCTTTTGGTATTAAAGATAATAATCCCATGTTTCATATTGTATCAGGTTTGTGGTTCTGTGATCTAGTAGTTGGGAATTAATGACAAAGTTGGAAATGAAAGATAAAAATCCAATTACAGCCTTTTTTAACTCTAGTTCTGTAGTGCACAACCACAAGCCTGATGCTCATCTTTAATATGAAAACAGCGGCGTGCTTTAAGGTACTACAGAACCAGAAAATAGAAGCTACCGTGTTTCCCCGAAAGTAAGACAGTGTCATACATTCTTTTTACCCCCAAAAGTCCCACTATGTCTTACTTTCGGGGTATGTCTTATTGGAAAAAGTTAAGGAAACTTTACATGGTGCATTTTGTGAATTGCTTACTTGGTACCGTAATGGCGATCGGATCAATTCCTCTGCGGTGCTGGGTAGAGGTGTGGCTTCTTCTTCCTGGAGCAGGGGAACACTGGAGCACGGGAACACTGGAGCAGGGGAACAGGAACAGGAACGCAGGAACACACAGGAGCACGGGAACAGGAACGAAGGAACACACAGGAGCAGGGGAACAGGAACGCACAAGCAGGAATGCAGGAAATAACACACAGGGAGCTTTCTCTTCTCGCAAGATCTGGCGAAGTGATGGGAACCGCCAGATTAAATAGCAAACCTGGAAGTGGCCAGTGCCAATCAGCATGCACTGGCCCTTTAAACTTCAGAGTACCTGCACGCGCACCCTAGGGAGCAGGGATATGCGTGCGCCCTAAGCCGGACAGGAGCGGGAGCGTAGAGAGGTGAGTTTGGAGCAGGGGCCAGGGCAGCGCCATGGAGAGGTGCACGGGTGTGCCCTCAATCCGTGACACTGGCTAGCTATATACAAGAGGGCATTAGATTTCCTGGGGGACATGAGGCTTGCTGGCAATATACTGAGGGGTAGTAGAGGGCTGTCTGGATGTATACTAGGGGCATGGGGATGGCTATATACTGGGGGCAGAGGGCTGGCTGGCTCTATAATTGGGGGCATGAGCTTTCTAGCTATATACTGGTTGGAGTCTGTGACCAATGCATTTCCCACCCTAGGCTTATATACAAGCCTAGGGTGGGAATATTACATACAAGGAAAAGGCAGCACTCCGGAGTCTAGTGAAGCAAATACATGTATCAATACTGGATGGATAGATTCATGATAGTCATCATAGAGGAGAGATAGCTACACCCCTAATCGTTCTATAGATTCTTCTATGTATATACAATCATACACATTGAATAAGATAATATTTCTTTGCATTTCTATACAATACAATAATAACAATAAAGATTGACTTTCACAACATAGAAAGATCCTTCACGGAGAGAAGAAATAATTGTCGGCTCAGCATTTTTTGTCTCTTTGAAAAGTTCTCAGGTCGTGAAGACTAAGTAATAAGAAGCAAATTATGATGTAGACAGCGGCCTCGGGGGAGCTGTATCCACATCATGTATTTCAATAAGGCTCTCTGTAGTTTTCACATGATAACAGATTTTGGTAGAAGTCCCCGGAGAGTCTCCTCTCTAATAGCATTCATTGTACATGCAGCCTCAGACTACATCAATCTGTGGGGTGGATGAGGAGAAGGGGCACGGATGTAGGAAACTTGTTACAAGGAAAATTAGAATCCGGATGAATGTGATCTACACATCTGTCATCTTCATAAGAAATTAAAGGGATCTTCTCATCACAAATTACCCCTTTAATTTGGGCAAATTTCTTGACTTCCTGTAATGGCCACTAAAGGGGACATTTGGTATTATTGGAGTGACCATTTAAAGGTGTCTTCACATCTCAACTATCAGTAGGATATGCCATCTTTTTATGATTGGTAAGGTCTGACCAGTGAGACCCCAGAGGTCAGAAAAAGAAGCGAGCAAAGCAATAATCTAGCAAAAAAATCAACAAAAAGATTCTCTTTTTGAGTTTTTCAAAAGATTTGGGTGGATCCTAAACCCTAAACACAAATGTTTAAAGGGGTTATCCGGGTTTTAAAAATAGGCCCGGGCTGGGGTGGGCTAGTTAAACATAACCAACATCTACTTACCTTGTCCGGCGCCGCCGATGTCCCGCTCCGCGGTCGGTCTTCTCTGTGCGCCGGTTTCATTACAGGGGCGCACAGGGAGCTTCCGGCCGGCTGGAAGCTCCTATCCGACACCATCTCCCAGCGCTTACAACGCTGAGAGATAGGGACGGATAGGAGGAGCCGGCCACATCCCGGACCGGAAGCTCCTTGTGCGTGGCTTCCGTGCCCCTGTAAACAAACAGGGGCACGGATCGAAGGGACCGCGGCGCGGGACATCAGCGGCACCGGAAGAGGTAAGTAGATGTTTATTATGTTTAAATATCCCTCCCGGCCCAGCCATAAGAAATTTTTAAAACCCGGATAATCCCTTTAATGAAAAGCTCCGATCTCGTTTTGTAGATCCTTTATAATTGTTTTCAAACGTTTGCTAAATCCTATATCCTTACCTTGTTGCATCTGAAGTTCTGGGAATAAGATTTGTACAGCCTCTGGGACTCCTCCAATGAAGACTGTAGAGTTCCCCTTCATCTCGAGAGCAGCAGACCCCACCGCCCGTTCCAGCAGGTTGTTGAGTCGTAGGTAGAAATGTTTGCCCTCCTTTCTGAACGACATGTGGTTCCATCGACCATCGCAATACGAGAGTCCAACCCAAAGATTGACTTGTATCATTGTAGAGTTACTATGGTATTTCGCTGTCAGGTTCCCATGATCCAACTCAACCTGTAAGACAATGTATGCAATATCGAAATCAAATACAAACTTTGTGTTGGTTGGGGTCAGGCCTCGAGGATCCTCACCGAAGCTGTACGTAAGAATTAGATCAAGGTGAACCCACCAATGTTGGTGGGACCAGACTATGGTCTACTAGTTATTGTCCACTTCTGAGGTATGGATGTTGGCTGAACCACGAGTGTGCATGTGTAGGGAGGCTGGGAAGGTTAGTTGTTTGCCAAACGCACTGTGCAAGTTTAGAAAACAGTAGCCCACATGGTTGTGTGTGCATGTGTACGGGAAGATCTAGATGGGAGTATTTGACATGCATCAAAGTAGAGTTGAGTAGAAGTGAACTTTAGGTTTGACCTCATCCTTTGGGAAATTCTGCACAACCAGGACATGTTGTTTGATGGGCTGTAGAGCAGCCAATCAGACAGCTTTATGCCCCAGGCTACAAGGCATGGCTGTGATTGACCAGGTGGACACCTGTGGACACACCCATGCCTAGTTACAGGGGTGTAGAGCAGCCCAATTGGCTGCTCTATAGCCTTTAAAGCAACATGGTTAATGGTTAACCATGGTCATGGTTAACCGGAGCTAGCGAATGGAGGATGCTGAACCTAAAGTTTGGGTCTGCTCATCTCAAGTTGAGAGGTCTAGCAAAGCTCAAAAGTGTATTTAGGGAAGTCAAAGGTGATTGTTGTTGGCGGAGTTGAGTTTGTATGTGTGTAGGGATGCTAAGAGGAATAGCTGCCCACTAAGCTGAGTATGCATGTGTGTAGGGATGTTATTAGGGCAGCTGTTGCCCGTTTACATGTATCGGGTTGCTGAGAATAGCTGTTGGCACAGTTGAGGAAGGTTGAATGTGTAACTATTAGTAGAGCTCGATCTAGAATGGATCCAATGTTTTTCTACAAAAAGTTCTATATTGTCTCTACATTAAACTAAAGCAGAATTGTTATCTAGAAAATCTGGAGCATACTGAATGTATCCGCTCCATCATCCGAGGAACGGATGCCTTATCACATCCATAGAGCGGTCGTATTAATAAAATAAAGCGCTCATTGGTGCAATGACCACAGGGCCAAAGGTGATAGAATTCCTGATTATGTGTAAGATTTACATCCGCAGGACACTCACATTATTGTATGGCACTCACTTTAATTAATGGGATGTAAAATGTAGCACTACGACGGCTGCTTCATGGCAAAAGTAACACAGTGTTTGGATTTTTTCAATCAACTTTTGACATTGTTTTCTTTTGTTGTGTTTTAGGCCTAAAATTTGTTGTATTCCAAGAGTCATAACTCTTTGGAAAAAATATTGGGGGTCATTTACTAAGGGCCCGATTCGCGTTTTCCCGACGTGTTACCCGAATATTTCCAATTTGCTGCGATTTTCCCTGTATTACCCCGGGATTTTGGCGCACGCGATCGGATTTTGGAGCATCGGCGCTGGCATGCACGCGATGGAAATCGGGTGCGTGGCGTAACGAAGACCTGACGGATTCGGAAAAACCGCGGCATTTAAAAAAAAAAATGTGTCGTGGAGCTTCACTAGGAATAGGCCGGTGAACTTGAGTGCGTTCCGATGCTCTTCAGCGCAGCAGCGCCACCTGGTGGACGTCGGAGGAACTGCCTTAATGAATTCCGGCCAGACGTGAATCCACCGCAGAGAACGCCGCTGGATCGCGAATGGACCCGGTAAGTAAATCTGCCCCATTGTCTTTAACATAGTGATGTACTTATTTCTTGTAGGTTGTGGTGAAATTTTCTATATATTCCATATAAACGATACAAAAAAAAAAAAAATTAAATTAGGGATATACATTTTTTTAAAATATTTTTTCCAGATGATTAAAGAATAAAAATTTGCATCATTATTTTTAATAAATTTTTTGCCCATGCATAAAAATTGTGTTTACAGGCAGTCCCCGGGTTACATACAAGATCGGTTCCATAGGTTTGTTCTTAAGTTGAATTTGTATGTAAGTCGAAACTGTATATTTTATAATTGTAGATCCAGACAAAATGTATTTTTGCCCCAGTGACAATTGGATTTTCAAAATTGTTTGCTCTAATTGGACTATAGTAACATCCATAGAGCTTCACCAGAGGTCATGGTGGGCAGAGAGGTTTGTCTGTAACTAGGGGTCGTCTGTAAGTTGGGTGTCCTTAAGTAGGGGACCGACCCATATTTTGGTGCATGGATTTTTTTTTATGCTCAATACAGGCGTAAAATTTACCAATTTTTAAATTGACATACGATAAAACAACCACCACCACCAGTAGAATAATACTTTATGCCTTGAAAATATCTCCAAATTTCTTATGTCTACCAATTTTTTTTATCAAAGTGTTGATAAATCTTCCCCCATGTGCCTTTAAGCATCAATTTTTTTTTTTTTGTAATACAAATTGGGTGCCATTGAGTGATCACATAATTTTATTTTTTCCAATATTTGACCAATATTTTTAAGGTTATGATGGAGATAAACTCAGGATTTTATTTTATATATAGATTTACCGTATATTTTTATGCTTCTATTAGATTTTTGGACAATTTATTGCTTGAAGGAGTTTGTTATAACTGTGAGGTCTGTGTATTGTAGGCAGCAGTAGATTATGGCAGTCATGGCAGGACCCCCCAAAAGGTCAACTTTTTTTTAATGGTTTGACACATAGGGGGTCATTTACTAAGGGCCCGATTCGAGTTTTCCCGACGTGTTACCCGAATATTTCCGATTTGCGCCGATTTTCCCTGAATTGCCCCGGGATTTTGGCGGGGCAATTCAGGGGCAATTAAGGGAAAATCGACGCAAATCGGAAATATTCGGGTAACACGTCGGGAAAACGTGAATCGGGCCCTTAGTAAATGACCCCCATACTGTCTATATACGATAACAGAACCACCGGAAAGTAGGGTCTCTTGTATATATGTAAGTATAAAGGATTTCAGGGATGGAGCTTCCTGTCTTCATTGTATTTGGAGATGGTTTGGGGTTATGGACCTTCTCGATTCCTTTAGCTACCACCACGCAGTCCATAATACAATTAGTAGGTGACCTTACAATTCTGGATCTGATCACTGCAATGGATCGAGTATGGTTCCCTTTAGTCTGTATGAGCAGGGTTATTTAGTATATTAGGTATACCTTATAGAAAAGTATAGAAAATGTTGATGCATGGGGTATACGATACAACCCAAATTCAGGTGTGACTTGAATATCCTTGTGATATATGTTGCACCCCTCCTTGGCTGAACTCCCTGAACTGAACATATGCACTTACATGTCCATCATATAACAGAACACTTATTATTGCACATACCAGGATATAATCTGCTCCATCTGTATTGTATATAAAGAGCAGGAGGCCTTTGAGTTGGTCCGTTTTGAACATGAATGATATCTGAATGTCGGTGCCACCAGGAAACACAGAAGAAGACAACTCCAAAAAGCCTAAAGTAATAAAACATGTATCACATACAATAGTAGTAATGGATGGAATATAGGACCAGGAAAGATCATAGATGTTACCAAAGCCTAGGAAATATGCTCCCTCCTCAGCAGATTCCGGACATCCCTCCCGTTTCTCATACACATTGCTTCGTTCTTCTGCTTTATCCCAGTCCAGCGACTGCCACTCCTTCTGGTTGTCACTCTTCTGTATGAATATGTCACCAAGACAGCCAACAAAACTCTTCTGGATAATCTGTGTAAGACCTAGGAAAGATTACGAATAGTGAGTTAATAACTAGGCAAACAGAATAGAAGGGAAGGAAGAAGGAAGGAGGAAACAAAGGAAAGGAAGAAGGAAGGCAGGGACGAAGGAAGGAAAAAAGGAATCAGGGAAGGAAGAAATGAGGAAAGAAAGAAAATAAGGAAAAGTAGGTGGCAGGAAAGGAGGAAGGAAGTGAAGTCAGAGGAAATAAAGAAAGGAATTATGGAAGAAGCGAAAAAAGGGAAAAGTAGGTGGAAGGAAAGAAGGAAGGAAGGAGTGAAGGAAGAAAGGAAGCAACAAAAAGAAAACCTATGGAATGAAGGAAGGAAATGGCTGCAGAAAAGAAGATAAATTGAATGGAAGAAAGGTAAAAAGATAAGGTTTGGTAAGGAAGGCAAAGGGAACAGACAAAGAAGGGAGAATTCTATAAAGGGTTCAGCAGGGAAAAAAGTGAGAAGAAAAGCGATAGAGTGGACAGAAATGATGGATGGAGAAATAAAGGGAGGGAGTAAGAAGAAGGAAGTGGAAGAAAATGATAGAGTGGACAGAAATGAAGGAGGAACAAAGGGAGGAAGGAAGAAGAAGAACGAAGTGGAAGAAAGTGAGAGAGAAAATGTAGAAGACCAAAGAGAGCATGGAAGAGAAGAAGGTAGACAGCAACAAGGAAGTAAGGGAGAGAAAAAGTAAGTAGGGATAGAAGGAGGGAAGAAATTTAAAATGCTGGGAAGGTACAGAAAGTAATTAAGAAAATACCAAGGATAGAAAAGAGAGAAACGATGAGGGCAAACAAAGACAGACGGGAATACAAGATACATTGGAAATTGAGGGAGCAAAGAAGATAAAAGGAAGGAACGATGGGTAAGAGGAATACCTAGGATACAGTGTCGGACTGGCCCACCAGAGTCCCAGAAGATCCCCCGGTGGGCCCTGGCTCAACCCAATACAGAACCCCAGAGGTCCATCAGAAAACAACACAAATTGAAGGCTGAGTATATTTCCTGGGGGATAATGAAGAGTGGGCCCCCAAATTGATTTTCTCTGGTGGACCTAAGGAAACCCAGTCCGACACTGCTAGGATATGAGGAGTACCTAGGATATGAGGAGTACCTAGGATATGAGGAGTACCTAGGATATGAGGAGTACCTATGATATGAGGAATACCGAGGATATGAGGAGTACCTAGGATATGAGGAGTACCGAGGATATGAGGAGTACTGAGGACATGAGGAGTACCGAGGATATGGGGAGTACCGAGGATATGAGGAGTACCGAGGATATGAGGAGTAAGGAAAAGTAAAGCAAACGGTGAAAAGGGAAATTAGAAACAGAGAGTGGAAGGGAAGCAAAGAAGGAAGGAGAGGGAGGGAAATGACTAAGCAATGAGGAGATGGAAATACCGTGTTTCCCCGAAAGTAAGACAGTGTCATACATTCTTTTTACCCCCAAAAGTCCCACTATGTCTTACTTTTGGGGTATGTCTTATATTGAAAAAAGTTAAGGAAACTTTACATGGTGCATTTTGTGAATTGCTTGCTTGGTACCGTAATGGTGATCGGATCAATTCCTCTGCGGTGCTGGGTAGAGGTGTGGCTTCTTCTTCCTCATGGAGCCAATCAGAGGCCACCAGCGGCTGCACATGAGGGCACTGAGGCTGCGTGTTTTTGTATGTTGTCCATGGTCCTGATGAACCACGGACAACATTACGGCCTCCACATCCCTCCGCTCATTCCGCTCTAACCGTCCGCATCCCGCTGTTAATGCAGCAAAAGGTACCGGTACTATGGCTTATATTTTTCCAACGCAGTTTACTATGTCTTACTTTCGGGGTATGTCTTACATTAGCCAACCCCCCCTAAAACTCCCACTATGTCTTACTATCGGGGGTGTCTTACTATCGGGGAAACAGGGTATTACAGTATGAAGGTTTGAGGAAGTCACTTTACCGATGTCTTTCCTCCTAACAGAGAAGTTTGTTGGGAGGCCTCCAACATAGACTCCGGTGTTGTCACCAATCACTGTACCACCACCCGTAGCTGAGGCAGAACCTGAAGAGAAGGATACAATCACCACTATGATACACAGAGGAGGATTCCTCACAATGGAGACACAACAGTAAATGGAACGTATAAAAAAAGTTTTTATGTATTTTGCATATTATGATTTTTTATAAACATTCTCGATTAATCCATTGTGATTGTGGTAAATATATGGAACATTTCTAACTTATCTCGTGTAGCGCATGGGTTATAGAGTTATTATATCATGGGATATCTCAAGAATTCTCCTATACAAGAACAAAAATTCTACCTATGTAACATCCCCGCCCATTCAGGCTTCACCATCCTCCATCCTTAAATACAGCTGCATATGCGCTGATAAGTGTCTGAACACTGGTCTACACCTTTCCTAGCAGCCTTAAATGAGTTTAACCACACCCATCTGACTCCTGTGAACTCTGCTCCAGTTCATCAACAAATGAAATGGACAGAATGTCTACCCACACTTATTTCTGCCCAGTCTTATCTCAGAGAACTGATCCAATCACCTTCTGGCATGGGACTCTGGCCTGTCATAAAAGGTTATGTGGACCAGTGCTCTTTCCCTCCTGTACTCCTGTACTCTGCTAGCTAGTATTTATCGTTGACCCTTTGCCTGATTCACTGACTATTTGTGATTAGTGATTTGGTACTGTGTTGTCCTCTTGGTTCTTACTCATATTTGGTTGTATTGACTTGTCCTTCTCTCTATGTTTGCACTTTTGTACAGGAAAGGAATGTCAACCAATTGAGTCCTACTTCCTAGGGTAGATATGGCAATTATGCAGGGACAGGAGGGAGAGGGTTTAGTCTCAGGTCTCGCTGTCTTTGTCTGTTTCTCCAGTCCATCCAGACTGTTCCTTTACAGCAGCATTACAGCCTACCTGTATACTTTCCATCCACATTTATAGTTCCTAAAGCTCCGTTCCTGGTAACAATGATCTGATGCCAGCTGTTGTCATTGTAGAGCCTGTTCTCATCATTTGTCGGGGTTACGGCCACTGCCGAATCCTACGAAAATACAGAAATGAGATATAAAGGTATAAAAATTGCCCTCACATGCCGCTGGGCCAAAAAATGGGGTGTCTTACTATCGGGGAAACAGGGTCATACATCTATGACTCTCCCACTGCAGCCTCCAAACTTGACCTAAGGCAAGATATGACTTTTCTCGGCTCAGTTTCATAGGATTATGGGGGAGATTTTTTTATAAGTAAACTGCCAATTTCACAAAAATGAGTGAATGCTAAAAAGTACAATACAACCTGAGGGGGCTAGTCATTCAATAGGGTAAAATTGGTTTAAGTTTTACTACTTTTGCACCGTTAAAAAAAATGAAACATTTTCCTTTAAATATTTTTGTTGGCTTCCAATACCTCTGACTTCTTTAATAAAAACCATGATACCTTTATCAGTACCATATTGGGAAAAATTTTGGTTTTTTTTTTATAACTTATGTTTTTTTTAACGTAATGGACAACCAAAAATAACTTTTATTTTTCATATTATTCATAAATAATGTGGCATTTTTATAGCATGGGTTATTATAAACAGTTACCACACACTTTTTCACACACTAGTCCTTCAAGGAGACTTTAATAAGCAGCTGTTTGATTCTTATAACTCCACTTATATAATACAAAGTACTAAACTGTATTATCACTTCATCCGGCATGCCAGATTTACATTATTAAAAATATTGTTATTAGGCCTGGCACCAATACATGTGCATCAGACAAAGTTCAGAAATGTGTGGGCTGTCACTTCCTTGCTACTGACTATTGCCACAGATCAAACTTAAAGGGGTTGTCCACTTTAAGTAAATCATAGATATAGCATAATCAGAGCTGTGTGATATAAGCTGTGCACCTGTGTGACATCACATAACAATGGGAAGATTTCTATCCACTGAAAGTAAACAGAAGCTTTCTATAGAAAGACAGCAAGCAGATATCTAGAAAAGTGTAAGGAATTGATACAGAAAGTATAATGGAAAATTGTATAACTTTTCCTTACACAAAGTATAATATTTATTTGCTGAAAGTGGACAATCCCTTTAAGCTGCAGAAGATCCACCCAATGGACTATAATAATGTTGCTTTTATCGCATACTACACAATGTTCAATAAATCCATCACTGTGAAACATATAGGTGCTATATTATACTATGGGAGATGAACTCCAAAGTTTAAAAATATGATCCATCACAAAATGCTAATGAAATACAGTAACCATATCGATAGCTTCATACATTCACAAGACTAACAGCTTAGCAGTCACTATTACTAGACCCAGGAGCTTACACAAAGCATGCACTCCACTAGTCATACGCATCTCATTACTGCCAGGGTATGTCCATCTGTACAAGGCTTCTCTAGCGCCGGTACCATACACACTATACGGTACCTGCTATACAAACCTGTGCACGCGGGCCCAAACGAGCTTTGGACTGTCAGCAGTCACCTGACACAGAACAGCCAGTCTTTGCTGAATCAGCAGGAGGAGAGAAGGTCCTTACACACGTCTCCGAGGGACGGCCGCCACCTAGTGTTCACAGATATTAGTACGCTACAAAGGACGCACGGAGCTGGTTTTGTTCTCTGGTAACAAGTGTCTACGTTCTATCTGTGTCGCGTATTTGATGTTAGTGACTACATCCACCGCTAGGGGGAAATAAATACCTATAGATTGACACACAGACTGTTGGATTCACTATGAGCTGTAAATACTTGTGTGCAGCGGAGCGCCACCTGGTGGTAGGTAGGTCTGCAAAACCAGTAGTGTGCCCTGCCTCCTCTGTGGTATAGGCGGCTGCTATATAACTCAGATTTTCTAATACCCAAGTGAAAGATCACAATAAAAAATGACATATATTCATATGCTTATTGACAGCGTTCACAATGGCTTCAGATTAATTGATATTAGTTTACACGCCTAAATAATATGTCTCAATAATGGTCAATAATGGTCTCAATAAAGAGCAAATACATTCCGCCCTCTATTCATTTGATAAACTACACAGTCTACACAATCCTCAAGTATGGCGATGGCTCCCGCATTAGCACTCAGCTCCGTACTAGTACGGCGCAAGCGCACCTGGGCTCTCCTGTTAACGCGATGTGACGCGGGTGATGGAGGCAGGAGAACCTCCTGCTGACATGACCCGATCAATCGGATCAGTCCCGCCCGCCAATCGCTGCAATTGGCCAGTCAATCCTGACTTGCCAATTGCAGCGTTTATGGACTGAAAAACATGTTTTTAGCTCCTCCTCCAGCAGCACCATTTTTTGTTTGGTATCACTGGAGAGAGGAGCAGAGCGTTACGGTTTGCACCAAAACACTATTTTCCTATCTGATCCCTATCTGTTCCCTCCTGCATCCTCTGTGTTCCCTGTGTGATCACACTTGTCCTCTGTTTTTCCCATCTCCTGTCTGTCCCTTTTGAACCCAAACACACTTTTCAGTGCGCTGTGTTAGCGTTGTTCTGCACTGGACGCACTTTTCAGTGCACCGTGTGAATAGCGCTGCACAGCATCTTTAACGGTAGTTAGGTTGTCTTAGGGCAAGCTAGATGCATTTGTGCAGTGCACATAGGTGGTTTTTTTTTTCTTGGTGGCTGGTATTTTTTTTCCAGAGCACCCTAAGGGTACCTGTAGTTGGGTGCACTTATCTATTTTTTTGTGTGTACCATCTGTGCGGCTTGTCCGTGTAGTTTGGTGCGCATTATTTTTTGTGTACCATCTGTGCAGCTTGTCCGTGTGGTTTGTGCGCATTATTTAAATTTTTTTTGTGTGTGCTGGCTAGACGGTAGTTGGGTGCACATAGTCTAATTTCCCTGGTGTATGTTCTCGATGTTAATTTTCAGGTGCACATTCTTATCTTTGTGTGCAATGTCTCAGAAGACGTGCACCGTGTTGGAGCCATACAACATGCTGGCCTCTGACACATAGTCAGCAAGTGGGGATGATGTCCCCTTCTACCTATCATCATCCTCCTGCTCAACTTCCAGTGACCTGTAAGGACCCCCGAGGAGGTGCCATGGGGTTCCAGTGCCTGGGACTTCCACTGACCCCACATGGGTAGCCCCAGATTATTATACCCTTCAGGTCCCCGAATTTGTGGGCCTACCTGGATTTAAATTTGACACAGCAGGGCTCAGAGCTGTTGTTTTTTTTATGAGGAGCTGTTGAACATCCTCATCTTAGGTTGAAATCCACGTCCGCAGCACGTAGATGGGATTTGCATAAAATCTCCATCCACTAGGCTGTGAATGTAGCTGGCTACAGACCACTCCTTTTCAACCATAGACTGCTAGGTGTACAGCTTCTTTAACAAATTACTCCCTGCTGGAAGTGGTGCCTTTCATCAGGATGACTCGTCCTGCTACGCTGCAAAAAATGGTTCTAATATTAACTGGGGCTCACAACCATCACCCAGGTTTCTCCCGTACATCCCCCCCATGCTCGCGCCCAAATTGTGTCACTCAGTCTCCCACCTTCCAACGTAACCTAAAAGTCCATCTGGAATAACAAATCCAACAAGGAATAACTGCACTGCTCTGCTTCCTCATCCCAAGTCTCCAGCTATCCTCCTACACAGATTATGAACCCGCATGGGCAGGGTCCTCCTTCCACCAGTTTCCTGATCTCTGGATCTTGCATTTGTTTTCATCTTGCAATGCATGTGAACTCCTTATTAATTGTATAGCATCATGAAATTAATGGTGCTCTAAGTAAATGAACATAAATAATTGACTTGCATCTAGGTTAAAGGTGTATTCCAGGAATCAGCATAATTATACAAATGGGTCCTTAAAATATAAGCTAAAATGTAATTAGTTGTTATTTAAAATGTTGCTCCCCTTAGCAGAAAAATGCTGGTGACATACACGTAATGAAGAATTAAAATGCTACTGGTCCTTTACTCAGTCCGTTAATTTCCTCCACCGCAGTCCGTAGCGGAGGAGACACAGGATAGAAGATGGCCGCTGGTCACTGTCCATATCACATGTCCGTACCTGCATGGGCAGGTCATGTTGATCACCACTACCGTTTAGCTGTAGTCGGTTGAAGTGCATCCAGTATGGCCAGTGTTTCTGGTGATGGCAGTTACACATCAAAGGTGTCGCATCAGAAGAATGACCCTTAATGACCGCCGTAAAAACCCGATAGGGCGGTCATTAAGGGGTTAAATTATAAGCCAGTTTGTAATTAGCTTAGGTTTAAAATTTTGCTCCCCCTAGCAGTAAAATGATAAAGAATAAAATGCTACTGGCCCTTAATCAGTCAGTTTTCTGCCATGTGTCTGCTATGCGTGGAGAAAATATGGCATCGGTCCATTGCCCACATCACATGGTCCCTGCACCTGTCTGGGCAGGTCATGTGATCACCACCATGTTGGCTATAGTCTGTTGGTTGCAGTGCATCCAGTATGGCCATTTTTTGTGCACATCCTATCTGTTCTTTTGGTTCTTTGTTGTTGGTGGGATGTCATCTCAGTGAGGTGATGTGCAGTGATGGCGTTACACATCATTACTATGGTAACACAGCAGGACAGTCTGTTACATCATCACTGGAGCAGAGCATGAGGAGGAGGAGGAGAGAGTTACTGATAAGCTAAGGATCATGGGACATTTAGTACCCGTGGCGGCCATCTTGGTGATAACTCCACATACTTTAGAAGAGCCATGACATTTTTTGAATCTCAAAATCAAACGATTTAAGCTCTATTTTGTGACTAATAACAGAGTTTTGTTATATTCATTTATTTCGAATAAAGCATCATGGGTTTTTGTATCAGACATTCATATTCCTGGAATACTCTTTTAGGCTTCATGGGAGTTACACATAGTTTTTAGTGTATATCTGATCAGTATACATGTACATGTCTTGGCAGGGATGATGGAATAGAAAGAATCCCATATACTTTTTTCAAGGTAAGCATTAACAATTCCAACAATTGTTAGGACAATTCTGAAATTTTGACTGAATGAGCAGCACATCCAACAAAAATGTAAGTACTGTTTGTACTCTTGTATGAACCACCAGAGTATAAGCCGAGGCCACCCAATTTTTTTGCCCACCAAAAACTGGGAAAAATTATATTGACTTGAGTATAAGCCTAGGGTGGGAAAGGCATTATTCACAGCCTCCCCAGTGTATAGCCAGCCACCAGCCCCCAGTATCCCAGCACATACAAAATTAATAAGTACTCACATTTTTGACGCCCCAGGCAGGTGCTATTCTTACTTCATGTGCACGGATCTGTCACTGGCGCCAGCGTTCATGAAGTACCAGAGACCTGCCCGGGGTGCCTCGGGAAGATGAGTACTCAGTTTATTTATTTTTTATATACCCTAGTGGGGATTTTCAGCACAAAAAAAAAATCAGCTTAAAAACTTCGGCTTTATACTCTAGTATTTACAGACATGAAAATACCTCAGACCCCATTCCAGCATTTAGAATGTATACATCATACCACAAGATGTCTTTTAACACCTTAGCGCTGCGCCGTAGCTGTACTGCGCTGAGTCCCGCGATTAGCTCTCAGCGCAGTACAGCTACTGCGCAGAGACTATGCCGGTTCACGCGCTGTAATAGCAGCCGAACCGGCATCGCTAGCCGCGGATTTTCAGCGGTAATCTACCCGCTGACATCCCCCGGCTAACACCCGCCGGGTCGAGTGGGCTCCGTCGCGGGGTGTTTAATCCCCGTTAAAAATGCCGCGGTCAACGCGACCGCGGCATTAACATGCCTTTTGGGGGTCTTTTTACCCCACGATTCGCCCCCCCCCCCGCACCGTTTCGGGGGGGCCGATCGCTGTTTTGGCTCCTCTGGGGTCCGGATCGGGACCCCAGAGCCTGGAGGGTTTACCTTAAGATGATCTGGCAAGTCATCTTAAAGGCAAAGTGGTCAGCCTATGCATCTGCATAGGCTGGCACTGAATACCCCTGCAATACATTAGTTATTGCAGAGTATTATCAAAGAACAAGCAATCAGATGATTGCCTTGTTCATATCCCATGGTGGATCAAGTAAAAAAATGTAAAAAAAAAGGTTTTTTTCAATAAAATTACTTTATAATCACTAAAAATGCCCCATAAGCCAGAAAAACATATAAAGAGACATATAACGCTCAAAAAATCTAAATCATAACACAAACCCCACATATATAGTATCACCGCGTCCGTAACAATCCATAGAAAACTAAAATAACTATTGAACGCCTATGATGAACGCCGTAAAAAAAAAACCGTCAAAAACCCGCCAAAATTATGATATTTTTACCTATTATGAATCCCACTAAAAATGCAATAAAAAGTGATCAACAAACATATGTACTCCATCAAATGATATTGTTGCAAGAACAACATGTCCCCGCAAAAAACAGCCATCAACCAGCTTCTGTAGCCAAAAACGTAACAATGTTATGCCACTTGGAAGACGGCGATGCAAAAAATGATAATTTTTTCCCCACATTAGGGTTTTATTTGGCAAATTTTAGTAAACATAAGAAAAAAAATATAATGTCTGGTATCCCCGTAATCGTATCGACCCTAGATAAAGATAACAGGATATTAGATCTATCGGTGAACACGGAAAAAAAAAAGTAAAAATCCAGTACAGAATTGATTGCTTTTCCTACTCATTACCTCAAAAAAAGTTCCAAAATTTTCAACAATAGGTGATACCATCCCCAAAATGGTAACACTGGAAAAGCATCTCGTCCCCGCAAAAAAAATGGCCGTCACATGGCCCAAATACAGAATGCGAAAATTTTATAGCCTTCAAAAGGGGGCACCCAGAAACTAAAAATCCTGGCACTGCAGGGTGCTCCTTCCCTTCTGCTCGCCGCGCTGTGCCCCCATAACACAGTACGTGCCACGTGTGGGGAGTCGCTGCATCCAGGAGAAATTGTAGAAACAAATTTTATGGTGATTTTTTCTCTTTTTAATCTTTTGGAAATGTGTAAATTTTAGGGGCTAATGACGTATAACCGACAATTTGGATAAATTTGAATTTCTAAATTTCACCGCCATTTTTATTCAATTACTATGAAGATCTCAAGGGTTTAACAACTTTGTAAAAGCTGTTCTGATAGTTTGAGGGGTGCAGATTTGAAAATGGGTTGGTGATATAGGGGGTTTTTGTTGCTAAATATGTAAAATTTGATTTCAAACAGTATTTTATCCCCAAAAATAGTCAATTCCGAAATACGGAAATCGCTATTCGATTTGTAGGCCGCGTGACGTCAAAAAATTATCCAAACATTTCAAAATTATGAAAATGTAAGTAGACAAATGGGAATGTTATTCTGCAAGTTATTTAGGTGGTAAATCTATCGGCCTGAAAACGCGGTGATTTTAGAATTCGAAATGGCAAATTTTTCTAAAATTCATCATTTTTTTCTTTTTTTTTTAATAAACGCAAAAACTTATCAGCCAAAATTTACCACTAAAATGAAGTTACAACATTGTGGGGAAAAAACAATCTCAGAATGCTTTTGATAATTAACAGCGTGTCAAAGTTATTACCACAGGAAGAGACCTGGGTCAAATTTCAAAAAAAAGTTTGCGAGCCTTACCTGCAAACAGGCTGCGTCCTTAGGGTTAAATACATTACTTTGTATGTTATTTAAAATGAAAACTTCTGGAAAGAAAGAATGATAAATGCCTCATTTTATAATAAATATTGCACTTTATTAAGTGAAACGGACAACATCGATATTAGAACAAAAAGAAAGTGTAAGCCCACATAAAGTCTACAAAAATACCCCTAATCTTTACATATACCCATATTTAATCCTTTAATTCTACATGATTATTAATATTCAGAACAATGTATTACACTTCAGTTGTCTATTGTGCACTGGTAAGGTAGACACTCAGGGAAATGTGTGGGTGCAGCACACGTGTATCAGGGCCACCACATCGTCACTTGTAAAAATGTGTGTATAAAAAAAAAAAGGCATGCCAGACAAGCACGCCTTGTACACGGTTTCCAAGAGAAGAGAAGGAGACTTAGATGTTTTACATCGTTTGGATTCTCATTTTTCCAGCTCTATCCCCAAGTTATTGAAGTCACTCGTTTCATTGGTACTTCCAGCGTATAAATCTGCCATCTAAGAAATAAAAAGGAATCAGAAGGAATACAGAATGTCCTGCACCTGTCTGGGCAGGTCATGTGATCACCACCATGTTTGGCTATAGTCTGTTGGTTGCAGTGCATCCAGTATGGCCATTTTTTGTGCACATCCTATCTGTTCTTTTGGTTCTTTGTTGTTGTGGGATGTCATCTCAGTGAGGTGATGTGCAGTGATGGCAGTTACACATCATTACTATGGTAACACAGCAGGACAGTCTGTTACATCATCACTGGGAGCAGAGCATGAGGAGGAGGAGGAGGAGTTACTGAGAGCTAAAGGATCATGGGACATTTAGTACCCAGTGGCGGCCATCTTGGTGATAACTCCACATACTTTAGAGAAGCCATGACATTTTGTGAATCTCAAAATCAAACGATTTAAGCTCTATTTTGTGACTAATAACAGAGTTTTGTTATATTCATTTATTTCGAATAAAGCATCATGGGTTTTTGTGTCAGACATTCATATTCCTGGAATACTCTTTTAAGGCTTCATGGGAGTTACACATAGTTTTAGTGTTATATCTGATCAGTATACATGTACATGTCTTGGCAGGGATGATAGAATAGAAAGAATCCCATATACTTTTTTCAAGGTAAGCATTAACAATTCACGATTGTTAGGAGCAATTCTGAAATTTTGACTGAATGAGCAGCACATCCAACAATAAAAATGTAAGTACTGTTTGTACTCTTGTATGAACCGACCAGAGTATAAGCCGAGGCACCCAATTTTGCCACCAAAAACTGGGAAAAATTATATTGACTTGAGTATAAGCCTACGGTGGGAAAGGCATTATTCACAGCCTCCCCAGTGTATAACCAGCCAGCCCCCAGTATGCCCAGCACATACAAAATTAATAAAGTACTCACATTTTTGACGCCCCAGGCAGGTGCTATTCTTACTTCATGTGCACGGATCTGTCACTGGCGCCAGCGTTCATGAAGTAACAAGAGGACCTGCCCGGGGTGTCGGGAAGAGTGAGTACTCAGTTTATTTATTTTATATACCCTAGTGGGGAATTTTCAGCACAAAAAAAAATCAGCTTAAAAACTCGGCTTATACTCTAGTATTTACAGTACATGAAAATACCTCAGACCCCATTCCCAGCATTTAGAATGTATACATCATACCACAAGAAGTCTTTTAAATACATTACTTTGTAATGTTATTTAAAATGAAAACTTCTGGAAGAAAGTAATGGAGAAATGCCTCATTTTATAATAAATATTGCACTTTATTAAGTGAACGGA
Organism: Engystomops pustulosus; assembly: GCA_019512145.1. Taxonomy (NCBI): domain Eukaryota; kingdom Metazoa; phylum Chordata; class Amphibia; order Anura; family Leptodactylidae; genus Engystomops; species Engystomops pustulosus. The sequence continues at coordinate 97,024,821 of CM033641.1, read as the reverse complement.
CAACATCGATATTAGAACAAAAAGAAAGTGTAAGCCCACATAAAGTCTACAAAATACCCCTAATCTATTTACATATACCCATATTTAATCCCTTTAATTCTAGCAATGATTAATATTCAGAACAATGTATCACACTTCAGTTGTCTATTGTGCACTGGTAAGGTAGACACTCATGGAAATGTGTGGGTGCAGCACACGTGTCAATGTACAGGGCACCACATCGTCACTTGTAAAAATGTGTGTATAAAAATAAAAAGGGGAAGCCAAGACAAGCGCCTTGTACAGGGTTTCCAAGAGAAGAGAAGGAGACTTAAGATGTTTTACAGTCGTTTGGATTCTCATTTTTTCCAGCTCTATCCCACCAGTTATTGAAGTCACTCGTTTCATTGGTACTTCCAGCGTATAAATCTGCATCTAAGAAAAATAAAAAGGAATCAGAAGAAATAGCAGAAAAATAAACACACACAGATCTTTCATTCTAAGGCGTTATAGGAGATTTTGATTCCTCTTCTTTCTTATATGCCACTTCTTGTATTGGAATTCAAGCCTCTAGTTCATCAGATATGTTAAAAAGTCCCCAAAAGATGATCCCAGCCTTAATATATAGAAAGGTACTATTCATTTTAAAACAAAGTTTTAATTCCCACTGCACCCACCCAAAAATAATACACACGCACAACGGGTGTAACGAAAAGGATGGGATTGTGGAATCTCCAGAGAACGACACATCGGATTGCAAAACAAAAAAATAATAATTTAATGATCTAAAAATGGACCCTGTACTCCCCCCTCACCGCCAGGCCAAAAATGAAAGAGACCTAGGTCAAATCTATGTCGTTTTTCCTGGGGAATCAGAATCTGCAATGATTAAATATAAGGGTTCCATTTGATAGTTAAGTTGCGCCCCCACCCCCCGCCGGAGGGGGTGGGGATAGGGGTCAGTATTTCATATCATTGGATAGATTTTTGAAAAATATTTGACAAATACTTTGAGAGATATTCTATCGTCCCAACCTTTTTGTTAAACAGTGTATTTTCAACTCTTCTGTGTGAGCCTGGCCGTTACCATGTGACAATACATATAACAAGTGCATCAATAGTACAAACCCAAAATGTGCAGTGTAGACATTCTTTATGTCAAACCAAGCCTTCAAAAGCAAATGCATGGAACATATTCATTCAGGGTACCCTAATGCCCTGATTGTCATTGGAATCTATAATTTTAGATTTGGGCCAGCACAACATTCTCTTCTGATTTTAGCACCCTCCACAGGGCAGGAGAGGATACACTGAAAAGCTGTGTGGCCTAGACATAAAGAGTGCAAAATAAAAGTTCTGACCATCATTACCTGATTCTACACCAGATATGCTACTACCTGTAGGTGGTGGACATGGATCTGTCGGAGAAAAAAAAAAACCCACAAGAGATCCTAAAGAATCAGTTATCAACATTTATCAATCATGATAAACAAGGGGGCACTGTGACTGTGGTGATCTTATATATACCGTACATGGCCTTCCTAAAATAAATGTTTAAAATAATAAATAATAAACAAGACGGAGGGGTGGTTTCCAGAGCCACTCTAATGATTTTTCACAGCTGTTAGAACGAAGCAGAACATGCCTCCCTCCTGCCTCTGCAATCTAGCAGCAGCATGAAGTGCAGGGGGAGGAGGGGTAGACCTGCTCTGCTCCTTGTAACAATGGAAAAGAAGTCACTGAGGGGCTCTGGGAATGCCCACTAAAGCCCATAGGCTCATTAGCATAATTTAAAGGGATTTTAGAAGGAAGGAGGCCATGGATAACAAATATAAGAAGATTGCCTGGATCTATGTGTAAGTGCTCCTGGTTTATCATGATGGTAGATTTTCTTTAAATCCCCTTGAACTGCATTGAGCCAGATGAAACTACTGCAATGTAAAAGTGCAGCACACAAACGTTTCAGGTCATTTGGTCTAAAGCAGTGATTTTCAACCTTTTTTGAGCCGCGGCACACTTTTTATACTTAGAAAATCCTGGGGCACACCACCAACCAAAATAGCACAAAATGACACTAAAACAGTCATATTATACATATAGTCAATAATATAGATTCTAAATTTATTTTACTCAGTGTGAAACCTGGGCCTGTTTCGATAAACACAAAAGGGATATCCTGGCAGGAATGGTGGAAAGACACACACGAAGCTCTTCCCCAACAGTTCTGTTTCTCCCTGTTTTTAGTATTTGGTGCTGATTATTATGTGGCTCATATACTGCAAAATAAAGGGGTACAATGAGAAGTACTATGGCCATGAGGCCAGAGTACAAGTGCCAGCTCATATACTCAGCATATGAGCTGGTACTTGTAGTACTCCAGCCTCATGACTATAGTATTTCTTATTTTACATTTCTCATTGTTATATGCAGTATACTGCTGGAGTACTAAAAGTACCAGCTCAGCTGCTGAGTATTCTGCCAACAGTCCATATACTCAGGCAAAAGCTCATAAAGTCAGCATTATTGGAGGGAATTACCTTGGCGGTGGGCAAATGCGAGAGTCTCTCCGCTCTCAGGATGATGCGCCGGCCTCGGTGACGTCATTTTGTCGCGCGAGGTTCAAAGCTTGCGCATGTGTTATTGTACACGTCTCTTACATTGTAAGAAGCCGTGACTGCGCATTGCCGGGAAACAAAACACAGGGGGCACCCTAGTTTGGGGAACTTTCCCCGCGGCACACCCGACCATGTGTCGCGGCACACTGGTTGAAAATCACTGGTCTAAAGCACTAAAGCATTATATGTAAGAGTTTAAAGGGGTTTGTCCAGTATACCCCGTGTGGATGGGGCCCAACTTGCCGATTGAGTGGAGAGACCACTAGAATGGATTTTTTTGCATCCCAAATGAACACTGGATATGGCTAATTTCTGCATCGCACCCTCAACCTGCCTGAAAACAGAGCAATCAGGCCCAATTTACACGGCTTGGAATATTATTATTACAGTCACCAGGAAGTACAATTTGTTACGCAGAAAACAAGGCTTCATACGATCTGTTCATAGAAAAATAACAAAGTTATGGATTTTTGAAGGCAGAAGTGAATAATTAACCACGTGGCCCTTTTTCCCCATTTTTGCTTTAAGGGATTAAAGCCATAGTACACTGCAATATCTTAGTTTTCAGTGTATTCTGTGTGTAATTGCACCTCTAGGCCTCACACAAATAGGATTTAGAAATGAGGTCATTCATATTTTGTTCATGTAACCTTCTTTTGAGAAATGAATTTCTCTTGCAGAACACAAAAAAGCCATTTGAATTCTGTTGAAATCTTATCATTTCTGACCAAAATATTTCTAGAAAATCTGCCATTTGCTTTTTTGTCTATATGTGGTGGTTTTAGTGGTGATAAAGGCAGTTTTGCAACAGCATATTATACACACATACATATTATATACACACACATCTATCCATATACTGATATAATGCATAGTACAGTAATTACCTGGTAAAGTTCCAAGGTTGGAATTATCAAAAAACTTGCTTGGGCAGTAAGGCAAGGATTTTGATCTCACATCAAAGAATTTATCTTTAGGGGAGTGAACTTTTTCGGGCAAGCTTTGTTTTTTGCAGGGCGATGCATTTAAAGTGCTTAACAAGGGTCCATCAGATTTCAGTGGAGAAGCAGGACGCTTTCTATAAAGAGAGTTTTTTGCTGGAGACAAAGCAGGGACACTATGGCGTTCAATCTTTTTCGGCGACATTGTCTGGGGTTTGTGCATCTCCGTCTTAGCGGGAGACATTACACGCTTTCTGGGTATTCCAGTTTTGCCTGGTGAAGCTTTCCGGCAATGGATTTGCTCCGCTTTGCTTGAAGTAGCAGGTGTTGCTCTGGAGGGGTCAGTATTGCTACAAGACATCACTTCTTCTTGTAATGAACTAAGGAGGGTTGTAGGGGTCTCAGGTGATTTTTGCTTCTTAAGTTCATCTTCACGAGATGATATGTTCCTGAAAATAGCATAATTTAGTGTTTTTAAAGGCAGTGTCTCATATTGGAGATTAATGCAAGTCTCACGGCCCTGCTGGCAGCAGTGTAAGGAGTGTAAAGCTACAGACAGATAAGTTCTTTAACTGGGGAGGAAGGCACAGCAGATCTATGTGTTGTGGAATAGAACAGATGTGAGCTGTGTCATAGGCATCCAATGGATCTCATCATCTCTGATCTGTCTCATCTCTCTAAGTGTCAGATTCTAGTGCAATATTCTGAAGCCAAATAAAAGTGTATATAAACCTTGTACCCTGACAAGCACATAGAACTTGATGGATCATAATGTGACTGCTTAGAGAGTCCCCACCCACACAATGGAATTTTACACTGACCATCACTGGAGTGATAGGAGCTAATACTGCAAATTGAGTAAAATTGTAGAGTAAGGGGTTAAAAATTATCTTTGTTGTGTAAATATCACTAGGGAATTGAAATTTGAGAATTTTCTTTCATGGGAAACCCCTTTTAATAGAGACATCTAGAGGGAATAAATATAAAGAAGAGCTATAGTAGCCATACCTTGAAAGCTGATTGCATTTCTTCTTGTACTGTGCAATTTCTCTTTTTAATGCAGCATTTTCTGACTGAAGTATTAACATAGCCGTGCTCTGCACAATGCCACTTCCGCCACCACAGGTCAGAGGGTACGATGTAGAAGTAGAATTTTCAGCACATACTGTGAGGGAATAGAAATAATAATTATAAGTTCTTTACAGTTTTCTGACATTCCTCAGCCATGCCCTAGTCATAACCATACCCGTAGTATCTGTGTCTTTCTGTGCCCTTCTGAGCTGCTCTTTTAATTTTCTTATGCTTGCTTCTTTGTCTTCTATACATGCTTTCAAGGAAGCAATTCTAGGGAGCAAACACAATTATATTTTAGTTTTTCCTTCGAGAATTCCATTAATCCCCCCCATAAGTGGATTTCCATTTCCTTCCAATACCGCTCCTTACTACAGTGTATATAAATGGATTTCAAGATGACCGCTGTTATGCTTCATTTTTATCTTCTTTATTTAAAACCCCCAACTAGAGGCAACTTTGCAAAATGTGACAGTGTACTTACTGCTGTTCTGTAGCCTTGGACAACTTCATTCTGCCCATCTCAACCCTTACAACTTGACTTTTGAGGCTGTCGATCTCCTCTTTGTATGGTGCTGCACCCATCGCAACCTTTTCCTTATTTACAAGATGAATAAAAAGTCAACAATGTCTAAAGCCACATGAATAAGAGTTTATTGTAGCACTGGCAGTGTTATTTCTTTTTGAGTTATTAAAGTCCATTTCTTTCTTGTGTTAAATCTGAAAAGTCTCATTCACCATAGCTGAACATGCATGTGTGTACAGAGATCAGATCTCTGTATAGTATCTAAGACGCTATAGGATCTAAGACTAAACAGATTATCAACCAAATGTTGGCACTCTGTTTATGATTGTGACAAATGGAAAAATGCTATCATATGAAAAAGACCAAAAAAAAAAAAATAAAATAAAAAAAATAAAAAAAAAATCCACTGATGAGAGAATCACAAGATAAAAAACAAAACAAAAAACCCACTTCACCATATTGCTTGTTATTTTCACTGATCTCATCTTACCACTAGTAAAGCTAGGATTCAGAGAGCACATACACCTGTAAAAAAGACAGATATTTTAGTTTTGCTAACCTGGAGGGTTTGTATTTCCTTCTGCGCCGCCTGTAGATGCTTTTCCTTCTCATTCACCTTAACCTGCATCTCAGACAGCTGAAACTCGTCAGTGCTGGAACGTAGCTTATCTTCTAGCAGTAATGCCCTTTTCTCCTTTTGTTTGGCATCTGCTCTGACTGAACTCAGTTCATTTTCTAGATCCTGGAACCGGGATTGCAGTTTCTGCAAAATACCAATAAAAACAGAGTCATCTCTAGGGCCCTTGCAAACTTAATTGGCTGAAATGAGGCATTTTGCAAAGCTTGCCTAGTCTACACACTGGAACAGAATGGTTAGCATTAGGAGGTCCCATGATCACTTACTGCCAAAGAGGGGAATAAAAACTAGGAAGGCAGCCAATACTAGCTGCAGTGCTACTACAAAATACTGGTAATAAGAAAACTAGAAATACTGCTTCTTCACATAACAAAAATTGGCGTACAAAATAACAATATACCAATACTCCGAAACCAATGAGAAAAGTCTAGCCAAGAATTCTAAAAGAAATAAATCTTTATAAATTAGTATATTCCAGATGAGACAAGATACAGCTAGGTAATAGTGTAAATATGCATCACTGAAGTACAAATGATACATAATAATACATTATAGGACCCAAATGGGAAATGCAAAGTAAATAAATACAGGTGGTCCCCTATTTAAGAACACCCAACTTACAGAGGACCCCTAGCTACAAACGGACTACTGGTAACTGGTAATTTACTGCACTTTAGTGCCCGGCTACAATAAACAGCTATAAAAGTTATTAAAAGTTATCTGCAAATAAGCTTTAGTATTAATCCTGGTTCTTATGACAATCCAGTCATATCAAATCCAATTGTCACAGGGACCAAATACAAATTGTCTGAAGTTACAATGATAAAATATACAGTTCCGACTTACATACAAATTCAACTTAGGTTCCATAGCTTTGTTCTCATCTTGTACGCAACACGGGGACTGCCTGTATAGTACCGTATTTTTCGGACTATAAGGCGCACAAAAAATCCTTTGATATTCTCAGAAATCAAAAGGTGCTCCTTATAGTCCAGTGCACCTTACAGAACCGTACTTACAGACAACAGCTGCCTTGAACTGTGCACAGGTCATTCATCCTTATAGTCAGGTGCGCCTTCTATATAAACCTAGACGATTTAGCAGGCATTAATTGATGGTGCGCCTTATAATCCGGTGCGCCTAATAGTCCGAAAAATATGGTAGCTTACATGTCAAATTATATGTATCCCTAATCAAAACTACATATGAAGTATAGGACTACCTATGCCAATGGTTGCAATTATATACTTCCCAACAAAGTGACAACGCCAAAAAGGCAAAAACTCCATGATTGCAAGCAAGAGGATGATATGGAAGAGGGCAATATACTACCCTATGCACATTTAAACTGCAGATGGCCTTTATTCATTTTTGGCAATATAATTACTTGTAGTTCTGTATTTTGTCAAGGGACAACTCCCTAAATTCACATTTTGCATCTCAGAGGTCTTGATAAAGCCTGTATACAAGTCATAGATGGCTAAACTGGCAGTCTAGCTCACTCAAAAAAATCCCTGTCGGGCCTCAAGCTGTCGGTTAGCGGCTGCAGCCTTGCGATCAGATGCAAGGTCATGTGACCGTAGCAGTGTTCCGCTCACATGACCTTACACAATAGCTGGGAGAAATCCTGCTTGCGCACATGCAGTGTCAGTAATTGGCACATTTAGGCTGTCACACTGACAGCCCAATCCTTTACCCAGTCACAGCAGCCTCCAAATACAGTGGCCATACTGAGAACTGAGTGTTGATAGGCATGCAGTGCACCCTCTCTGCATGCCCTCATACAGATCACTAATAACAGAGCTCTTTAAAAAAAAATTCCATAGAATAGAGATAAAAATATTGAACAAAAAAAAAAAAAAAAAATTCCAGAAATTAAATATAAAACTTTTTTTTTTTCTTTAAAATAGACCAGTCTTGTGGGGTAAAGTCGCATCCATATAGTCTGGAGAGGCGAGCAGTCAGCCATAGTCTGGTCTGGACTGTCAACATGGATGATCACTCAGGACTTCAAGATGCATCTTTATTAAAATACAATAAGTATAAATGAATTACCTTTAATTCCGCCTGGACATTTTTCAGAGCTCCGCGCAGTCGTGCATTCTCTTCCTCAATGAAGTTAGAATCGCCAGATGGCGCAATTTGTTGCATCCTACGCACCAGTTCCTTATGTTTTGCTTTCTTTTCTTGCAAGTCTGCTTCTAAGTTGTTGATGTACTTCATGGTGTCTTGTTTAGTTTTAGATTGAGCAATCATCTGTAGACAAAAATCAATAAGTCATACAGTTTCACAATTTTTTACACCCCTCAAAAACCTGGAGGACAGCCAAAAAGGGCTCAGTTTGTGCAGTCAGGCATACAAAGGATCACCGACTGGGTTTATCACAATATTAACATGCCAAAAATAGTAAGCGCCAGTCCTACCACACATTCTCTGTTAAAGTTATAGGAAAACACTGCATCACAATTATGGTCTTCCATTAGAGGAACAAACACTTATTTCAAATAATTTTTGTTTAGAAAAAAAGGCAGCAGTTTTTACTCATCTTTTTTCATTCCAGAGATAAGTGAGGTTACAAATGCATTGTACACATATTTGATAGAAATCAATACCGAGATATATATAAAAGGTTTTGACTTCTATTTTAGATTTGGGTTTAACAGCAGGCTTCTCTGATCTTTACCATTAGGGAAGCGCTGTGCCTGTGTAGTAATGCATATACACAACACCTCATTGTATGGGCACACTAGCTATGATGAGTATGTTATTTATGAGCTGCAACTGGTAAACCTTAAATGGAGAGTGTTACCATTTCCCCTGGCTCCCAAATCAGGACAGTAAGATTTATCTTACACAAGAACATATTTAAGATAACTTTACAAGCTTATGCAGCCCGAGCTTGGCTTTTGGAAATAATAAATTCTATCTATATCTATCCAACCACAACACACACAATCCTCAAGAAAATGGGCACTACTTGACTATCTTTAAGTTTGAAAGTTGCTTCTACACTAAAATTTAAAATGCAAATCTTTTACCTTCAGTTTCTTTGTTAAATGCTGTATCACTCCAGCAATACGTCGGTTCTCCTGCTGTACTCCATCAGAGAGCTTCTTGGTATCAAACTCTGAACCTTGAAATTCTTGCAGCCACACATTAAAGTCTTTTTTGCATTTAATTTCTTGCTCAAGGTCAGTTTCCATACTATTCAGAGCTATTTGGACCTCTGCAAAGCCATCTTCAACAAGCTACAAAAAATAATCATGTTAAAAGAAAACTCCTAAAAGGGAACCAGTCGCCACATTTTCACAAATACAGATAGTGAAATCTTCCTAGAGCCCCATTAACTAACTTACACCCTTCTTTTAGCTAAAAATTGTTTCCTTTACCTTCCCATAAATCAACTTCATCTTCTATTACCTGGCATCAGAGGGAGTGTCAGCCGCTCCTATCTACTCATGTCCCATGCCCCATGGATGCATCTACTCATGTCATAGCACTAAGCCCTGTCAATCAGGAATAAGGAGGCAGGGCAATGTAGGTACATTTTAATACACGTGACTCAGCATCTGAATCACATCAGGTGTTTACAAGTTTACAAACGGATTTCTAACATTGCAGCCATGAAAAGGAACCATTAGGGATAAGGGCAATGATTTTTAATAATATTTTTTTTAATAAAGGCTATTTTAGATGGGTTAATTTGCATGACAGGTTCTCTTGGTGGCAGACCTCATCTCTTGGTGCATACACATAATGGGTGAAGCTAGCTGTGCCAACTGTAATTAACTGCATCAGTGGTGCAGAACAGGGGTGGCTTCAGGATCACGACACTGGTTGAAGGCACCATCAACCACATGCCACAAAGATAGGATCCAGGGCAGAGCGATGTCTGAAGCAAGAGGATTTGGGTGAGTGATCCCTTTGCTAGCATACTCACCACTATCCAGGACTTCTGCACCAGTGAGTGCTTCCACCATTTATGTACTGATGGAAGCGCTCATTGGGTAGCATTAACAGTACCAAGCAGGAGGGTGTTTGACTGCAGGTTGTGCATAAGTAGGTCTCAAGTCTCTGCACCATCCTTTGTACCCTTTATTTGCAATAGACTTAATTGCAACCCTATTTGTCCATGTACAAACAACATCAGGGAATGCAGAGACCAGAAGAAATCAAACACCATTAACAGAGTATTACAAAGTTGGTTCCTCATACAAGTTATAAGTAGTGACTTGCATACCTTCATCACCTCCAATTTCCTATATAGTAGCTGATTGAGGAATTCAAGCTCACAGAACCTAAGCTCTTCTGCTGCATCATCCGACCACTTTGTGCCATGCTGTTCAAGAGACTGACACTGAAGAAGCAGCTCATCGTTTTGCTTTTGCACTGCACATAATTTACACTCAAAGTCCTGCACCAAATTGTAATGTTCCTCTTTGACGGCAGCATTTCTATATATAATCTGCAAAAAAAAAAAATAATAATAATAATTGTGAGTCAACATACCAAACAATGAAGGGCACAGAGACACAGGACGAAATGTACCTTAAACTTGTTGAGCAGAGTTTGCATATGAGTATTTAGCTTCACATACTCAGTTTGCATCTCCCCAAATGCGCTGGATAGTGTTGATCTAAGGGTTTCTTTAATAAAGGTCATGGATTGTTTTTGAGCTTGGGTTTCACTTTGGAGATCACAGGAGAGGTTATTCAACAGGCTGTTGTGATTTAAATACACTGTGGATATGTTCACCATAAGATCCTGGAGGAGGGGAAAAAAATATATAAATTCTTAGAATTTTAAAACTTCATTAACCCCTTACATACTGTACATGTGACGTAGTACTACATCACCCATCGGCTGCCGGTTAATGGAGAGGTCTCTCCATAGCTGGCAAGTCTTTGCTCGCATGGGCATCGCCATCTTGGTGAAGATTGTTGCTCCCAGTGGCGTCCGAAGACCCAAGGCTGTTTTGTTCATTCATTAGATTTGCACATTGTAACGAATGAGGAGGGAAACCCCCATATACTGCCAAAACTTAGTCTGGCAGGATCAAATCAGACAATAGGGTTAATGTATGCTAGGGGTCTGAAAAATCTAAAAAATTTTAAAAAAAACCTAAAAATACAAACCCTTTTCCTTAGAACTGATATAAAACAGAAAAAAAAAATAATAAAAAAAATCAAACATATGGTATCGCAGCATCCGAAAATGCCTGATCTAGCAAAATATAACAACGATTTTTCACTGCGTTTAACCCTGTAAAAGAAAATAGAACCCAAAAGTGGGAAATAGCGCTTTGCCATTTTGAAAAATATAAAAAAAAATAAAAAAAAAAATAAAAAAATAAAAAAAAAATCAATAAAGTGATCAAAAAGCCAGTCTTAAAAATGGAAGAATTGGAAACGTCATCAAAAGTTGCAAAAAATGACACCACCCACAGCTCCGTACACAGAAGTATGAAAAAGTTATTATAGCCAGAAGATGGCAAAAAAAAAAAATTGTGCAGGTTTTAATTCTTGTAAATGTGTGAAAACATAAAACCTATATAAAATTTGTGTCGGTGTGATCAAGGGGATCTCAAAGAATAAAGTAGACATGTCACAAGAAAAAGGTGCAAATGCGGTTTTTTCACCTATTTCACTGCATTTGGAATTTTTTTCCCCTGCTTCACAGAAGGGCAGAAAACATGCCCTCACACATACCTTGAGAATGTTGTAGCTACACTGATGCAGAAACATATCTTGTTTAATAAGTGTTTTTTTTTTTTGCTGAAAAACAATGAAAATTATAAAATGGGCACTCTCGCTCCTGTGGATGGCCCGACACTTCACCACAGCCTAATTATACACTGCTCCACCCTTGTCCTGCGCCACAAACAAAAGGCATGAATATGTCATCACTGTATTGTCCCCGACAAGCAGAAGTGACCATTCGCCGCACCATCCCCCAGCTCAGGTTGATTAGTCCTGTCTGGACAGTTCTGTGTAATGCGTTTATGTACAGCACCCAGCTTTCCCAAAAGTCCTGAATTTTATAAATTTTTTTTTAGCAAAACCACTCGGTTCAGGCATTAAACAAGATATGTTTCTGTATCAGTGCCGCTATAGCATTTTTAGGAAATGTTTGTTTTACAATGCATAAAAACAAATGGTAGATTTCCTTTTAACCTGCCATCAGTTAATCTAGACTTCCCATCTAATGGTCTTACCTTCCATTCTTGGTTCTTCTTTTCCAGAGTTTCAGTACGCTCTGCTAGCTCATCTTCTTCTTGTGCAGACTCGCTTTGAATCAATCGCAGGACCCTAATTTGTTTCTCCAGGAGACTCACATTTTCACACAGGTCATCGTTTTTCATCTTTTCTTCTTTTACCAACTGCATGAAAACACATTGATTTTCAGAATTGTTACACAGCAATTTAATAATTGTTCTAGTGTTAAATCATTAAATTCTTTAAAAATGGTTAAAATTAATCATGATACACCATGGTCAGTTGCTCATAGATCCAGGCATCGTGATAATCTTATATTTGTTATCCATGGCCGCCTTTCCATGTAAAAAACAAACAAAAAATACTTATGTTAATAAGCAATAAGGACTCAAGGCTCAAGGACTTATTGGGGCATTTATTAAAGAGCAGTGCTAACTGCATTATATGCAGGGGCACCAGATTCATGATATGGCGCATGTTCTTCATGAATCTGTCCCCCACAGCACTGCTACGACAGAGTGCAACTTTTTTTTTGGTGCGCCTTTAACATGGAGCATGTGATAATTTTATTGGACTTAAGCTGATAAATGTGGCACACGGTACTACTGAACACTGGAACACCCATTTCAGCGCAGAATTTTTAGTCGCATCGGGTATAGTGCACGATACGGGTGACGCCACACACATGAAAGGGGAATAAGAGATTCCATAAAAGATAATTAGGCAATTGCCTGTAGAATTCAGTACAAGCTCATTGTCCTCCTGTAATGTTTGTTTTTTTTCCCACTACTTTCATGGCTGGGATGATAAAAGTCATCGTGTATTCTCTTATTTTCAGGTAGCCTCACCAACATTGTTGCTACAGACGAACCTTTCTTAAAACATGCAGTTATAAGCAGATTATGTAAAGACATCTAGTAAAATGACCTCGGAAACTCGTTACAGAAATGGAAATTTATATGACCTGTACTGATCACCATAGCGATGACCCTGTTAGCAGCACCGGAGCTGGACTGTGATAATGGCAGACCAGTCCTCTTCTGCCTGTAGCCCATTATGACAATTGCTACGGTGGTAGTGGACATCAGATTATGTTATTAGGCACTAAATAGCCCTGACTTCTGAAGGAGCTTTCTGGCATATAATCACCAAATATGTCATTTGTGTATTGCTAGTCATAAATACACAACTAAATATGCTTATTTAAATATCATGTTCTAGCATTCTCAAGGTCAGCTGACTTACCTGGTGCAACTGCTGCATTTCTTCTTGCAGAGAAGAGATTTTCTGTAACAATTCATCGACTTCTTTAACTTTGTCAGCTAGATGTGCATTGCTCTCATCGTGCTCCTTCTTTGAAGCCTGAAGTTCATCTTGCAGCTGCACAACCTAGAAAAAAAAAAAAAAGAATAAAATTTTACCTTATTACTGCATAGTATTAAAGGGAGCACGGCACATGGAAAGTACAGTGTACTTGTCTGCAGGCAGCATGTTAGGTCCCTTTCACACAAGCCCTGCAGAGGTTCATCAATGAAAACCTGACATTTTCCATTAGAGGGCAGTTTGCTCTGAGTCAGTTTTTCATGCACATTTTTTAATTTTTTTTTGCAATTACTAATGACTGTGGTCTATCTTTTCTAGTCTGACCAAACCCAGTCAATAGGACAGTGTTCAATGCAAGTTCTGGGCATGAGAAACGTGTGTGAAAAGTGCTCATGCCAAGAGAATCTAGAGAGTTTGGTGGGATAACATTTAGCTTTTCTTATACTCTTCCCAGCTCTTTCTAGTCCAGAAGGCAGTCCTGACAGTGATAGCCCTGCAAATGTAGCCAAACATCATCACTTTGAACAAGACGCGCCCTTTTCTTATAGAAATCTTATTGATCTATAGGCACTGTTTAAGTATTAGTAATCACTAAATTGCAAATGTGACCCCATAAAAACAGATTAACTAGAGATCAAGTTATACTTACTGCCTTCTCTTGATCTTGCAAACTGGCCACTATATTTTCCTTCTCACTTCTTGCCCTCTGTAGCAGCTGTTGGAATTGCTCCTGCTCTTGGCGGAGAGACGCCACATCCAGCTCATACTGCTGCAGCTGTTTCTGTAGGGATGCTCTGTCAGTCTCCAGCTGTTGTGCAGAAGCTTCACTGAGATGCATCTTCTCATGGAGTTGGCAGAGCTCAGTTTCCAGGGCGTCTAACTGGCTAGTCTTCCTGATTTGTTCATCGGATAAGATTTTATACTCATGTTTCAGTTGCTGCATTTCTTCTCTTAGCTTCTTAGTCTGCAACAAGAAAAATTTGCATTAAAATAATATCTATGTGTGTATGCATGCATGCATGTGTGTATGCATGCATGCATGTGTGTATGCATGCATGCATGCGTGTATGTATGCATGCATGCGTGTATGCATGCATGCGTGTGTGTATGCATGCATGTGTGTATGCATGCATGCATGCATGTATGTATGCATGCATGTATGCATGCATGTGTGTATGCATGCATGTATGCATGCGTGTATGCATGCATGCATGTATGCATGTATTTCTTTGAAATCTTTTACGCCTTCCAAGGTATGCAAATCATTTATGGCTTTTTTAATCTGTTCTGCTTGTGTGGAGTACGGTAATTCAATGAAAATACAAATCTCATATTTCCTCGATTAGACGCTTTTTTTTTTTGGACTTTTTTTCCATTGAGGTACCAACTTCATTATATTCTGTATGTGCTCTTTCATAAGTCTCCTGTACCACTATATCAGGATAGCCCCTCAACTTTAGTCTTTTCTTTAGGTTTTCTTGCATGAGAAAACCTTACTGGGTACTATTAAAACGGTTTTAGTGTAAGGACTAACTACTATATATGGATTTTTCTCAGAAAAGATAGCTTTGGCCTCAAATATGGCCAATATAGTGATTGACAGATAGCAGCACCAATGGTTGATATACTACTATCCAATGGTATTACCTCGGGTCAACCCTCCTCTAGTATTTGTAAGTACAAGACACAGGTGTCTTAATGTTCCCTTATACATATACGAACCGGATGAAACGCTTTGGTGTGAAATGGTCGTCGTTCTTGCTGTAATGTGACGTCCTGCACTTTGTTCCCCTCCCCATGTACAATACCTCCCTATATACCTTGTGAGTATGTCTAAATAAATAAATAGTTAAAAAGAGGACCTGTCACCCTGAAAATGACCACCGCAAAAATGTACCCCCCCCCCCCCCCATAATCCTCACCCCAGCCCCTTCCTCCCCAGCCATGTTTAAAAATTTATTTGTGGTAAATTGATTTAAAGCGATCCGACCTTTTACTAAATAAGAGGTCGGATTTTCCTATTTTGTGTCCGGCAGTCGGCCTTAATCATTAGGGGGCCGGCCGACACACCCCCAGCATGCCCCTGTCTGCGGGGACCTGTAGGAGAAGCAGGCAGCATCGCATGTATTGCGTAATTGCTGCCAGGTCTCCGCGATTCGTCGCTGTATGTAAGCCTGGCACGGCCGCAGCTGCTGTTAGTGCAGCATGGCCGGCTGGCAATGTATAGGAGAAAGTCTGCGGCCGCATTTCGGAGAGCCGGCAGCGATTACACAATACATGCGATGCCACGGCTTCTCCTACAGGTCACCGCAGACAGGAGTGTCGGCCAGCCCCGTAATGAATAAGGCCCACTGACGGACACAAGAGATGGGAGAATCCGACCACTTATTTAGTAAGAGGTCGGATCGCTTTAAATCAATTTACCACAAATACATTTTTTAAAAAACTGTCTGGGGAGAAAGGGGCTGGGGTGAGGGGGCACATTTTGTGAGGGTCATTTTCAGGGTGACCGGTCCTCTTTAAAGAAAAACACAGCATCGGGAAGTTATGCAGCTTATAAAATGTGTAGGCTACAAGGATAAAAACTAAAAGTATTCTTAAGTGCAGTAGAAATCAGTATGGATTCCCAACAGAAACCATACTACTCCTATCATACCTAATAACCCATTTTGCAGCATTACATGAAGAGCTATATACTGATTGTTTATTCTATTTATTTTTAGAAACCAAACAAACAATCTACCTCCTCTTCTAGGTTGTCCTTGCTATGCTGCAGGTCATCCTTTTCTTGTGTAATACGGTTAATTTCGTTGGCGAGTTCAAGCGTTTTCTGAGCAGCTGCTTCTATTTTCTTCTCGGCTTGTTTCATGTCAAAGCTCTTACTCTTGAGGTCCTCCATAACCTGTTCCATTTCATGTTTAGACTGGTCAAGAGTCTGACGCTCTTCAACAGCTGTATTCAACATGGCAATCTTTTCCTGCAGTTCTCTCTCCAATGAGGTGGACTTTTTGGAAAACAAAAAAGAAAAGTGGTAAACACACAACTGGAAAGGTCCACCCATGTGCAGTGCTACGGAGGTTATTGGGTCATTCACATTCATACCTTTTCTTCTAGAAAAGATAGTTCAATTGTCAACTTTTCCACCCGCTTCTTCTGCTCCTGAAGTTCTTCCCGAGTACAATTAAGTTCATCTTGAGTTTCAAAAGACTGCAATTTAAAAACTGTATTAAACTCCTCCTAATAAACTCAAAGGAACACAAAACCATTAAAATCAAAGTTTAATACAGTCCTTAAAGGATAATGTTCATTCTGAGTAAAAATAAATAAATAAATAAAACAACTTGAAACCATAATTCTGCTCCAGGTGTCCCTGAAAATAATCGCTCCTGAAAATTATTTTGCCTTGTACCAATTCAGAACCTTTTTAGCAACCATGGTTTCCAGCACTGGAAAGAACTACAATCAGCAAGATGGAGGGGCTGAACCTGCCTCCTGTGACATCACCACAAGCACGTGCCACCGACCAATTAGACCATAGCTTCTGCATCTTATTTACACCTACATAGGCAAGTGTGGTGCTTGTAGCCAAGCAGCTGAATAATGTTACTTAAGTGAAAATGTGAAGGTTTATACGATGACAAGAAAAGTTTCAGTGTTAGAACTTTTGCAACAGTGAACGCCGATACAAGTAAAAGGGGGCACAGACACATTGTACTCCCACTAGAATAAATAGATTGTTCCCCAAATTAAATAACACCAAAACAAGTACTGCACATGACCCAGAGGAATAACAGAGGATACGAGACACATACAGAGGTCTACATACACACATACCCCTGATAAAGGAGGGGTGGGGGGGCGAAACACGTGTTGGGTGGGGTCCACACGGTCTGTAAATATTTGTGTATGTTTTCCTTGTCCTCGGTTATTCTTCGGGGTAATGTGCAAAACTTGTTTGTAAGCAAATACCTTGACTTGTTCGGAGGACTACACCTTCCACACCTCTCTCTATACATGTTAATGTGAACTATATATCATGCTATTCTAAGAATTTTACCATTTTTCCCCAAGTTACCTGTTTATGTAGCTTGTCTTTTGCAAGTTCAATTTGGTCCCTCTCCTCCAACAAGGTTTTAAGTTGAACATTAAGGTCAAGTATTTTTTGCTCAGCTTCAGATTTTTCTTTTCCTAATTCTTTAAGAGCAAATTCTTTGTCTTTGATTTCATTGTGAAGATTTTCTACTTCTAATACCAGTTTCTGGTTTGACTGTTCAAGAAGGTCTTTCTCACCGTTGACCTCCTTCAAGAGTGATAGAGTTTCTTGAAATTTGTTCTCTACTGAAGTCGACTGGTAAAATAAAAGTTAAAGTAATAAGGTCTCTGATGAAACGAAAAATGGTTCAAGAATAAAATCAATATCATTTGAGCCATCATACCTTTTGTTCTAAAGCCGCAATCTGACACATTAGCTGTTCTACCTCCTGTCTCTGCTGCTGAAGGTCATCATGTGCTTTTCTAAGGTCATCTTGAGTTTCTATAGACTAGGGATGCAGAAAATTTGTCAATCTCATAGTTGGCAAAAAAGCTATCATTTTAAGCAGGGGAGTAACTAGGAGAGGCTGGGCCCCAATAGCAGACTTCTGAATGGGGCCAATCATTTTTTTTTTTTTTTTTTTTTTTTTTACACCAACACACACACACACACGAGTATATAAACACAAATACTACAGTATTACTATATATTCACACACACCCACACTTATGTAGATTGACTTCATGCAGCCCATTAGCTGATGAACACATGGTGGGGTGGTGGAGTAAAGAGAGTTGCCAATTGTGTACTGTAAAGATGTGCACTGCTATATACACATTATCCTGCAAAGTGTTCAGCATAGTATGTATATAACAGTGCACACCTTCCATTCTTTAGTGTGTCAGATTGGTTGGCTAGGACCCCTTACACTATGGGTCCTGTAGCAGCTAATATGGCCATTACCCGATTTTAAGTGACATAAGCATTTAACATATGACAAAATGAATCTAGTGATAGAGAATGCATAAAAGAGGACAGCCAACACCTACCATCTCTACATTCTCTCTGAGGTCGTCCTTTAGCTGGTCTTTTTCTGAGAGCAGGCTCTGAAGTGTAAGCTTTAGTTCAGCGCTTTCATTTGTAGTCATTTCCAAGTGTTGCTGGAGACTGAAAAGCTTTTCCTCAAGGTTTGCCTTCTCTTTACACAGAGTTGCAATCTCTACTTCCATGTCCTTTAAGTTGTTATCAAACACATGGCTACATACTGGATGTGTTTGTGTAGCTTCCTGGTTTTCAGATATTATTTCATGGCTCTCTTCCACACTCTGCAAAAAGAATTTTCTTAGCAAATATGAGCAACACTTCAGTGTACGTGTTGTATATTATAATCAATTTCCACTTTAATAAATCTCGAGAAAGTGGCTATTGAGCAATAGAACAAAACAGCCTGGTGGGGTGAACCTTCTAGTATTTTGAAGAAATGGAACAGAGCTTAAAAACAGGCCATTCCATGAATGTATGAAATGGTCTGTAAAGTGGAAGCCATGTGCTATGACGCAGTGAGGTTTATTTTAAACAGATGGCCGATAAAGGTTTTTTTTTTTATACACATGATCACACAATATTTCACTTACCCTCTTATTCTCTTTAAAAGATAGGATTTCCACAGTTAATATTTCCTTTGCAGATTTAAGTTCATCCCTCTCTTGAGTAATCTCTGCCATTTGCTGCAGGGTACACTTAAGTTGTTGCTCAGTCTCCAGTTTTTCGTTCTCTAAGGATTCCAGTTTTGACTGAGCTCCTGTGAAACTCTTTGTTAGATTTTCTATCTCACATTTCAGACTAAGCTGTTCGTTTTCAAGCTCTTCCTTCTTCTGAATAAGTTCTTGTTGTACATTAGCATTCTGAAGCACCTCTTCTTGTAAGGAGGAAAGCTGTAATGGATAAAAATTGGGTGCCATGTTGTTAATTGAAAAAGGCAATATTGCAATCTGCTGTACATCAAATAAATATAAAGTTAAGAATTGTGCTGCTTACATATCCATATAATTTGTAAGACATAACGCAAGAATTGTGGAAGTACATGTTCAAATCTATGTCATTTCTATGTCTGGCTATCCATATAAAACAGGACTCCAAGCCCAAAGCGCCACTAATAGAAAGTATTCCACTGATGAAGGTGGTGCCCGTTTGAAAAATTCACATTCTGTGTTTACATGCTCTAAAATGGACAGCACTTTTATCCATTTATCAACCTAATTTGAGCACACAAACATATTTTACCTTCTCTAAATTCTTCTTCAGCTCTTCATTGGTTTGGTCCCTCTCCGATACAAGACACTGTTGTGCCACCTTAAGATTTTCTGACTCCTCAGTGATCAGTTCCACTTTATGTTGAAGATGATTTATCTTCTGCTCTCTATCATATTTTTCACTTCTTAGCATTTCCAGTTCAACCTCACGGTTCTTTAAATTAGTTTTCAGTTGTTCTAAATTGTTACTTAAGTCAATGTTGGATTGCATTACATCCTCGTGATTACACGAGTGGGTTGGTTCTGGATCATTAAAGTGAAATTCCTACATAGACAAAAGTGAAATTTAAAACTGCAAACTGGCAGCTGTATTGCAAGAGAATACTGAATAAACAAGCTAAAATATAGCAAGAAATTCAATGCAAAACACACCCTAAACTGCACTGAACGGCTTCAAAAGTCAAACTAGTCTAAAAAAGTGCTTAGTCAGGCAACTCTGCATGAAGAATTCTCTATTAGATATACTACATGGTTAAAAGTGAAATACCTGATCTTTATTTTCCGTCTGACTTCCTTGCTCTATTTCAGAGAACCGCACATTTTTCAGATAAATTTGTTCTTCTACAATTGCTTCCATTTGCTGCTGAAGATCAAGGAGTTGTCTTTCAGCTTTAAGTTTTTCATTCTGTAAGGACTCAAGTGTTGAATGTGTTTCCTTCATTTCCTTCAAAAGGCCTTCCACTTGAGAGCTTAAGAAGATCTTTTCCTGTTCAAGTTTGTCTTTGCTCTGAATAAGTAGTTGATATTCAGTGTCCTTCTGTTGTAACATTTTTTGTAAGTCAATAACCTAGATGAACAAATGATTCCGTAATCAAAGACAGTTCTGCATTTGCTTGAGTACAGAGTTTGCTTAAAGGGAACATGTCACCAGCTTTTACACCACTAAACTAACAGACCCCTCAGGTAGGGTATGAAGTGTCCCTTCTACAATTCCCCATTATGTAAAATCTCAAAGTCCTAAGAATGAGCGGAGAAGAGTCACCTCGAGAGAACCATCTTGGGTTCTATAATACCTAGGACCATGTTTTAGTAGGGGGGGGAGATTACATCAAGCTTTAAGACACACTGATATATAATATACATGTGCTGCAGATGAAGACCCCATTGCCTGTGTCTTTAGCTTCCTATATCTGCAGCTCTTTCTCACAGAACCTCAAGCCTGATTTGAAAGTTGAGATTCTTCTCTTAAAAGGACACCAAAAATATGGCTCTAGGTACTATAGAACCCAAAATTGTGACTTCTAAAGTGGAGAGTCTCATCCAGCCTGGCAAATTTTAACCAAAAAAAAAAAAAAAAAAAAACACGGCAAAAGGCGCTGCCTTACCCTACCTCAGATAAAAGCTATTGATATAGTACTTTCAAAAAGAAAAAACAAAATGAAGAAGATTAAAGGTCTACCTCCTCTTCCATGGATGGCATTGGGTCAGTTTTGGTTTCCTTATCAACTCTAGAAGCAGTCAAATGAAATGACCGTTGTAATTCCTCCTGGTAGCACTGTAGCTCTTCCTGTGGTCTGGAAGACTAGATTTTGGAGAAAATAAATCAGCTTCTAAATCAGCTACATTTCAAAGGGCAGAATAAGAGTTCCATTCAATTATCCTGTGGAAACCTGGCAGTAATAGGCCAACAAATAAGAGTCTGTCTATTTGTAAACTAAAAGAAACTTTTACACAGGCCTAACACTTTTCAGCTGTACATAAACACAAATTGTGCAAACAGATACAGAACTGCATTCGTGATTGTCCATCACCACAGAGTTTGAATCAAGGATTAAATAATGTTCCTTTAAATTAGCTTGTTTTTATTGCCTCCTACCACTACGTCTAGCTATTTGGACACGTAAATAAGAGTGTCCATTAAAACACAGAATTAAGCTGGGGAAAAAAAAATGAAATAAAGACTGCACCAATCTACTTACAAGAGTAGAGACTGAATCCAAGGATTCTTTTAGTTGGGCATTTTCTTTGAGCACCTTCTCCAGTTTGCTCTGAAGTTCGTCCCTGTGTAGAGCCCCTTTCTGCAACTGTTCCTGAAGTAAGCCAAGTTTGCAAAGAATCTCTGACTTCTCTTCCTGGATTTCTTCAAATAAGCTAGGACCCCGTGAGACATTATCTTTCAGGACATTAACCTCCATATGAACATACTCGGGTCTTTGTTCCTGAAAGCCATCTACTTCAGTAAATGTTCTCACAGCTTCTAGAGACTGTTCTTGAAGAGTCTTTAGTTGTTCATTCAACTTCTCAATTTCATTTAAGAGATCAGACTTTTCTTTAGATGTCACTGCCTCCTTATAGGGGAAAAAAAATTAATGAATAATGAAGATGGCCATTTGTACAATACAAGATTTTTGTCTAATATCTGACAACCCATTTAAAAAGGAAATTACCACCAGGATGATGGATTGTAAACCAAGCACACTGACATACTGGTGTGTGCCCCCTCTGGCAGGATCCACTCTTCTATAAGCTTCCTATAAAACATTATGCAAATGAGCCTGAGAGGCTGCAGGCTCCTTTAACACCTATGGAGTCTGGAGCCTCTTAGGTTCGTTTGCATAATTTAACAAAGCCTTTTTTGTAAAAACAAGGGCGAAAGCAGCTAAAAGAAGAGCAGATTCTGCCAGAGGGATATCTGTATGTGAGTGTGCTTGGTTTACATTCCTACATAATGGTGGTAAATGTACTTTGAATCAAGAAAAGGCTGTAATTTGTGAAAAAAAGTCATGCCTTTACATCAAGTCATATAATTTGCATTTGTACAAACAATTTAAGGGCAATAATTCCTGCTTACATTTTCCCCATGTCGCTGTAAATCAGCCAACAATTCAAATCTCTCAGTTTTAAGATTATCAATTATTTGCTGAAGTTCTTCTTTCTCATAAGAAACTAAATAGAGCTGCTGCTGCAGTTGAGCAAGGTTCTCCTGACTCCTCTCACTTTCTTCTTGTCTGGTTATAGTGCCAAGTTGATCAATGTTTGCAGGCAGTTCTTCAGAGACTTGTACTTCTTGATCATTTGTTATTCTTTCCTTTAATAAATGAAAAAAAAAAAATATGTTAAAAAGGTCTGCAACAAACATAAATAAAAACAGTATTACAATTTTTTTTTTTACCAGTTTGTAAAATGAAAGCTCATTAGCAAGACTGTTGGTGGAGGATAATAAATGCTCCTTTTCCTTTGTGACCAATTCAAGTGTTTCTACCATCTCTTCATACTTGGATTCTAAATTGAAAAAAAAAAAAGTAGTGAGATGTTTCTGCTATATGAATTCCAGGTTTACTTACGGATTTGTAATATCATCCTTACCAGTTTCCTGGAGCTTTCTAAGAATTTCCTCTAGCCTAGTTTCAAGCTCCTTTATCTTTTTGTGCTGTTCTTCAACCTCACATTGGAGTTCAGTTCTGATCGACTTTTCAACATTAAGTTGGACCGAATATTTCTCAGCGTCTTGTTTCAGATGTTCACACAATAGAGTTGAGTGCCCCTAAGAAGAATATGCAAGGTTTATTTATTTATTTATTTTTTTTATAGCCCCCAACATAATTTAAGGAAAAGCAGCAGAATTTTTGAAAGAACACCAACTGTCCATTGTAAGAAAACATTAGAAGGACAATTCCAGACGTATCCTTGTAATCGGAGCGCAAACAAACACATACTTACCTTTATAGTCCCTCCTGGTGTCATGCCCTGGGATATGACGACAGGTGGGTGCAGCCAGCCACATCGGCTTGCCTGAAGCTGGTCTGAGCACCTTTTTTTTCTTCCTTTTTGAGTGGCCCCCTCCCAGGGCCACACAGCGTTTTTTTGTTTTTAGGAGTCACAGACAACCCCTGTAAAGGGGTGTTCCCATTTCAGCAAAAAAGTGTTTGTATAACATACAATTTTACAATATATTTCTGTATCAATTCCACACGGTTTTCTAGATGTATACTTGTCATCATCTATGAGAAGTTCATCTTTACGGGATAGAAATGTATCCATGGTCATGTGATGTTGCACAGGTGCACCGCTTTTTTATAACAAACAGCTCCGATAACTCAGACATAACAAGCTGTGCACTTGCGCGACCATGGACAGATTTCTGTCCACTGGAAGTAAAAAAAAACTTTCTATAAAAGGACAGCAAGCAGAGATGTAGAAAACCATGCTGAATGCATACAGCAAGTTTATTGGAAACTTGTATAAATTTTCATTATCTTGACGTTGACTGCCCTCTGATGCGGACTCAAGACCAACATCTCCTGATGTCTATTGTCAATGTCTATCAGTGATTTTTCATCGCTGCTTCACATCACCCTGAAAGATTCCCTATAGCTTTCTTAGGATCATAAGTATACAACACAGAGGTTTCAGTAATGGCAAAACTCTATCATGACATACAAGCAATCCATTGGCTCTGTAGGTGAGGCACTAGTAATGTTCAGCTCTTTAGCACCTGCGTTTTATGATACGCTTTCTAATAACAGTGTAAAGTATAGTACTTACATTTTCTCCCACCTGGATTTCATTTAATTGTGAATTCAGAGAATCCAATAACTGACTTTTAACCTTTAGTTCTTCGAGAGCAGCCCTCAACTCTTCCTGTGTGTCAATGGACTGAAACAAAGAAAGAGTACACAGAAAATAAGTAATGACAAGACAATGTATGGCCTCCTAAATGAATACTTTTTTTTAAATTCTTACCATTTCTATGTTCTCCTGCAAGTCCAGTTTCAGCTGGTCTCTTTCAGAAGTTATGTTTTTCAGAGTTTCGAGCAATGCATCCCTTTCTTGCAGCACGGCCAGCATCTGTTCCTGTAGCTGGAGGCAATTCACATCATTCTGCTGTAAAACAAATGATTAATAATTGCTGCACCAATTTACACCATCTGAAGATTTACTGAAAATGATTGAATGCCATGAAGCTTTAAGTGTTAGGCACCGAGGCTCCATACGCTTCATTTTTGTGCTACAAAAAGTAAAAGCATTATTTTGCATTAAAGCATCCAAAAGGTTTGTACATCACAAACCTGATTTACTTGTCTTTTGAGCTCGCTGTCCAAGGTTTGACCTTCTTTGAGTTCTGTACTGTTCATGGGCACATCTTGCTCATTGGAGTCTAATTGCCCTTTCAGCTTTTGTTTGAGATCATCATTTTCTTCCTCCACCTTAGACAGAGCCAGCTCTGCCGAGTGCATACATTCCTCTAGAAGCTTCATCTCTGAAATCAGGCTCTGATGGATGCTCTCAAGTTCATTTTTCTCATTAGTAAGAGTGTCACACTTCTTTTCATTTTCTTGTAGTTTTTGAGTCATCAACAGAATCTTAAATTTTAAAAAAATAAATAAAACTTAGAGTGAACAAAGAAATGTGAGAATTTTAAAGTCCTGTTATGGACCACATCACAGTTTAGTCACCAATATTATATATACCAGTACGGAGTTTGAATTTTGACAGGTAGGACATCTTATGCAGTCACCAGTTTTTCATGTACCATACATTATATGTAGTGAAGGGATCTGATGACTGTGGGAGGAGGTGTGGGGGGGGGGGGAAATTGTGACACAATTGAAGTTCTTGGGAGGAAAAAAAAAAAAAAGTAAATGGCTAATGGGTATGAGCTGAGTGGAGGGAAATTGTAGTATTGTTCTGGCAAGAAGATTTAAGAAAGAAAGCATGGAACAGGACCAACTCAAACTTCAGCTTTTCTGAACATGGCACAATGCCAAACAATGGAACATAAGGACATAAGAAAAACAAACATTGTCAAAAAAAAAAAAGTTGGTGCTGCCCTAAACAGATAAATATGCTACCTTTGATCTACAATCACATAACCATATATTTACAGAGACCATATGAATCAGAATGGACATGCGATTATAGCACAACACATACAGCACAGAGTTTACCACTCGACTCCAAACACTACTGAATGTAGAGGAGGATGAGGATTCTGTGTATAAGTAATGGACAGGACAAAGGATTTGTTACTATGTAGGGCCACATCATTACTTAATCAATAACAAAGTCAAGAGTAAGTGGTTGTCCTAACCTTTTCCTCTAGAGTGTTTTTTTGCATTTCTCCTTCTGCTGAGGCATCTCCAGAGCAGTCAGAAAGCTGCTTTCTTAAGTCAGCGACAAGTTGCTTCTGCTGTTTAAGTTCCTCCTGTGCGGTTCTCAACTCATCCTGTGTTTCAATGGACTGTTTCAAATGTAAAAGATATGATGATTATGTGCCATGTAGAATGAAAATCAGCAATTAAAACGCTTAAAGAGGACCAGTCACCAATGGAAAAAAAAAAAAAAAAAAAAAAGGCACTAGGAGCGGCTTACCGAAATAAACAGCTCCTAGTGTTATCGGAACCTTCAGATAACACTAGCAGAGACTGCCGCGCAATAGAAACGCTGGGCCGCACTCAAATCGGTCCAGCGTGTTCATGAAGGGGTGGGCTAGGAGGCGGTTGGGGAAAGAGGAAGCGCCTTGGACCCTCTGGAATGTCGGACCACGCTCAAAGTGGTCCTGCGTATTCTTATTGTACACCGTGACAGTTTTTGCTAGGGTTTCGACACGCTGGCAGTGTAACACTGCTGCATCTGTTGTAGTACTAGGAGCCGATTACTTTAGTAAGCAGCTCTTGGACCTTTTATATGGGCGACAGGTCCTCTTTAAAGGTTTTGTCTCCAGACATTGATAGCTAGGCAATGAAATCAACATATTCACTGTTGAACCAACCCGAATGGTTAACCGGTGATTGCAATGCTCTAAAAAGTGACAAAATATTATTTTATTAAATAATAGTTTAGGCAAAACATGTAATATGTCTCATGAGCAGTTTAGCTGGCAGGAGAGGGCTGATAAGAGATCAGTCTTCAGGAAGGAGACTACAGTTAAAGGGGTTCTCCGGTCACTATATGTACTTTTTTTTTTATACATTATAGTTGCACACCCTTACCTCACCACCCTGGGCTGTATACTTTCTTTTCCTTCACTTGTCACTTCACAGGTCACTGCTGCAGCTGCATAACTCCAAGATGGCTTCCCCCATTCTGCTAAAAGACTACATCTCCCACAATCCCCCTGGTCAGCACAGCTTCTTCATACAGAGGAACGTGCAGCACCCCCGCAGCAGGGAACAAGGAGCTGACTGCACATGTCAGACCAGAGAGCAGAGACAGTATACAGGTCGTTTCTATGGAAACTGTAAGTGTAGCAGGAGCGGGCAGTGCATAGGAATGACTTTGATTTCATGAAAAGGGGGCAGAAGATTTAATGACACTGAATTAGTAAAGTGATAACTGTGGGGAGATAAGGTATAGTGAGGTCAATCTTTGTCCCCGGAGAACCCCTTTAAAAGAGGTATAACGGATTGTAAAGACTTGCCGAACTCCATGGCCCATGGTGTAATGTTGGGCCAAACTAAGCTAATTAGTGAAAGCATGTCTTAAGATAATTCATTCTTAAACCCCTTTTATGAATTTTAATGAATATAGCAATATTAGATATGCAGTGACATATGTAGATCTTGCCTGGGCGAGAAGTAGCAATTTAAAAATTGAGACAGGGACATAACTGATACAAGAATAGTATTAAAGTGATCCTCTAAGAAATTGAGCCAATAAAGCACTACCATATGTTGTAGATTAATAATTTCCAGATCTTTCAAGGTCCAGAATGGTGGCATCATGCAGAAGATCAACAATGAGATGTAAAATGTCACAGCTCAGAAGTGCTCAGAAAGTCAAGTGCTCTGCCTCAGCATGTCCACTTTGCTGTGATTGACATTCAAAGTTCAGAAGAAGAATGGTTGACATTTACAGCGAAGTGGACATTCTGAGGCAATGAGGGCTGGATTTCAGGGGCAAATTCTCAATGAACTCTATACAACCCATTTACATTTCAATTCAAAAAGGATATTCTGGGTGATGCCACAATGCTGAGCCATGAAAGTCATTTACCTGCTGTATGACATACTTCAACACGTCAAATTTCTGAGGACAGATTTCTTTGAGATATAGGCTCATATGTAAAAGGACGTGTATAAAAAGGTTAAAGTAAATTACCAGTTCAATGTTTTCATTTAAATCTTGCTTCAAGTGGTTCTTCTCAGCTTCAAGGTCTTCCACTTTAACAAGAAGTTCATCTCTATGCTGCATAACCCGTTTTAACTCCTCTTGGAGTTCTTGCAGTTTACTAGAAGCTCCAGTATTCTCTGGTTGCATAATATTCACAGCAGAGACATGAAGTTGTTGCTGAAGTTGTTCCATTTCAGATACCAATCCAGTAAACTTCTCTTCCAACTCTTGTTTTTCCTTGTACAATACAGATACCTTTTCGTTTTGCTGTTTAAGAGTAGTAACTTCAGAAGAGAGCTACGAAAGAAATAAAGTTCAATAATAAGTTCACTTATTAAATTAGAAAAGTTACCAAAAATAAAGCATGATAAACCAGTGAAAACTTTTAAAAAT
This sequence comes from Engystomops pustulosus, assembly GCA_019512145.1. Classification (NCBI taxonomy): domain Eukaryota; kingdom Metazoa; phylum Chordata; class Amphibia; order Anura; family Leptodactylidae; genus Engystomops; species Engystomops pustulosus. Next base: position 96,996,724 of record CM033641.1, on the reverse strand, counting down.
TATGCTAATGAGGCTGAGGCGCTCTGGTGGGCGTTTCCATTGCCTCTCAGTGATGTCTTTTCACTGATTGTTACACTAAGCAGAACAGGTCTCCCTTCCCCCTGCTGCTAGATTACACAGGCAGCGGGAGGAGAAGACATGTTCCGCTCATTGTAACGCTGCAGAACTGAGGGGCTCTGGAAACACCCAACAGAGCCCATCCATCTCATTAGCAAATTTAAAAGTTGATTTTAGGAGCAAAGAGGCCATGGATAACTAATAAAAGGATTACCATGGCAGTCACAGTTCCCCAATCACTAGCAACGTTATAATAATAGTAATAATAATAATTTAGCTTTTTTTAATAATCGTACATTCTTCACTTGCACTTTGAGATTTTCCTTGTCCACATGAGAAGATTTAAGCAATTCTTCAAGTTCTTTAACAGGAGTTTTCAATTCCTACATTTAAAAAATAAAACAAAATTACACGCACTCTGAGATGAAACATCAGCTGTAGCCATTAAGTCACTTGTTCTAAAAGTCATATAAGACAGAGCAATGGATTTTGGAGGAGGAAATTGAAACCGTTACGAAATAGTGAAGATGAAAGACACACATAACACCTTACTTTTTGTTCCATGCATTCCACGGAATGTTTGAGTTTCTCCATCTCTTGTAACAGGCACTCAGCCTCACTGTTCTTTTGGTTCAGCTCTTCATCTAGAAGAGTACATCTTTCCTGTAAGCTTTCATGCAGCATCTTCAGCTCAGAGTATTGCTGTTCAGCTTGTTGACATTTTGCCTGTACATGTGTTACCTCCCCTGTCAATTTCTCAATCTGTTCAATTTGTTCGAGCAGCTTGTGCTTTTGGTCGTTTATTATAGAGGCAGACTGTTCTTTTTCATTCCTCAATAAGTCGAGCTCCTCTGAGGTTCTCTGTACCTACAGAGAAAAGGAATCAGACTCTGCATGTGCTTCAACCTAGGATAGGATCTATTTAGATTTGGCTGGTCCCATGACATCCCAGGTTTAATTTTGTGGCTTGTCGGACTTTGTGCCAGCTTTCACAGATATTCTCTATAGAAATTAAAGTGGCTCATAGAAACCGGCAGGTTCTTAAATTTAATTCAGAGAGTGTTGGCTGAGTGGGTTAAAAACATGAGCAACTAAAAACAGGGTACCCAGCACATGTGTGGCATAAGCCTAATAATGTGATGGTTGGTTATGTATAACACAAACACTTCTATATACATCATCTGTAGAACCACATTTAAAGGATACCTGTCACCCAAAATGTTAGCCCACAACAAAGCACCTATTATAATAGGGGCTGAGAAGGTCACTTGTAAACATATGAAATACATTTTTTTTAGATTCATAATTTAAACTCCTACTTATTATTTTAATCTCCTACTAATTAGCTACTATGGGCCCGATCGATCAAATCGCAAAGCGGTCTGGTGTATGCAAAGAGGAGGCACTCCCCTCTCCGCTACCTTGCCCACTCCACTTTGATTTAAATTCTCCTGCAACAACTCTTGCTATTGCTGTGACTGCAGCCGCCCGTTGTGGCATGAGTAGTCTCTGTGATTCTCATCACCAGAGACTCTTCGCAACCCAACTACAGTGGGCGATGCATGCTCAGAATGAAAGGGGGTGGATGCGCCACCCGCCATTGTCTGTGAAATCACAGGAAACTAAGTGGAGCTTCTAACAGTGGACCGAAGAGGAGAGCCTTCACCCTGCTGTGCCACCAACAATCTCCACCGTCTGTAAGGGGACCCCAATTCCCCATTAAAAAAAAAAAATGGGATAGGAATATGTAGTATGGGTGTTGGATTAGTAAAACCTGTAAAAGGTATATAGATAGCCCTGTCCACCAAAACATCTTCTCTACGACTCCACATAGATGCAACACAAATGTATACATATTATGAAAAAAAAATAAATCACCTGTTCTTTAAGGTTTTCAACTTCACCAGGTAAAGATTTGAACTCCAATAAGATAGAAACTTCCTGCTCCAAAGCCTGCTTTTCTTCCAAATAACTGGCCACCTGCTTCGAATAATCTGCAACCTTCTTATCAAGCTCAACACGAGATAGTAGATCTGCAAACACCACAGATGAGTATTATATGCCATTATTATATGCATTTTATATTGTATAATGTTCTAAACTAGGCTAACAGCTCATAACACTGCTTGATAATTGACTACAGCCCCTTTTCTTAGAGTTTAAAAGACACATTTACTCTTGTGGATGTTTATCTATTGGTCATTGCACTTATAAATCAGGGGAATATTAAATAACCATTACTGGTACAAGTAATTATGAAGAAAAAAAAAAAATCTATTGGTGGTAGATGTATCAATAGGTCACTTATCAGTGGTAGACTTTCCCATAATGTACGCTCATTACCTCTAGGGAATGTTTGACCAGTCTTCAGCAAGAAAAGCTGTTAGCCAGAAAAGTAGGTTTTAAAAATTTTTAAACTTAGCCTGAGGTGCTCAGACTCACAGACACATGAGCGCCTCATGGCTCCTCCGCTACTTAATTTATGCATGTCCCCCTTCTCCCCTACTTCATTGATATGCTCCACTCGCTTTGGCTAGACAGCCGGTGACATCATCCGGCTGTCTGGAAATCTTGCAGAGCCGCAATAGAAACCTGTGGGCTCAACAAGGTAGAAGATTGCACACAAGCGCAAGATTTCCAGACAGCCGGATGACATTACTGGCTGTCTGGCCAGAGCGAGTTGCGGGAGTGGTGAGTATCAATGAAGCAACAGGCATGCAGAAATTAAGTAGCAGAGGAGCCATGAGGTGCTCAGATGAAGGCATTTAAAACACCAGTCTTAAAAATTTCCCCCAACGGCACTCATGTCTACTTATAGGCTAAGACCAGATCTGAACTGGCTGAGTCTTTTGCTCTAGAAAATCCAGCGGGCCAGGAAAGAGGAAAGACAGGAAACTGGTGGGGAGGGTAGATCCGCTACTTTAGTTACTTCGAAAACTAACATTTTATGCTAAAGAAGCCCAAGTTCTTCCAAAGGGAATATTCATGAGGAGGGAGGGGGACACCCAGGGAGAAGTTGGGGGGCATTTATAGCCATAGCCCCCAGAGGCTCTTGTGACACTACTGGAGCACTTTGAAAATGAACTTTTTATGCTGAAGAAGCCCAAGAAAACTAAAAAGGAACACCGCTCCTAACACTGTTCTGACCATGCGGCTGGAATCTAACTAGGAGCGTTATTAGTTAATAATCAAGAAATCTGATTTTCCTTAAATTCTCAATTGTGAAAATTGAATTTACCAAATATAATGAATTGACTGACCTTTGGGGACTCTTCCAGCCATGAGGCCATTGAGCTGGTTAATTTCATTATAAGCATACTGCAATTCCTTCTGCAAGTCAGTTTGCATCCTTTTGTGATTGGATTTCTCAATCTCCAGTTGCTTTTCATAATCCAAGGCATCTTTCTCTCTCCTTTCACAGCGAATTGAGAGCTCATCCTAAACAAAAAACATACACCCATGAAACACATGAACCAAACTAATTTCACATTAATAAACTTAAAATTATGTTTACAGAGCCCTGCAGTGTCTCACCCTCCCCCTGTGCTGCTCATTGTAACAACCAGTGAAGAGACATCACTCTGATAACAGCAACCAAATCCCCTCAGACTTTATTTTTGAAGGAAAGAGGCCATGGATAACAAATATAAGATTACTACAGTTATGCTGCCTGGATCTATTAGTAATTATATCAGACTTATCAGGCTTGACTTTTCTCATGCTGCCACTAAAGACTGGTAAATCAACTCTCCAGGGTTACCGCCCAACAATGTCTGCCAGCAGTTTTTATTATTGGTGTGTCCATGCATATTAAAGCAATGACCTTCCTCACCATCTTCTCTTTCAGCTCCAGATTCTCGCTCCGCAGGAAGGCAGCTTCCTTTTGTGCATCACGGGTCACAGTTTCAGCGTCACTAAGAGACTGCTTCATTTGAAACAATTCTTCACACAACTTTTCACCATCACCCTGAAAAGATATACGTTATATAGACATAGCCATAGAATCCATTAGATTTGTGTGCCTGTAGGGGAAAATCTCCTTACCAAGGATGCAGAAAGATCTAAATAGCCGACTCTCTTTTGTAGCATTTCTGATTCCTTTTTCAATTCTGCCATTTGTATTTCATGTTCTTTGAGAAGTTTGGATTTGTTTTCCAGGTCATTCTGAAATACATACAAATATAATGTATTATGTTAGTTTCACGACATTATTAGGAAATAACACAGGGAAAAGGTGATCTGTTCTCCTTCTAAACACGGAATTCAGTTTGCAAGTAGTCTGTTGGTTTGGAACAGATATACAAGCATGCTTCACAGCCATGTAAACAGGCACTCATCAGCAATGGGGCAAAATTATCTAAAACAGGGTAAGGCTGGTTACCTACATTCAAGTTTGTTCCGACAAACTTGCTCCACGCATAGAGTGGGATTTACTGGACCAAATCTAGATCTGATGTGCTAACTAGTGACATTGGCTTTTTGATTATAGAAGCAACCATTTTTCTAGCACATCTCTAAGCAGCATTTAAAAAGGGGGTTGTCTGAGTATATAATAAATATATATATATATATATATATATATATATATATATATATATATATATATATATATATAATATATAATATATATATAACAACCTGGGGGCTGGGTAAAAAAAGTTAGAACATGTAACTTATTATTATTTATTTTTTTTTTTTTTAAACCAGCCCCAGCCACCCCAGGTTTTTTTTTTTTTTTTATAACCTCAGACAACCCCTTTAAAGATATGGTTTACAGCAGCCCCTTCCTCCACAGACAGCAATAGCCTGGAGATATTTCAGCAAAATTTAGCAAATTGTGTTGAGGTTCTTGTGCAGAGAAGGGGAGTAGATGAGATGTGACCATTACTCATTTTCATTAGCCCATCACTGGTTAACCAAGTGACACTGTTAACTCGTTGATCAACGCTGGCAAATCTGCTGGCCCATTATTGATGGTGCCATAATGGCCTAGATAGTCCCTCCCTGTGACGTCATCAGGGAGCAGCTCCCGTAAGATCAAATTCTAATAACTGTTATTCACTGCGTTTAACCCTGTATCGGAAAATAGCTCCTAAAGTAAAAAAATGACACGTTACAGCCTTTTGATCACTTTTTATAGATTTTTTTTAAAATGGCAAGAGTCCTCAAACAGACGCATTGAAAAAGTCTTTAAAGGACACCTGTCATCAGGTCTGTGTCACTAGTCCTGTCACTACTACCTGTTGGAGCAGCTCACAAGGACCCATCCCAGCCTTTATCTAGTTATTTCATACATTAATCATTGTAAAATCATCTATTCTTTGTGTAAATGAGGCTGGTCACATGGTCAGAGGCAGTGATGTCACTCCTGTTACCCCTCCCCTCTCCTCCCCCTGCTCATGTCTGTGTGTAATGTATAGTAAAGCATTGCTAGTGTGTGTGCTGCATCTGCTGACATGCTGCATCCTCCTAATATACAGGTGAGAGACACAGACATCAGTTACACATGAATCTGACATGTTCTGCTGTAACATGGCTGCCTGGAGCTGCTGCATCTCTCCTATACACACACACAGGCTGCAGGGGGCGCCAGCACATCATTATACAGCCTCACACCATTATACAGGCTGTCAGTCAAGCACTGGGGGTGTGGCTGTGCCTCCCACTCATGAATAGAGTGGACAGCTTGAATATGCTAATGCTTCATTGGACATTTCACAGGTCATTTGCATACAGCTTTAGGACCTCATTGCTTAGGTTTACAGGCATGTAGAGGGACAATGAAGGGATAGAGCCAATGCTCTCTAATGGCAGTTTATGAAAATATATTTAGTTTAGGGGGGTTATTTTGCATGACGGGTTCTCTTTAAAGGTCGCAAAAAAAAGGCACCATACACAACCCTGTACACTGAAGTATGAAAGTTATTAGCACCAGAAGATGGCAAAATTACGAATTTTCCCTTGTTCAGGTTTTAATTTTTGTAAATGTATGAAAACATTAAACTATATAAATCTGGGTTGCCAAGATCATGGGGTTACCAAAGAATATAGGAGACATGTCATTTAGGCTGCACAGTACGTAAAATCCAGGCTCACAAGAAAAATGGCGCAAATCCATTTTTCCACCAATTTCAATGCATTTTGAATTTTTTCTCCATGCCTCCCTGCCACAATAAAGTGCAATTTGTTACACAGAAAACAAGCCCTCACACAGTAATAATGAGTAATTTTAATACAAAGAATTCTCACCTCAAGTTCTTGATTGTACTCCTCTGCATTTTCAACTAACTTCTTTAAACTGGAAATTTCATGGATTAGTTGTGTCTGAAAAGCAATTAGCAATAGGGCAGGAAGCATAAGCAAGCATTAGGTTGATTAGACAGCCATCACCAAGTGAAAAAAAACAAACAAAAAAAACAAATAGACACGCAAGATTAACTTGGGTAAAAATATTGAGATTCATTCCGCAGCCCAGCAATGCAGCCACCAGTATAAAATACTATCCACTTTCTTCAGAACATTAAAACAAATTCTATTTATGAGCCAGCATTCAGCCACGTGGGTACTTATAACCACATTACTGAAGTATAAAACATAGCTGGGGAGATTTTCTAAGCTAAAAGGATCTGAATTGACCATAAAAACCTGACCTACATGATGTGCAGCACATTTTATGTACTTAAAAGGTTTTGATTTGACAAGGGGAATAACTGAGCAGAGAAGGGGCGTCTTAAAATATGATAATGTTCGCCTCATAGGACCAGAAATTCATTAGGCTTTGTGTCTCAGATCAAAGCTTCTTCTACCTCCAGTGTTTTAGGTCAAAGAAATACGGCAGATATATGGACGGTGTATCATAGACTAAGAATGGCCATCCCAAATGTAAACCAGCCTAAGCCTACATTTTATTTAAGATTGGTACAGCTACCACTACCCACTGTCCCTACATATTAGGCAATCTACAAAGCTACTAAGAAAGTGGATAGTTTTATTTTAATCACATGCAAACAGGAGAAAGCTTTAAAAGGAAATACTACCATCAAAGTCAGGCATGGATAAATCAGGGGCACAGAATCATTTGCACAGTGACTGGGGTAATCTTATATTTGTTATCCATGATCTCCTTCCTTCTAAAAAAACTTTTAATAGTCTATTCTAGCTGATCTGTAACGCATTTTTTTTTTTTACTGTTACACCCTAGCCCAGTGGTGGCGAACCTATGGCACGGGTGCCAAAGGCGGCACTCTGAGCCCTTTCTGTGGGCACCCAGGCCATCACCCCAGCACACCAGACAGGACTCAAAGAATTTTACTGCAGTTCCAAGCAACTTGGAAGCAAAGATGATGCTTTCAGTGATATTTTAAAGTGACTTACTTGGCTACTTGGGAATGTAGGAAGAGTGAGAATGTGTAGATAGGGCCTTAATAATCTTTGGAGGACCTCTTGCTGGCCCCATGATTCTCCTTGTACAGAGGGACACTGGAAAGAAGCTACAATGATGCAAAGTTTCCCTCCTTCTTTCTACTGTGTTGGTGTCCTCAGGAGGCCAGTATGATTGAACATTGTTAAGGAAGAGACAGCAATAAGTTACTGCTTTAATTTTTGGTCAGCACCTCGCGATAAATGAGGGTTTGTGGTTGCAGTATGGGCACTAAAAAGGTTCGCCATCACTGCCCTAGCCCCTGCACAAGTGGTAAAAGAGAGTGCAACAGTAAAGCCAGATCACAGAGCAGGGCTAGGGAAACCCCTCAGGCTTATTAGATTTTAAATTTAGAAGGAGGTAGGCCATGAACAACAAATAAAAGAAGATTTCTACAGTCACCGTGTCTGGATCAATGAGTAAGTGTTCATAGTTTATCATGCTTGATTTTGATAGATTTAATTTTTTTTAATGGCATCCATGAGAATTACATAGGATTCCTCCAATCTTAAAGCGCAACTGTAAAGTTATGATTTTGTTAAATTATTATTCACGATTCCGTCTTTAAAAACAAACAGAACGATGCTCAAATTGTACTGTTCACCCTTTTCTTTCCAAAGTTATGGCATTTTCTGTTCCGAAAATGACAAAAATCTTTCCCCCCCAGAGGTGAAGTGGGTGGAGACTAATATCGGTCTATGCCCTCAGGCTGAGGCCAGTTAGCTTGCCCACAGATCCCATTATGCCTTGTGTTCTCTCTCAAAGTAATATAGCATTAAATCCATTTGGTTCCCCACAAATAAATCCACTGAACACTGTACAGTGTACATATAGGATATATATTGCGACAGCCTGGATGCTTCCATCACATGGGGGAGCAGGGAACATGTAATAAGTGAAAGAAATCATAAGTAAACCAGTTACATGCAGTTTATAGCCTGTGCTGTGTGAGCACTAAGGGTTAAAAGCTTATCTGCACAGAGCTGATACTGCTGATGACTCGGTGGGAGAGGGGCCGCAGCAGAGAGACAGCAAAAGTTCTGTAGAATCACAAATGGATGGAGGGACTGATAGGGAACAAGGGAGATTTTGTACCTCACTACTCTGTGCAGGAGACATCTGTTTCCACAGTCTTGAACACATCCAGCTTTGCTACATACTCAGAGAGCTTTGTCACATGACCTCCTGGTAGGGGAGCGCTGCTGCTGGAGTCCTGGAGTTTGCAGTATAAACAAACTATAAACACCAAGAACTCCTGGTAGGGGAGCGCCTCCTCACAGAGTATATTACAAACTCCAGGGCTTGTCAACACAGGCAGAGGAAGCAGCCATTGCAGCACTCGGAGACAATCGGAGGGGTATAGCAAAGAAACTGCTGCATTTAGGAAACAGATAAGTAGGCAAAGTTGTTTTACATCCCAAGAGCTAGTGATTTGTGAGGGGGGGGGGGGGGGGGGGCGTTATCTACAAAGTAGTTGCACTCACAGACAATATCAGGGGCTACAGAAGAAATAGTAGGCACAACAACAATTTAAGAACTTTATATTATGGTTATAACCGTCTAATGCCGCTGGCCTAGGGTCAGAAGGTCATGTGACTGAAGGCAGTTTAAAGCAAACTTGTTACCAGGAATGTAGTTTCTTAGTGCATTTCCATTTGTCAACATTCTCAATTATTTTAGTACTTACTATTTTTCACATTACCAGGCTCACTTCCAGGCATGTGGCGAGTCAAAGGGAAGGAGGGGAAGCTGCAGTATGTGCCATTGTCTCCTCATGCATTCTTACTCTACTCCACACCATCCCCCTCCGCTGCCCGCTCAGTGCACATTACAGGAATTAGGAAGGGAGTTGGATGAGGGGAGATGAACACAGGCTGCTCCTGCCCCTTCACCTCTGAACTCAAACACAGCCAGATAACGTGAACTAAACTTATATGTACTACTGAAATAAATCAGAAAGCTGACAAAGGTTTTTATTTTGAGCATTTTAAATAATCATCTTAAATCAGGAACCCGTCACCAGCTAAAAATTACATTCCTGGTGAAAGGTTTGGTTTAAATCGAATGACTATGACCACACAAGACAAAAGGGAACCTGTCAGTCTTTTCTTAGAAAATGCCTCTTATCTGGCTTGTTTCCTGCTCTTTCCCACTGCTTAACTACCATTCAATATGAAATCAATGATGAATGATTTCTCAACAGAGCAAGGCGGACTGCACCCGACTCACCTCATGCTCTTTTTGAGTTTCTTTTTCTAGCCTTTCAAATTCATGCGTTTCATGTTTCTCCTGAAGACATTTTTCCAAGTCAGCAATTTCTCTTTTCAGGCTTTCATTCTCAGCCACTAGATGATCAAAGTTATTCTGCATAATGGTCAATTCCTCTTGAGAACTTTGCTAAAATATGACAATTATTATTATTAATAGAAAATAGTAATAAGTGGTAAGCTTACAAAGTCATGAAATGGTTACTCACTTTTTCTGCCATTAGAGCTTCACATATTTGAAGACTTTCCATTAAATATTTTGGGTCATCCTGTAAATGAATAATTCAGAGGAAAATAAACTATTAAACTACCATGTTGACCAAAATCCATATTTAGCCATTATTATTACTAAAGACTGAATGTAGACAATCATATCAATGGGTATTTTTCTTGGCCACGTGAAAATTTGTTAAGGGCATAACTTGGTTTTACAGACAATACAGTTTACCTTCAAAATTACCCACCCAACTAAAAAGGAGTAGGTGGTCGATCTTTGTCAGCTCAATAGAGATTAGTGGAGCAGAACAGACAGCCCTCTGTACTATTAGTCTGTGAAGCGGCGAGGGGGTCCCAGCACTGAGGTTAGGATCTAACTTGCCGTTGTTGACAATCCCCTTTAAAAGTTACCCTATTCTGTAACATTTTGACCCTTTTGGGGGACAGGTTCCCAGGTTTTTGCAACAACTGCAGCCATTTACAAGTTATAGCCCTAGCCAAAATGATCCACATTGCAGCCAAATGGAAATCCCCCACTCCTTCCCAGCTATTAAAAAAAAAAAAAAAAATCTAACAAGGTAATTTTGTCTCCATCATCCCCCTCCCCTTATTTGTATTGCATCACAGGAGGTTTTTTTGGCCTTGTCATTTAAGGAGCGTTTTTTTTGCACAGTCAGCAGTGCGCACCAATATGCCCTCAATTACACTAAAAAGTACCATAAAACCTGTGCTAGGGTACGCCAAAATTGAAAACCAATGTAAAAATCTGTTTTTTAATGTGTATTTTCACATGAAGATCTGCATCACACACAGATACTATCAATTTGGTTGTATCCCGTTCACGGTGCAGCTACTATAGCACAATGCTGATTTTCTGCACCGAAAGTCTGCACGTAGTATGCAACTTAAATCGGCAAACATCACACTTTTTAGGTCGCTGCCAGTATGCCATTTGTATCTATGCTCGTCATCTACCACACTAATAGTGCTCATCTTTCTAAGTCTTTAGAAACTGATTGAACAAAGGACCATGAGTTATATACACTGGTGGTTTCAGGTGAATGCTTAAAGGAAATCTAGCACCAGAATGAAGGATTGTAAACCAAGAACACTTACATATTGGTCTGTGTCCCCTTTGACAAGCTTTTTTTTTTTCTTCTTTTTCTAGCCTGATTTTTAGAAATAAGACTTTTAAAATTATGCAAATGAGCCCGAGGGGCTCCAGGCACCATATTTGTTAATGAAGCCTGGAGCCCCTCAGGCTCATCTGCAATATTTAAAAAAAAATTTCTTTAAAAACAAGGGTATAAGCAGCTTAAAGAGGAGCAGATCCTACCAGAATGGGCACACGCATCGGTATGTCAGTTTCCTTGGCTTACAATCCTTCATCCTGGTGGTAGAAGTTCTTTAAAGAAATGTTTTTAACACATTTATAAAACCTGTATGGTTTCTCACATTTTCAGGACTTGAACTTTCTTCAATATCGGCTATCTTCTGTTCAAGCATTTGGATTTTCTCACGGCAGATATCATGGATAGTGTTTGAATCTTGCTCTTGCACAGGAATCTGGCAATATCCATCTGTCTGAGTGCTGATGGTGGAATGCTTCAGTTTCTCCAGCTCTCGTTCATCATCAGTTTCCAAGAGTGTCAGTTTTTCAGAGGTTTCAAGCTGGTCTCCAGGATTTTGTTCACCGCCCACAGGAACAATTTGAATTTTGTCTTCTAAACTATTCATTCCCTGCTCTTCAGTTTGTACAAGTTTATCACTGCCATCTTTTGATTTAAGTTGGACTTTTAAAGCTGCAGTCTCTTTTTCAAGAGATTCTCTTTTCTCAACTTCTCCCTCATATTCCTTACTTACTTTCTTCAGCTGGTTTTCTAACTCAGCAACTTTCTGCTCTAGAACTTTACATTTTTGTAGGGAAGATTCTTTAGTAGCACTGTATTGAAAATAAAATAGTAAAATGTAAAACAAACAACAACAAAAAATACACACCCTTGTTACACAGTATATAGCAACAAAAATATAAAAAATAACCTTGTGCTTGCCGATGAAAAATCTATCATGGAATGAGACAGAGTAGTTGCCTTCTCCCTATGAGTGACTTTGCTTCCAAAATTCCAGTCTGCTTCTTGAGGAAAGTCATCAAATGCACGGCCTGCATCTTCAAAATCAGAAAATTCTGTACACATTGCTGAAATTTTAAAAAAAAATAAATTAATTAATTTCTATTAAACTTCTTTCAAGAAGCAAAGTGACTGAAGCATAAAGTAAGCTTACAATCATCACCCTCCTGAATGGAAGAAAATTCGGAAACTTTTGGTCTCTTGATAAAGTTTGCACTTAGTTGAGACCCAATGTCCAATGGTGAAATGCCAGAAGCACACAAGCTATTTTGCAGCTTTCCAGGAGCCCATGTGACCCTCCTTTTTCGTTTGACCTTTAAAATATTAAAAAGGAAAAAAATATGGCATAATGGTACAGAAAGAAATCTTCAAAAGAAATGTTGTATTGGGTAAAAGAAAGACTGTACCCTTTGGTCTTCATTGGACTGGTGTGAAGATGCAACAACTATGTTTGTTAAATTCCATATCCGATCTTCTCTTTCTTTTTGAAGCCCTTTAATTTCCGCTAGCAACTGAGAATGTTCTTCTTTGGCCATAGCTTGAGTTTTGATCTCCGAAGAGGCCTAGATAAATACAATTCTATAGTACAGTATATAAAAAAACTTACATATATAACAGAGATAGATTCAATTACAAAGAACTATACACAGTGGGACATTGCAAGCAAGAAGCATTAAAAAAGTGCAGGGAAATCATTGTACCTCCAATTCTTCAAGCTGCTTCTTCAAATCCATAATTTCCTTCCTGTACCTCTTGAGCAAAGCTTGGTCATCCAAAACCTCATTGACATGTGGAGTATTTCTCACATGCTTAGCTGTACTTGCAAACTGCAATGTAAAAACCACACAGATGACATGAATAAATGGTTGTGGACAGATATATCAGTCATCTTTGTGCTGCAAAAGTATAGAGCAATTATATCTTTAAAAAGTCAGGTTACTCATAGTTATTGTAAACCAACTTCAACCTTCTTAATAAAATAAGAAACATCAAGCTATAGATAAGTTAGATGTATCGTCTAATGTTATATTTCTACAATAAATATCCTTAAAATATTTTGAAGGCTTATCAGGTTTCCACCCAACAGAGCACATGAAAATAGTCATTAAGAAAACCCCTCCTCACTACACCCAGGCTCCTATTCCTCTACAATTACTAGCTTGATAAAAGGTAAGAGATGACCAAAATGCCACTACAACTATGATCTGTAAGAAATCGAATTAGTGTGTGCTGTGCCTAAACTCTAGAGGATAGAGATGACAAGTTACCTGCAAAGTGCTCAAGGTTTCATCAAATGAAACAGGGGTGATGGTACAAATGATTACAGTCTTTGTATTTCCACCCAATGAATTCTGAAGAATTCGTGTGAGCTTGCTGTCTCGGTAATTTATAAAGCCACTGGAAGGGAGACAGAAAAAAAAAAAAAAGTTAATTGCAAAGTAAAAACATTCATTCATTTTCTAGAATACACGAAATCGCACTTAAATTTTGGTGACAAAGTGTAAAATAGAAAAAAACTAAAAAGCAGAAATAAAAACTAAATAAATAAAAAATAGAGACAAAATACACTTACCCAACTTGGCCATCACTCAGTTTTTTAATAACTTGTCCAAGGATGAACAAACTACGATTGATATTACAACCTTCTTTGAATCGAACACCTTCTGCACCAGTCTGGCTGGCTCTTTCACTGCCAGCCAAGTCAACAAGGTTCTAAGACGACAAAATAAACCCCATAACAATACTAAAATATTAAATCAAGCTAGAGAATTTATGGGTTTTGAACCATTTGTGAAAAGTTTAACTATTCATAAATAACCTTAGCATATCCTCATCTGCAAATCTACAACTTACCAGATGAGACACCATAACTGCACCGTCACAGTTCTCTGAATTTCCTGGGTCATTTCTCTCACGGCTCTCCACAATCTGTTACAGAAAATATATTTTGTGTAAGAAACAAAATTAAATTATTAAATAGAAACTAATTAAAGAAAGCTTACCATCCTAAATATTGTGTGAGAACGGCTGCTGTGATCGTTCATTTTGGTTTCACCATAGTGCCTGTTTTCTGAGGAAAATAAAATAGAATGCTAAATGGAACACTTAGCAAGCAGACCAGCCATGGTTGCCATTAAAAAGCAAGAATGAGTGTTGAACGTAACCTGCCGAAACTTAGAGAAGGTGATCAATGTTCCTGGTACATCTGCATATGTGAATCAATTTAGAGCCCACTCACCATCTACAATTCCCTAAATATGTAACAATTATTAACAAATGCTTGACAGTGTTAGGGTACAATAACACAATGTAACCGGTAGCCCGGGAAAACATGCAGCTGCGGACTGGAGAGGAGAAGCAAGCGACCGGCACCATAACACAGGACATGTCCTATATTTCGACATGCACGGTCACTGTGCGGTGAGAGAATGTGGGCTCACCACACAGTGACCGGGCGCCCTAGACGTTAACCGGGACGCCAAATAGGTCCCCATTACATTTGTGTAAATGAGCATCTCGTTACAACTTAAAGAGGACCTGTCATGCATATAAAAGCCACTAGGACCTGCATACAAAGTAAGCAGCTCCTACAGCTACAACAGATATAGCAGTGTTATCGGACCCTGCCGTGCTTTACAATAGAAAGGCCGGACTGCCTCTCCCACTCCATAGGCCAGTGTTGATTGTCCAGCTTCAAGCCCCTAATCCCGCCCACTCATGAATACACCCGGCCTCTTACAGCACAGTCTGGCGTTTATTGTACAGCACGGCATTATCTGCTAGTGTTATCAGAGGTTTCAGTATCATTGCAACACTGATACATCTGTTGTAGGACTAGGAGCTGCTTTCTTTAATAAGCAGCTCTCAGTGCCTTTTTATGTGTGACAGGTCCTCTTTAGAACTATTCTGAATGGGACATAGAATGTACAAAAGGGCACCAACATCTATCTACCCAGTGTCTGCCACATACACAACACGAAGTCAGTTTTCCCCAAAGACAAACAAGTAATTAAAGTCTTACTTTCCCCCTTTTTGATCCATTGCATAACATGCTCAGGTACAGTTACCAGCTCTTCAGTCAAATCGGCCACATAGACGTTACGCTGAAAGAAAAAAAAAAAAAAAAAAGCAATTTAAAAGGATTTTCTACATAGAAATCTTCAAAAAGATGAGGTTTGGCAAAGATTTCCTTTTTCACTCACATTAATATCTTCTCGAATTTCCAAAGGTTTCTTTTTTCTATCATCACAAAGAAGATCTGTGACAGTTTCATTGTAAATTTCCATGTAGGAAACGCGCAACAAAAATTCCCTGCTTGGTATCTAAAAGGAAAAAGCAACAAACTGTAGAGTGGACTTGGCTCTACTTCAATGGCCAGCTTAAGGAATTCCTTTTCTATATGGTTACAATAGAGGTGCTCCATGACTGGTTGCCTTTGTACAAGTCACATAAGCCAAAATAAAGACACTTTAAAAGGACATCTACTAGCAGGATCATGGATTTAAAAATCCTGCAAATGAACTGAGGGTCTCTGGCCTCAATTAACAGCTATGGAGCCCGGAGCATGTCAGCCTCATTTGCATGATATTTTTGAGGGTATAAAGAAGCTAAAAGAAGAGCGGAGTTGCTCGGATTACAATCCCTGATCCTGCAGGTAGATTTCCTTTAAATGCCGTTGTAATTAAGATTCTATAACTTTTTAAAAGATGAGTTAAAATTGTTCTTAAATCGGTAGAGCTTAAACTTGAATGGGTTGTACCAAGTTTGCAAGCTATTCCCTATCCACAGCAGGAGGTATGACAATCTGAACTGCGAGTATCTGACCAATCACAAGAGTGACAACTGCAGCAATAAAAGAATGGGGGTTTTATAAATCACCAACAATATAAACTAAGTGCCGGAGATGGCAAAGGGGCATGCTCAGCAATTTCCATCACTCCCATACTATTGAATGGAGCAGCAGGATGGAATTCTTCCATCCATTAGTGGGCATGGTATCGTTCTTAAGAAAGGTGGGAGGCCCAGCATTTGAAACCTCACTAAACAGCTTGTTATCCCCTTTGCTGTGGTAACTTGGTACAAGCCCATTAAAGACATGTGATGTATGATGAGACTAAAGACATAAACATACCTCCTGGATGATTTTGAAAATCTCCTGAACAGCCTGAGGGATTATTCCAAGATTTTCTTGAGTACCCATCATTGTGTATGTTTTTCCAGATGACGTCTGTCCATAAGCAAAAATTGTGCCTAATAGCAAAAATAAAGTAAGATTATCATTTAACAGGGCCAGCCCATTAACTCCCCTTACGAGTCATGTAAACACATTCACTGTTTTTGCTACTTTTTACTTATTTTGTAATGTTTTTGTAAATCCGATAAAAAGTTTTACAAAAAAAATAAAAATATATCAACTTATTAATAACACATTACTACAGGAAAGCATCAGAGATGCAAGTTACTCACCATTGTAACCCTGTAAAGCAGAGCGAATGATAGGAACCGCCACTTCCTGATAGACCTGACATGTTGTTTCTTGTGAATGAAAGACACGATCTATAACACAAAGAAGAAATTAAAGACTAAAAGGTTAATTTCTAATAGAGCCGTCAATATGACGACTCCCTGTAAGGGAGTTAGTATAGCAGGGGCTCCCTAGCAAGTATCTCCCATCTTGGAGAGAGTAGAGAATGGTTACAAAGAACATCTTTAGTTCAGAGTCTGTCATGTTTCACAGACGGAACCAAATGATTTAAATGGTTGTTATGTAATGATTAAAGAGGTTTGTAATACTATGAGGGTCTATCCCTTTGGTATATATAGTACTCCTGGATAAAGTACTAGGGCAGTGATGGCGAACCTTTTAGTGGCCGAGTGCCCAAAAAGCAACCCAAAACCCCCTTATTTTTTGCGAGGTGCCAACCAAAAATTAAAGCAGTAACTTATTGCTTGCTGTTCTTCAACAACTTTGAATCATATTGGCCTCCCGAGGACACCAACACAGTATAAAGATGGAAAATTTACATTATTTTAGCTTCTTTCCAGTGTCCCTCTGTACACAGAGAATCGTGGGGCCAGCAGGAGGTCCTCCAAAGGTAATTCAGCCCTGTCTACTCATTCTCCCTCTTCCCACAGTCCCAAGTAGCGAAGGAGGTATCAAAATATGACTGAAAGCAGCATCTTTTAAGTTGCTTGGAACTGCAGGAAGATTCTTTGAGTCATTTCTGGTGTGCTGGCCCAGGTGCCAACAGAAAGGACTCTGAGTGCCGCCTCTGGCACCCGTGCCATAGGTTCGCCATCACTGTACTAGGGGATCAAATGGCTTGAACGCTGAGGAAATGCGAAGCGGAGGTGGGAGACCTCACTGATGCGGATTGAGGGATGGGGGGGGGGGTTAGTGTGCTGGAGTCACCATGCACCCATTATGGGTGGATTACTGCTGTCTGAGGTGCAATGAAGAGGGTGCTGATGATATGCACATGTCCTCGAGGTGCCAAGTGCTGGAATCTTTATAGGAAAATGCCAAAAGGCTGATAAATAGGGTACGGTATTTGGTATCAGGATGCCAGATGATCCAAAAATATGTGTGCTTGGCTGTGTGGGAGAGTTTAATGTAACTCAGGAGTTGAGAGGTTGGAAGGGATGGTTTTTTCCTTTTGTATACTATGCTAAGATGTATCAATTTGTTCTATCAACAAATTGACGATAACAATCGTTCTGTCAATACATCAATTATCAGTACCAGACCTCCATTCTTTTAAAGTGCTGAGGTCCCAAGGATGAGTGGCTAAATGCTGATTATCTATACTGATAACCTTAAGGTATCAGATCGGTGATCAGGTGTACCAGGCATCCTGAAGCACTGAAAGCTGTATCTAAAGGGAAATGGAACACTTAGTCAAACTCCCAACACATTAACCTCCTGGGAGTTCCAGCAGGGGGGGCATTTATTTCATAGTCAAGGAATCTCCTCCTAAAAGTGAACAATTTAAGCAGACTAGAAACCTAATAAAAATATGTTGAGGAGTTCATGGAAAAAGGAGTACATCCCTTGCAGATGAGCTAGTATGGATGGAAACTTTGTGGGACCACACTAACCTCACGCAGTCTTTCTGAACACCAAATAAACAGCTTACCAAAATTAAAAGATCTGGTTCCATCAACCTGAGATATTGTGTTGTTGTCCGCTTTCCATAATAGATGGACTTGCTCTCCTTGTTCTCTGCAGATTAGAGGAGGTTTTAATGAAATTATATATTGGACCAACATTTTTATTGTTGTTGATTGCCAATTAAACACAAACAAAAAACACACTCCTGCAATCCAACAGGCCAAAAAGTAACTGGAGTATGTAGATGGCTAAAGCCCAATTCACATGGTCATACTATACAGAACATATTAAAGGGGTGTTCCAGTTTCAGCAAATTGTTGTTTGTATGATGAAAAGTTCTACACTATAAAACACTGCTCTGATAACTGTTATAACGACCTGTGTGATATCACATGACGAGTTATAGATTTGTATTTCATGTAAATAAGCATAGTTTCCTATAGAAAGACAACAAGCAGAGACCTAGAAAACCAAAAAGGAATTGATACAATATGTATAGTGGAAAATTGTAGGACTTTACAGACAAAAATATTTATTTCCTGGAATAGGAACACCACTTTAATTCCCTTCCTAAACACAGGTCAATGGTCTGAAAAAAAAAAAAATAAATAAATAAATCAAAGGGATGTATGGTTGTATACTAAACACACCTAACATCACTGAACCGAAAGTTCCTATTATTTTCTGTGAAAATGGAGGTCCAATGCGGAAATAAAATAAAGTGAACCTTGTGGCAACCTTGTTTACTTGTAGCAACTGGTAGTCATTCAGCACGAATCCTATACTGTATAACTGGATTAAATGGAGGGAACACTCAGAACCCATTGACCACTCTACCCCGAACCCCACCCCCTGACTGCTACCTGCCCTTGAATTTAAAGAGGACCTGTCAGCTATAAAAACGGCACTTAGAGTTGCCTACTTAAAGGGATATTCTCGTCTCGGCATTCACATTCAGTTTCATTAATCTGCCATATATAAACATTTCTTCAATTGGATGTTATTAAAAAAAATGTTCCTGTGTGAAGATAATTTCTCATAAATGTAGTCATGTTGTAGCTTAGAAACGAGATAGCTTCCTCGGATACGACCACGTCACACTCTGGCAGAGGTGGCCAGACTTGCGCTATAGGGTCCTGCCGGACTACCAGGATTCAGCAATCATTACCACAGGACGGCTGTGGGTCATGTAGTAAATCCCGGACATTTTATATACAAAACCCTTTTGTTTATTTATCTCGTTTCTAAGGGACCATATCACTACATTTATGAGAAATTATCTTCACACAGGAACATTTTTTTTTAATAACATCTAATTGAAGAAATATTTATTAATGGCAGATTAATGAAACTGAATGTGAATGCCCAGACGAGAATACCCTTTTAAGTAAGCAGCTCCTAGTGCCAAAACAGACGCAGCAGTGTCACAATGATAGCGTTATCAGAAACCTCCAATAACGCTAGCAGACACTGCTGCGATGTACACTAGAAATGTCGGACTGCGCTGTTAGCCAATATATACATGAGGGGGCGGTCCAAGGCACTGCCTCTTCCCCAGAATGCCCTGCCCACTCCATCGGCCACCGCCCCTAATCCCGCCCCCTCATGAATACACCTGACCACTTCCAGCACAGTCCGGCGTTTCTAGTGTACATCGCAGCAGTATCTACTAGCGGTATCGGAGGTTTCTGAGAACGCTAGCAGTGTAACACTGTTTTAGCACTAGGAGCTGCTTACTTTAGCAAGTAGCTCCTAGTGAAGTTTTTAGATGTGACAGGTCCTTTTTAAGTTGATATTTTAGCATGAAGCCAGCTCAAAATCATTAGAAGGACATGCCTGGACGACAATTAATAAACCCTACACAGTATGTTTTTGGGTTTAACAACTGAGGCTGGTGACAGGTTCCCTTTAATGGGTTTAAGAACAAAAACTTCCCATTTAGGTGCTGCAAGATTCAGCATTAGGAATTTAATATTTAACAGTTATCCTCTGATTTTTGGAACCTACATTTTTTTGAATGTCTGAATTATTCCTCATTGTGGCACTTGCCAGTTATTTAAACCAAAAGGTGACAAAGACTTCAAGCAAAGAATTACTTCAAAACGACATTGCAAGTACATATTCACACACACGGAGGCTAAAATGCAAGTAAACCGCTTTCATTGATGAAAATGTATGCAGCCTTGTCATGTTTTTTTATTTGGTTACAGGTTTTACAGGAGAAACATGAAAGAAAAAATTCAGTTTTTTTTTTTAAAAGCAGAACTGGATGGAAAACCGTGGAACAACCTTATGGATTTATGCAACTTATCCGCTACATGTGAACACAGCCGAAGCCTGAACCATTACTAGAGAAACGCAACAGAGGCGGTTTTGATATTAATAAGAACGAACGGGACAGAGCGGGCGCCAGTGGAAACATTCCCCACCGTGGGATTTATGTAGGAGCGTTACCTGTGAATGAGCGGTCGGACCCTCAGACACACTTTGACAGCGTCCCCCTCCGACATGTCGTGGCCGTGTCCACCCTCCTTTCCCTGTGTCTCCCAGCTGCCAGCGCCTGCTTCAACTACAAATTTGAAATTCCCTCACTCTAAACACTGATTGGTCAACGTCATTTTAACTTCCGGCAAAGTCGTTCCCTGTCGGACTGTACCATTCTGTGTTTTTATTATAAGATGACTCAGATGAACAATTGTGTAGTTGTTATTACCGTAGTCACAGTGCATAAAGCGTCATGTGAAAGAATTTAGCTATGCTGTGATACTTCACGGATTATTTTTTTTCTCTTCCTGTAAATAGATTATGGTTCGTTCCGAACTTGCTCTCTACGGGATGCTGCAAGGTTCAAACTCCGCTCGGAATTTAGTTTTTTTTTTTATTAGCGTTCTTCTTTCCTGTTTATGTAAATGACTAGTTCGCATAAATCAGAAATGCATTCTACCTATGCAATGAGTTACTGGAATATGTAGAAGACTTATTAGATGTGTTTGTGACATTGTGCTGTCACCTGCAGGCGGCAGTTCATCATTAAAACTGGTCAATTTATAAAAGTTTAATTTAATAGAGCTAAATTACAATTTAGAGACATTAAAATGGTGGAATAAAGAGCAGCGCACTGTGCTCCATACTGCACACTGTTATTATTAACGCTGTACATGCTATTATAGGGAAACAAAGTTATATATCTGGTTAAAAGAAGTACTGCTTATGGCACCAATAGTAACCCCATATGAAAGAAAAGCTCTGCTGTGATTGGTTGTTACGGGCATGTTAGAAGGTGTAATAAATGTCACCACATAAATACTTTATTTACTTTATAATGAAAAAGGTAGAGGGCTGAAAATTCATTGTCTTGTGACAAATCATGATGTGTTGTGAGGGGTATAGTTGATACATTAGGGGGGCAAAGTGTGGTCAGTTTTGTTGTGAGGGTTGTCTATTATTTTGAAGCACAGTGTGGAACACATCCACTCTCCATAGCAAAAATAGCAGTCTACGGCGCTTATTTACTAAGGGTCCACGATCGTACCGACCCAAAGAATAAAGTAGACAAGACATTTGTGACGCACAGTGAAAGCCGTAATATCCGAGCACACAAGTAAACTACGCAAATGCGTTTTTTCACCATTTTCACTGCATTTGGAATTTTTTTTTTCCCGCTTCCCAGTACATGGCATGGAATATTCAATACCATCACTATGAAGTGCAATTTGTTACGCAGAAAATAAGCCATCACATAGCACTTCATGTGTAAAAATGAAAAAAGTTTTTGAAGGTGGGGAGTGAAAAATGGAGATGAAAAAACAGGAAAGGGCCCAGTCCTTAACTAGTTAAAATTGTGCTGGTCAGTTACTTTAAAATTTATAGAAAATTGTGAAAAATCTTCATAGAAGATGATAAATCAAAACTGATACTTTATGTGGCCGTCTTCATTTCTACTGTGCTTGAGGGAATATCATACCTCTCTAAGAACTGGCTTAGATATTAGCTTTAATGTGCAACACACGGACCGCTGTGACTCAGTTTAGAGACAAGGGGGCAGATTTATCAAGCTGTCTGAAAGTCAGAATGTTTCTAGTTTCCCATGGCAACCAATCACCGCTCCCCTTTAAAATATTCATGAGCACTGGTAAAATGAAAGCTGAGCTGTGATTGGTTGCCATGGGCAACTAGAAATATTCTGACTTTCAGACAGCTTGATAAATCTTCCCCAAAATCAATTTAAGTGCAATGGGGCGTGCCACGGTCCAATCGCATATGCATTTCTATGAAAACGTATGCGATCGGTAAACAACACCCTGGGGCTCATTTACTAAGGGCTCACTAAGGGCCGCACTTTCGTCGGGTTTCCCGACTTTTTCCGTTTTGGGCTGAATTCCGCTGGGATTTCACACGCGATCGGATTTCGGCTTTCACGCGACAGAAATCGGGGGGTGTGGCCGACGGAAAACCCCACGGATTCGGAAAAAACGCAGAAATCACGCAAAATCAAGCACTCACATGCACAGAGAAAAGCCAGGTGAACTTCGGCGGACCTCGGCGCAGCAGCGACACCTGGTGGACATTGGGCCCACGACCTTAGTGAATCGCCGGAAAACCTGAATCCTCGTTGGAGAACGCACCGCGGGATCGCGAAAGGACCGGGTAAGTGAATCTGCCCCTCTGTGTCTTGCATATAGACAATACAAGACACTGGGTGCTGGTCACAACCGTGCACACTTTCATTCGGTTTCTAAAGGGAATCAAAATGGCTTGGTCACACGTATTGCTAGCGTTGTGTTTAGAAACGTAATGCTAGTTCCTGGGTGGCTTGATCGAAATATGCGCTTCCATGGAAATGCATGCGATTGGTAACCAGCACCCAGTGTCTTGTGTTGTGTGCTAGTTACCCATCGCATGCGTTTACATGGAAACCCACATACAATTGGGCCAAGGCACCCTCCCAGGGACTAGTATTGTGCTTGTAAATGCAATACTAGTGGTATGTGTGACCGCACCCTTAGACACAATTAATCTGTTTTTGTGTGGTGTGGTATGCCAGTCCCCCTTATTAAGCCCTATCCCACCACACCTATTTTATTGACTCAAAGCGCCTTCCCACGTGCAGTTTTTGTTGCATTTTTAAACGCAGCGAAAACGAAAGTGGTATGGATTTGCAGACCCCCCTCCTCCCACTTGCGTTTTGGATGCTTTTAAAAACCTGAGAAAAAGCCACGTGGGAAGGCGCCCTCAGGGTGGAAATGCTACAATAGGTTTAAGTTTTTCCAATCCTTGAAATGTTTTTCATACACTTTACTTGTGCACTACATTTTTTAGCCATTTTTGTGACATCACTTCAGTAGTTCTGTCACTTCAAAGAAATTAAACTATTAAAAAGTGCTTTGTGTTTTAATCTGTTATACCTATGGAGATGGTGGCAGTAAGTGACTATTACCGGTAGTTGTGTCTCTACTGTAGGAAACTGTATGCAGAATATTTCTTCCAACAGGCTACATGCTGCTTGAAAAGTTTTACTTAGTATCTCAGCTGTTTTGTTGCTCATTTTATACCTTTGGAAGGCAAATGACACAGCTTTCAGTGGAACACTTTTCCGCCTGAGTTGCCAGACTACAGCACTGTTGGTGGCTTAACAGCTTTCTGAAAAGGAAATTTGCTTTCTGTCACACACTCTAAGCAAATCCCATTCATATCATTTACTTCCTAGTTTCTCCATTGCTCAGAGAGAAACTTTTAAAAATGTATATTGTGGTAGTATGTACTGCAGAAGTTTAAATCAAAACTTGACCCCTATATTAGTGTCCATAGAAATGCTTTCATCGGTCATGCAGTATACTACAGAAACAGTTCTGTATTCCTAGTTGCCAGAACAGCCCCCCAAAATATGTTATTCTGCTGGTAGGAGTACTAATAGATGGGCCTGTTGTTGTGAACCTTGTTGTGAACCTTGTGTGATAATTATGAGAAAATATGAATCTGCTGGATTGTTCCCTTTAAATATTTATTTAACCCCGTTTTTGCAATTTCATTTTTCACTCCCCACCTTAAAAAATCTGTAACTTTTTTTATTTTTCCATGTAAAGAGCTCTGTTTGGGCTTGTTTTCTGCGTAACAAATTGAACTTCATAGTGATGGTATTTATTATTCCATGCCGTATACTGGGAAGCGGGAAAAAATTCAGAATGCAGTGAAAATGATGAAAAAAACGCATTTGCGCCGTTTTCTTGTGGGCTTGGATTTTACAGCTTTCACTGAGCGCCCCAAATCACGTCTATTTTATTCTTTGGTTCGGTACGATCACGAGGATACCAAATTTGTACAGGTTTTATAATGTTTTCATATATTTAAAAAAATTAAAACCTTTGTACAAAAAAAAAATTCTTCATTTTGCCATGTTCTGGCACTAATAACTTTTTCATACTTCAGTGTACGGAGCTGTAGGTGGTGTCATTTTTTGCGACTATTGATGACATTTTTAATGCTTTCATTTTTAGGACTGTATGGGCTTTTCATCACTTTTTATAGAATTTTTAATATTTTTCAAAATGGCAAAAAAGTGGCATTTTCGACTTTGGGCGCCAATTTCCGTTACGGGGTTAAGTGCTGGGAAAAATCGCTAATATATTTTGATAGATCGGACATTTTGGGACGCGATGATACCTAATGTGTTTATGATTTTTACTGTTTATTTATATTTATATCAGTTCTAGAGAAAGGGGGGTGATTTAAACTTTTACTTTTTTTACTATTTTTTCATATTTTTTTTACATTTTTTTTAATTTTTTTAACATTATTTTAGATCCTCCAGAGTAATTTAACCCTTCAGGGTCCGATTGCTAATATTATATATTGCAATACTACTGTATTGCAGTATATAGATATTCTACAATGATTTTTAATAGCCTGCCCTCTGGTGGCTATTAGAAATCATTGCACCTGGCAAGCCTACGGGTCTCAATGAGACTCTAGGCTGCCATAGCAACCTATCGCCGTCCTCCGATGACGTTCCAGGGGGCGGCGATCGGGCATCCAAGATGGCGGCCGGCATTTAACTGTAAGTTAGGTGGCGCGGTCAGGTTCGACCGGAGCACTTAACAGGTTAACTGCCGCAATCAGTGCCAGTGGGTGTTGGCTGTATTATACAGCCGTTACCAGCTGTGTATGGAGAGAGCTCAGCTCGTGAGCTCTCTCCATACACCCCTTGCCACACGAGGACGATATAGTTCGTCCTCAGTCGGCAAGGTGTTAAATATATATCAACAACACATCTAGGAAACATTTAACATCTTCTCTTCTGGGTGCTTCCCTAGGGAAAAAACATCTACACCTGCAGTGTCAGCTTCAGGTTTCAGTAAGCTCCTGGGGCGACAGAGCCTTAGTGGGCCCATTTTCTGTGCACTCATGTGGCGGCATTAATAATTCAGAAATTAAAACAGTCTCCTTTTACCTAGTTTATCATACCAAACAGTCCCCTCATGGTTATTTTATATACAGATCTCCTCACCCCCATGGATTCCTTATGTACAGCCTTATGAGGGCCCCGCAGCAGCTCTGGGCCCTGGCACTTGCCCAGGTATGCCCAGAGCTTGTTGCGGCCCTGTACAACTGCTATAATCTGGGCCAGTAGAATGTATACCTGAGTTGCCCCTCAACAGCCCTGGAAGTGATTCACAAGCACAGAAGCAAGTAAGTATATATAATATGTACTGAATGTCCTCACGTTCAGCATTTCCCCATAGAAAGCATAAGCAGGTGCAAGCATCAACAGTGATTTGCTGTTTTCAGTATGTCTTAGTCACTGAGGGAACACTCTCAGCTTACATTAAGTGGAGTCTGGGGATGGACTGCATATATAATAAACATATTCTTCTTTTCATAGCAGGATGAAAAAATCACAGTCTAATACACTTTTTTGTCCTGCTGTATACATTCAGCTGAGGCCAGAATGCCCTATGGGGGACAGATGTCATTGTATCGCATCCATCTCCAGCCTCTGCTTATTGTACACCGTGAGTGTATCCTTATAAATGTACAGTTACATCAATAGTGAGTCACCCACCGTGGCAAAGGTCCTCTCTTTCATGGGGAGGACCCAAGCCACAGTGGGAGATGTTGTAGCCCTCCCAATGTATAATTACAACAGAGGGACAAACAGGACAACATTAGAATAGACAGTAGTATTAAACTGCTCCAGATTTATCAAAATCTCTATAATTTAGATCTGTAAAACCTTTTATTTACTCTTTTTTAAGCTTAGAATTGGATTATATGGATTTTGGATTAAGATGACTGTTGTGTAGAGTATCTCGGGTGAAACAGGTTGGGATTTCCTCTCCTCTTTTTTGTTGTTGACACATAGGATATGGAGCTTGAGGCCGCGTTCACATGTTACATTTTGGTTGCGTTTTCATTGCGTTTTGAAACGCATTACAACAGCTGAGGAGAGGTGATTTTCCTAATTACATTACTGTTTACATTTGTTAACGCAATGTAAACTCATATGTTAAAAAATGCATATATTAACACATTGCTAACACATGCGTTAACAATGCATTTTGTAAAGAAAATGTTAACAATAATGTAATTAGGCAAATCAACTCATCCTCAGCTGTCTTAATGCATTTCAAAACGGAATAAAAACGCAAAGTGTGAAACGCTAAGAGTAAATACAATTTTGTTGACATTGGTGCTGATAGCATTAAAAGCCTGCTATGCAGTTTTCTTTTGTATCTCCTATAGCCACTGCATACTGTGTGCCTATATTGTGGCATCTGTCAGAAGCATTTACAGTAGGTTTACATCAGAAATTCCTCCAAACTTATACTTTCATGTGCTAAAATCTGATTGCATCATAAATTATAAATAAGAGAGAAAACCAAAATATTAGCAGCTTTATTACATTTCTCAATAGCAACACAGCAAAAATCTAAGCAACATCTGTCATTTTATGAATCACTGCAAGTTTTTTGCTTCTGCAGAACAAAGTAAAGGTATTCACCTCTATAAATGTTTTATGAGCACATGCTGCTTATGTCACACAATAGGAACAATTTATAAAGATCCCCCTCTGTTCAGCAGAAAACATTGTGCAATCTCCGTGTACTTATTAAAGTAATAAAACAAAAGTTTTTATTTAGTGTCTCAGGCAGAGGTAGGTTTTAAAGGTGAGCATAAGTAACAGGTAAATGATGATGCAGCAAAAGTTGATGCAGATATAATTTTCTTGGTGGTATATCGAAATAATAATTTTAAGAATTTTAGAGACTTTTGGTGTCCTGTACATATTGTATCTAATATAATGAAATAAGTTGCGCATTCCTGAATGTTCACTGTAGGGTATCTAGGACACAACATTTCAGAACAGAATGCGCCAAAGTAGAACTCCTCGGTTCACTGCTGTAGCCACTGTGATTTCATCCTTTGGTGGTGGAGCATTACAAGAGTATGACTATCATTTCAAAGGATAGTTCAGGAGACACATATTTGTGAAAAACCTGATTCTGGACTATGCTTTAAAATGTCTGCAGTTCTTTTACAATCAGAATTTTATGCCACACAGAGTGTACAAGATTTTTATCTAAGACTCAAAACAGTCCTTATCATTTGTAAGGTGACTTTCAAATGAATCCTTTATAGCTAAAAATGTCTCCCTGATACTGGGACAAGAGCACACACTAAGACACTCCAGTCTCTTAGAAAATGCAGAATCTCCCCGTTTATTAGCGCACAGCCGCATATATAAAACACATAACATCATCCGCATAGGGGCATGAAAAGGAGATAGAATACTGCAATGCTATTGGCTATAATGAATATACCAGAACATTCTCTAAGACATTCTACCAAAAGGTTACCAAAAGGTTACCAAAATGAAGTCTCCAGTCATTTCGATGGCTGTACACAGGTCAACATAATCCCCAGCTAAGACTAAAATGTCAGCTTGATCTCCAAAATGGCATCTGAAGACGGATATATCTCTAACACAGAGGAAAACCAAATGTTTGCAAGCTTCTCAATTAATAGGCAAATTTGTTATGTTATCCACATATGTGAATAAAGATAGAGTGCTGGTACATCATCAAAAAACCTTAATGATGACTGGAATGAAAGGGGATTTGGCACACTACTGTGCTATCTCTATGTTATAATAAACAAAATAATGATGCTGAATACTTCCACTGCATTTTTTTAAAATCATAAAACTAAGTTTTACTAGCATGATCTTAGTGAATCCCTGCACGCAGCATAAAAGACGGACAATGCACTTTCAGTGAACTCGAGTGACCTAATAAGTACATGTGCCCCTATGTATTAATAAATAAGGCTAGGGGGTTTAATGATATATACTATTTAATGAGGGGGCTACATGACTCCTATTATTGAAGATTCCTTTGCTACATATTATTTCATGAGCGAGCTCTTTACTACATATTAATGAGGATGCTGAAGTGCTATATTAAAAAAAAATGGGGATGCTGTGATCCATATGAATCGGGGGGAGGGGAGGTGCTGCATATGAATTAGGGAAGGGCTGCTGGTGATAGATGAAAATTTTATAAATTTGAGAGGAACACTATTTATAATTAATTCAGGTGGTAAAAATAGGTTGGCACTGTATATTTTAATTTAGTGGATAAAATTTATGTTTAATTTGGGTAATTCATAATGAGTTAAACAAGAATGGACCAGGCAAGTTCGAAGTACATTGCTGATATGTGGGGTATATATTTATGTGTGGTATATTTATTGCTGGTAAATATTTTTGTGTGCAGTATTTTTATTTATGGTATATCTTTATTTCTTTTGTGTTACGGGTGCTCCTGTGACCCACAACCCAGGTTGCAGGTGCATCTGTGCTCCTCTCTGTGCCCCAGACCCCACCACGGCTCTCACCCTTCCACTATTCAGCGCTGGCTCCGTCAGGCCGTCGCGCGTGTCCCCACCTCCTAGGCTTTCGGGAATTTAAAGGTCCTGCATGCCTATAATTGGCGCTGGCTGACTGTCAATTCGGTTAAATTCCCTCCCTGCCGGATCTTCGTGCCGTGTGCTTTAGAGAAACCTTTGTCCCATTATGACTCCTGGTTCCGTACCTGACTACGTTCCTCTGCTGCCTGCCTTGACCTATTGCTACGTCCTGACTCTGATACTCTGACCTCCTGCCTGTCCCTGACTACAATTCTGCTCTATGTCACTGTACCTCGCCTTGGCTTCCACTACGGACAAAGTCATACCTGTGGAACGACCTGGTGGTACCACGTCTCAGCAAGTTCAACCCACTTGGCAGAGGGCTCTGGTGAAAACCGGGTACCACTTAGATTCCGCTCCCAGGTGTCAACTTACGTCATTGTCCGCGGTGGTCCAGTGGGTTCACTATCCCTGGAGCCTGACATTTGGCATATTTATTGCTTTTATATTTGCATTATATTCACTGCAGGTTCATATTTATGTGTGCCGTCTATACACTGCGGGTATGTTGGGGATTTAAACATTTGGGGGTTCAGACATTTGGGATCTAAAGTTTGCAACAGGCCCCATTTTTGTCTTGTAATACCACTGTATTGACAACATATCAGAGACGAGAACAGGTAAAAAATATCAGAGCAACTCGGATGCGTCCTCAACCATAAATACCCTCCTCACACACTACATTTACAGCAGACTTGTCATAAAAAATGTTGTTATATCGCTTTCTTCCCTGTAGACATGCTTATTCTGCACTAGATTCATATAAGAGTAGGGTGCTGGATGATAAATCTGGTGCAATTTAAGACTGTCTAGTTATACTCTGCCCCTCCTGTTAGTTGGCTTACTTTATGCCAGTAAGTTAGGACAAAATTCTATCGGATCAAGAGTATTTTTGGCGCACTGACCTTTTTGTTGTGATGCCACATCCCCTTTTCACAGGTAACACCCCTTTTGTCAAGCTAGTCGTAAGAGAGCCAGAAAACTGTCTGAAACCCTTTATAAACTTGCAAGCAATTACATAATTTTCTTGTAGACAGATTTATAAATCTCCCTCAAATTATTTACTAAAATTTGTTGGAAACACTGCATGTACTATAATTCAATGAGAAGCACTCTACAGTATATAATATTATAAATTGGGAGAAGGACTATTTATTTTATAATTAATAAGATAAATAAAAGTATTTAAATTTAAAGGAGTGTTTTGTATATTTGATGGGTGGGTTGGAAAGTCCATTCTTTTTATATTTCACTATCTAGGTCCTAATTGTTTTTTGTTTCTGTTTCTAAACTACCTTACACTTACATCATTGTGTCACATAATCACTGTTAGGTGTCTCTGCCTTTAGCTTTCTTTTAAAACTCCTGTCTTTCCTGCATTCTATATCCGGTGAAAGCATTTGTGCATCTTGCTTGTTCTAGTAATTATATTTTCAGTAAATGTTCCTATCTAAGCAGTGTTCTTATTTCAGTGTCATTCAGTTCCAGTGGTTGATTCCTTATACTCTGTTTGCATCAAGGTTTCTTGTAGGAATATGTTCCTTATCTAATTGCTGCTCTTCAGGTCTGTTTGTTTTTTACTTCTCTGGGTCTTAGAGTTTTCATGTTGTTTTTTATAAGTTTAGTACTACAGATAAATGTTGCATTAGGGAGAACTTGCTGCTACTGTCTGTTAATTCAATATCTCACCTTGGCTCTGCAATTGTACTCTGCACTTGTACTTTGCCTGCCTTGTCAAACAGTCTGTATCTAAGAATCTGCTTATAGACAACTTATCCTGGCCTCCATCCTGTATTGTGAATTCTGCCTGATGCATATCCTGGCCAATGGCTTGAAGAGAAGTTGTAAAATAATAAATTAACTTTTAGAAATACTAATCACATAGGGTAAGTGTATTTTGGGACCAGCACTTGTGTTGTATGTCAATTTTTGACAGGTCTCAAGGTGGTGGAAGTCGGTGATAGGTTATAAACCCACCCGCGACTTCACGTCATAGACATGGATAATTTAGGTCTGGACATATAAGGGTACCTTTAGGTAGCCATTATGTAAAGAGTTTTCCCAGGTGACCCTATATGGATGGCAACAAGTTAAGAAAATAAATTTGGGTTACGATTTAGCTCTAGGGTGGTTCATACTTTATAAAGGCTCTACTTCAGGATGTCAACAGAGCATTTCTTTGCTCACATCACTCACACACGCATATGTGTTCTGTGACACGCTGAAGGGGTTAACTGTGGATGGGCAATATGTTTCCCAGGGTTTTCCTATTATGCAAGTCTTAATGCAGAGACTGTGCTTGTCCAGCTGCAAACACTGTAAATCTGGGAAGTATGGCTCAAACATGTTATTTGTTGGAGCAGTTGTTGAAAACTGGGCTGGATTTATATGGAATGGATTCGCAGGTTGGTAGTGGGGCGGTGCATTCCACCTCCCTGCTAGGCTAGGTCAGGTTTGTGTTTCTCAGCACCTTGGACACAGGTGGTGGTAGCAGCCTAATCAGGCTGCATAAAGCTGCTGAACAGAACTGAGAGAGTTGGCTCTTAAAGGAGGTCTGGCAGAGCGCACACAGCCTGAATGTGAAGGCTGTTTTATTTTGTACCAGCTACTTGAATTAACGCAGACGAGACTTGTTTTGGACTGAACTTTGGTGTCACTGCCTTGAAATGCATCACAAATCTCTGCTACCATGGTCTCTACTGGGCCAAATCTCCCACATATGGTGCTTTGGATGCGGGCAGACACCCAACGAGGCTCGGGACAAAGGTCATGGCTGGTGATGCCGTGAAATGAGCCATATCACGGCCAATTGTCCTCTGTTAGTGGAGCCAATGGACTGTAACCAAACCAGGCGAATGTCGCTGTTTGCTCGACCGGTTCTGGCAGCCGAGACGGTCACGGATGCAGAACCCCAAGTGTGTATGGTAACAATCGGTGGTCACACGGTGGAAGCCTTAATAGACTCAGGGAGCCTGGTCACACTGGTGCGGGGAACCTTAGTTGATCCTGGACTATACAGAGGGCGTAAAGTGGGAGTGTTATGTATACACAGGGACACTCGTGAATATCCCACTGTCATCATCAACCTACATACACCTTGTGGTATTATCACCCATGAAGTGGGGGTGTTGGGAACCTGGTTCCATGAGACTATTATTGGTAGAGACTTACCGGTGTTCTGGGACCTCTGGAGATGATGACCCACCTCAGGTGTTATTGCAGATAATGGACATGGTGTATGTCCGGTCTTGGTCCCCGAACCCTTTGAGGCCAATGTACCCACAGCAGTACTAGGGGTGACCCCAGGTGATGAATTCTCTCCCCTTAAGGTCCTAGCTGGAGAGGCCAAGGATCAAGAGGAGGTGGCCGACATGCCAGACCTTGAGATTTTCAGTGAAAATTTTAGGGCTGCACAGCTCCAGGACCTTACCTTGTTTAAAGCACAGGAAAATGTTAAAGTGATAAATGGGGTTCTCCAAATACCAGGCCCTGACAAAATATACCCCTGAATGGTGATTGTTGGGGATCGGTTGTGCAGAGTTGACCAGATATGGGTCGAGGAGATTGAGCAACTTGTAGTACCGCAATCTCACTGTAGGATGGTGCTAGACTTTGCACATAAATGTGCTAGGAGGTCACTTAGGTGTTAAGAAGGCCTGAGAGAGGATCCTGCAGAGATTTTACTGGCCTGGGGTGTGGGAGGAGGTAAACCAGTATTGTAGCTCCTGCCGAGTGTCAACTAACTGCCCTGGTGTCCCACTTCAGAAGTCCTCTGATCCCGTTACCAATAATAGAGGAGCCGTTTGAATGGATTACAATGGATTTGGTTGGCCCCTTAGTAAAATTAACAAGGGGGCACCAGTACATCCTTGTTATCCTAGATTAGGCTACACTGTATCCAGAGGCAATTCCGTTAAGAAACACCTCCTCCAAAAACATTGCTAGGGAGCTGTTACAGGTTTTCTCCCCACCAAAATCCTGACTGACCAGGAGACCACATTCATTTCGAATGTAATGAAGGAGATGTGTAAATTACTGCAGGTTAAATAGCTCCGCATCTCTGTATATCATCCTCAGACAGACAGCCTGGTTGAGAGGTTCAACAAGACCTTGAAGGGGATGCTAAAGAGGGTGGTCAGCAAAGATGGGAAGGACTGGGATTGTTTGTTGCCCTATATGATGTTTGCCATACGTGAGCTACCCCAGTCTTCAACAGGTTTTTCACCTTTTGAGCTTTTATGTGGCGGTTCCCCACGTGGGCTCCTGAACGTAGCTAAGGAGACCTGGGAACAAGAAAGGACCTCCCACTGTAGTGTGATCAAACACATCTCCCTTGGGTTTTACTATTATGCAAGGTCTTAATGTGGAGGTTGTGTTTGTCCAGCTGCAAACACTGTAAATCTGGGAAGTATGGCTCATACAAGTTATTTGTTGGAGCAGTTGTTGAAAACTGGGCTGGATTTAAAAGGGAATGGATTCACAGGCTGGAAGTGGGACGGTCCATTCCATCTCCCTGTTAGGCTAGGTCAGGTTTGTGTTGCTCAGCACCTTGGACACAAGTGGTGGTAGATGCCTATCAGGCTGCATAAAGCTGCTGAGCAGAGCTGAGAGAGTTGGCTCTGAAAGGAGAAGTGGCAGAGTGCACATAGCCCTGACTTCTATGCCTGGAATAAGTGATGACCTTGCAGGTGACTTCCCCTTGTAGGGGAACTCTCTATTTAGCTGGCACCCAGACGGGTAGGGTTTTGTTTATGTTTGATGCCTGATGCCTGTCTTGAAGTACATCACAAATCTCCACGACCACAGTCTCTACTGGACCAACTCTCCCACAGTTCATATAATGCGTTCATAGACGCATGCAATTGGCAAAGGGAAGACATGTTAACTCTTTGCTCCTGGTTAAGAAATCAAATCTTTTAAGGAAGATTGCAGTGATGTACAATGAAAGTTATAATTGGGGGGAACTGCAGGGTATTTTATCATTGGGGGGGCTGCAGGGTATTTTATCATTAGGGGGGCTCTAGGGCACTTTACTATTGGGGCGCTGTAGGGGATTTCATTACCTGGGTGTCTCCTGCAGGGCATTAAATTCCAAGGGGCTGCATGGAGCATTTATTTAATGGAGGAGGGCAGCATGGGGCATTTCATTACTAGGGGAGGCTGCTTGGCATTTCATTACTTGGGGAGACTGTTTCGAATGCACTTCCCATCCTAGGCTTATACACAAGTCAATAAGTTTTTCCAATTGTGGTAAAATAAAGGGCCCACTTAAATTCTGGTCAACTTATTCTCAAGTATATATGGTACACATTATTTATGATTCAAGCAGTGGGACAACATTTCTGTGAGATATAGGTGAGACATGTTAAGTCATTTTTCAGCAATGTTCAAATGTATTTCCTATAGTTCTTTATCTCATTTTTATATTGCCTTCTGTAACAAAATAATCCATTTACTTTGTGAGCCATTTCTTCAGACTAAAGTTGCACGCCTCTTCATATGTATTGTTCACCCCACCAAGCACCGAGAAAAAGAAATGGATGCTTTGCCACGTGGATTAAGATAGCATAATAAAAAAGAACATCCCTGAAATTGGTGCCTATTGTCTCATAGTTGCACAGTGTGTAAAAGTGCTATGTTTTCAGTAATTATTTATTAAACTTTCATTTGCTGATGTATCCTGTAAAATAGTGCTTTTACGCAAAGATGTTAAATGTTTTCTTGTAGACATTTAGAAACTGAATAGAACTGAGGCTTAAAGAGCCTTTTTTCTATCTTCTAGAGGATACCTTCAAGTACTCTAATGCAATTTAGTGTCTGTAGTAGTGCACTTCCTGCACTAAAAGTATGCTCCTTTAAGGGCTCTTATCTTTTCCAAACCAGAATAATAACAGTGGAATGAAAGCTTAGATGGCTAATCCAATTCTCTTTGTAGGAGTATTACGACTGTAACAGGAGGGGCAGAGTATAACTAGACAGTCTTAAATGGGGTTCTCTAAATACCAGGCCCTCACAAAATATACCCCTGAATGGTGATTGTTGGGGATCAGTTGTGCAGGGTTGACCAGATATGTGTCGAGGAGATTGAGCAACTTGTAGTACCGCAATCTCACTGTAGGATGGTGCTAGACTTTGCACATAAACATGTGCTAGGAGGTCACTTAGGTGTTAAGAAGACCTGAGAGAGGATCCTGCAGAGATTTTACTGGCCTGGGGTGTGGGACGAGGTAAACCAGTATTGTAGCTCCTGCCCGAGTGTCAACTAACTGCCCTGGTGTCCCACTTCAGAAGTCCTCTGATCCCGTTACCAATAATAGAGGAGCCGTTTGAATGGATTACAATGGATTTGGTTGGCCCCATAGTAAAATTCACAAGGGGGCACCAGTACATCCTTGTTATCCTAGATTAGGCTACACTGTATCCAGAGGCAATTCCGTTAAGAAACACCTCCTCCAAAAACATTGCTAGGGAGCTGTTACAGGTTTTCTCCCCAACAAAATCCTGACTGACCAGGAGACCACATTCATGTCGAAAGTAATGAAGGAGATGTGTAAATTACTGCAGGTTACATAGCTCCATATCTCTGTATATCATCCTCAGACAGACAGCCTGGTTGAGAGGTTCAACAAGACCTTGAAGGGGATGCTAAAGAGGAGGGTCAGCAAAGATGGGAAGGACTGGGATTGTTTGTTGCCCTATATGATGTTTGCCATACGTGAGCTACCCCAGTCTTCAACAGGTTTTTCACCTTTTGAGCTTTTATGTGGCGGTTCCCCACGTGGGCTCCTGAACGTAGCTAAGGAGACCTGGGAACAAGAAAGGACCTCCCACTGTAGTGTGATCAAACACATCTCCCTTATGCAGGACTGCATAGTGGTAGTGATGCCCCTTGTAAAGGAGCACATGACAAGGGCAGAAGAGGCCCAGTGTAGGGTCTACAATAGATCAGACAGACTCAGAGCTTTAACCCACACAGCAGAGCGTTAGTTCATCCGTCACACTATCCCCTGTCTTCAGTGTTACCAAACCCTAACAGTAGGTGTATCCAATGCTAAGGTGCCCAAAGTACAGATCTTGAAGTCCCAGGGCCCAGATTCAGGAAGTGAAGGAGCAGTTTGTTCTCTGGAATGTCGATGTATTCTCCAACCTTCCAGGTCGTACTTGAGTTATCAAGCATGACATCATAATCAAACCCCACATGCGGGTACACCTAAAACCCTACCGGGTCCCTGATGCGTGCAGACAGGCAATATCTGAAGAAGTCAGACAGATGTTAGATGTTAGAGTCTAAAAGTGACTGGTCGAGTCGTATTATATTAATCCCCAAGCCTGATGGTTCCCTGTGGTTCTGCAATGACTTTAGGAAGTTGAACGATGTATCTAAATTTGATTCCTAAACTATGCCCAGAGTTGATAGAGCGACTGGGACAAGCTAGGTTCTTCTCCACCCTTGACCTGACGAAAGGGTATTGGCAAGTACCCCTCACTGACAGGGCTAAAGAGAAGACAGCTTTTATTTTAGTATGTTGTACTCCCTTTTGTACTCCCCTTTGGGCTACTGAGGTTAATTGATCTTGTGCTAAAGCCTCAACATAGGTATGACTCGGCCTACCTGGATGACATCATAGTCTATAGTAACCATTGAGGGAGTCATCTGGCAAAGGTACATGCAGTTATAGACTCCCTCAGTGCGGCAGAGTTGATGGCGAACCCCCAAAAATGTGCACTTGGTTTGGAAGAGGCCTGTTACCTGGGGTACCGTATTGGGCGAGGTGTCCTCAAACCCCAGTTATTAAAGTGGAGGCAATAGAGCAGAGGCCTTGACCTGAGAACAAGAAGCAGCTGAGGGCTTTGCTTGGCATAGTGGGCTATTAATGCCGATTTATTCCAGATTTTGCAACAATAGCGGCACCTCTAAGTAACCTCACCAAGGGTAGCGGGTCGGTGATGGTAAAGTGGAGTGAAGAGGCTGAGGAGGCGTTTCAGTGACTTAAAATGGTTTTATGTGAGGGACCGGTAGTGATCACCCCTAACTCCACCAAGACCTTGTGCAGACCGCTACTTCTGACGTAGGCTTAAGGGCTGTCTTGTCCCAAGTAGTAGAGGGTGATGAACATCCCATAACATTCCCTACTTGATAGGGCGACAGTTCACACTAGTAACCAATCACTCTCCCCTCACCTAGATGAGTCAGACTAAAGAAAAGAACGCTAGGGTCACAAGCTGGTTCCTAATGTTACAGAATTTCAAGTTCATGGTAGAACACCGAGGTGGAAAGCTACATTGGAATGCTGATGCCCTGTCTAGAACCCACTGTCTGATGGTCAAAGGTGTTCGCCCCCACAGGGTCAACCAGAGGGGGAGGGTATGTGAGACACTGAAGGAGTTAACTGTGGATGGGCATTATATGTTTCAGGGGTTTTACTATTATGCAAGGTCTTAATGTGGAGGTTGTGTTTGTCCAGCTGCAAACACTGTAAATGTGGGAAGTATGGCTCATACAAGTTATTTGTTGGAGCAGTTGTTGAAAACTGGGCTGGATTTATATGGAATGGATTCACAGGCTGGAAGTGGGACGGTCCATTCCATCTCCCTGTTAGGCTAGGTCAGGTTTGTGTTGCTCAGCACCTTGGACACAAGTGGTGGTAGATGCCTATCAGGCTGCATAAAGCTGCTGAGCAGAGCTGAGAGAGTTGGCTCTGAAAGGAGAAGTGGCAGAGTGCACATAGCCCTGACTTCTATGCCTGGAATAAGTGATGACCTTGCAGGTGACTTCCCCTTGTAGGGGAACTCTCTATTTAGCTGGCACCCAGACGGGTAGGGTTTTGTTTATGTTTGATGCCTGATGCCTGTCTTGAAGTACATCACAAATCTCCACGACCACAGTCTCTACTGGACCAACTCTCCCACAGTTCATATAATGCGTTCATAGACGCATGCAATTGGCAAAGGGAAGACATGTTAACTCTTTGCTCCTGGTTAAGAAATCAAATCTTTTAAGGAAGATTGCAGTGATGTACAATGAAAGT
>CM033641.1:96635615-96958411 GCA_019512145.1 Engystomops pustulosus | reverse complement strand
CATGCAAGATTAATTGGGGGGAAAATGCAGGGATTTTATCATGGGGGGGCCCTGCTGCAGGGTATTTTATCATAAGGGGGGTCTAGGGCAACTTTACATTGGGGCGCTGGTAGGGGATTCATTACCTGGGTTGGTCTCCTGCCGGGCATTTAAATTCCAAGGGGCTGCATGGAGCATTATTTATGGAGGAGGGGCAGAAGCGGGCCATTTCATTACATAGGGGAGGAGCTTGGCATTTCCTTAATGGGGAGACTGTTTCGGAGAATGCATTCCCATCTAGGATTATACACAAGCAAGAAGTTTTCCAATTGGGTAAAATAAAGGGCCCAATTAAATTCTGGTTTCAAAGATTCTCAAGATATATGGTAAACATTATTATAGATTTTCAACGGGGGACAACTTTTTTTTTGCTCGTGAGATATGAGGTGAGGAATGTAAAGTCATTGTTCGCAATGTTCAACTGTACCTCTTCCCTTTTATTTCTTATAGGTTCTTCATTCATATTTTTAATGCTTTTTAAACAATAAATCCATTATTTCTTGTGAGTTCCGTTTCTTCGACTAAAGTGCCGAAATCCACATGGTATTGTTCACCCACCAAGCACAGAGAAAAGAAATGGATGCTTTGCCACGGGATTAATAGCTAATAAACTCAAGAACATCCGAAATGTGTTGCCTATTGTTCATAGTTGCACAGTGTGTAAGTGCTATGTTTTCAGTATCATTAGTTATTAAATTTCATTGCTGATGTTATCCTGGAAAATAGTGCTTTAAGCAAGATGTTTAAATGTTTTCTGTAGACATTTAGAAAACTGAATAGAACTGAGGCTTAAAGACCTTTTTTCTATATTCTAGAGGATACCTCAAGTATACTATGCAATTAGTGTCTGTAGTAGTGCAATTCCTGCACTAAAAGTATGCTCCTTTAAGGGCCTTATCTTTTCCAAACAGAATAATAAAGTGGAATGAAAGCTTAGGAGGCTAATCAATGTCTCTTTGTAGGAGTATTACAAATACTCTGTTACAGCGTTCACAAAGACATTTCATTTCCATTTTTTGGAAAATCCGGCGCGTCCTCTCTAACATTTGTTTACTATTGAGATCAGCATGTTTACAGTACAATAAATCTATTTATGTCATTCATATTTACGTACACCATTGTAACCTAACCCAACACTAGACGTGGATTATAAGAATAAATATGTAAAAGGTTAAAGCTAATCCACAGGAAAGCATAGAAATACTGTACTTGGCCCAAGCACATTGCACTTTCCATTTACATGTTTTTTGTAAAAGTTGTTCTTCTAATGCCATCATACTCTTAGTTAGTGGCATCAAATATCCAACACTCAAACTTTTTCTTCAGTTGCCTATGGAACCATGTCCTCAGAAGTCTTTGGAGCTGTTTGAAAGCTTAGGTATCTTTTCCAAACCAGAATAATAACAGTGGAATGAAAGCTTAGATGACTAATCCAATTCTCTTTGTAGGAGTATTACAATACTCTGTTTACAGCGCTTCACAAAGACATTCTTCATTTCCATTTTTTGGAACATCCGGTCGCTTCCTCTTCTCGACATTTGTTTACTATTGAGGATCAGCATGTTTTACAGTACAATAAATCTATTTTATGTCATTCATATTTACGTACACCATTGTAACCTAACCCAAACTAGACGTGGATTATAAGAATAAATATGTAAAAAGGTTAAAGCTATCCACAGGAAAGCATAGAAATACTGTACTTGCCGCAAGCACATTGCACCTTTCCATTTACATTTTTTTTGTAAAAGTTGTTTCTTCTTAATGTCCCTCATACTCTTTAGTTAGTGGCCAAAAATATCCAACACTCAAACATTTTTCTTCAGCTGCCTATGGAATCCATGTCCTCAGAAGTCTTTTGCAGCTGTTTGAAAGCCTTAGGATGCAGGGAGTCCACATGTAGTACTTGAACTTCATACACACTGCTGTAATTTTGTGAATCAATGTTCCAATCAGCTTAATTCATTCCTAAAATAATAAGTGTAAAAGCTGTACATAAATAATAGGTCTTATGAGCTTTACATAAATAATATAAGGGGAGAGCCATCTAATCTATTTGTTGGATATGTTTCCAATTTCAAACGTAGCAGGTTCTTTGTTATCTTTTCTTAGCCCAGGGACACAATGGGGCAGATTTACTTGCCAGGTCCTGTCGTGATCCCACGGTGCGTTGTCCGACGAGGATTCGGGTCCGGCGCGATTCACTAAAGTTCGTGCGTCCAATTTCCTGCAGGTGTCGCTGCTGCGCTGAGGTCTGCCGGAGTTCATCTTCTTCTTCCTGGTGCATCTAAGTGCTTGGTCTTGCGACACATTTAGTTTTTTTAAATTCCGCGGTTTGTCCGAAGACGTTGGGTTGTCCAAAGGCCCGCCCCCGATTTCTGTCGCGTGCAAGCCGGCGCCAATGTGCCAAAATCTGATCACGTGCACCAAAATCTCGGGACAATTCGGCGCAAAATGGAAATATTTGGGAAACCAGACGAAAGTGCGTCGTTCGGACCCTTAGTAAATGTGCCTCATGTGCTAATTGGCAGCAATTTAAAGTCACAACATAGTGAATGGAATTTACAAAAAAAATGCTGCAGTATATATATAATATATATAATCAATATCAGTGCATCAAAATAAAAGATAATTCCAATATACACATTTAATGTTACAGCTAATACAACATGTCATCTTTCATCATATACTGCACAAATTCAGATGTAGTATTTAGCTGGTTCATGTCCAGCTTCACCAAGGGACTTAAAAGTAAAAGTGCAGCCATTGTCAAAATTGTGTGACTTTTGGGTTCAATGTTAGCCTTTATCAAACACGTGTGCAGCTGGGAAGAGAGACATAGTCGGGTATATGAGTAAGAGTGTTGTGTGTCAATTGCGCTATGATGTTAATAAGTTTTTTCGGACTATAAGGCGCACTAAAAATCCTTTGATTTTCTCAGAAATCAAAGGTGTGCCTTATAGTCCAGTGCGCCTTATATATGAACCGTACTTACAGACAACAGCTGCCTTGAACTGTGCACAGGTCTGCCACCTGCTGGTCATTCATCCTTATAATCCGGTGCGCCTTATATATGAACCTAGACGTTTTAGCAGGCATTTATTGATGGTGTGCCTTATAGTCCGAAAAATACTGTAATTGAACATACCTTGTGTATTCTTAATGGCAGCATGATGAACATAGTGGGAATTAACTTAAGAGCTAATGTGTAGTGTATGTAGAAATCAAAAAGGAAAGACAAAGTCATACCAAAATAATATTTATACTTCACAATAAAATATATATTTAATAACTGATGAAAAAAAAGGATGAGCATATCAGCAAGAAGTGGTCACACAGGGAATGAGAGCAATCCTTAGAAATGCGTATTCATGCTCCACAGAAAGCAATGCAAGTGGTATAAATCACTAGAAATGTCCTTAGGGTACAAATAGATGGTCCAGTCTATAGGCAGCCGAGATGTAGGTGTCAATCTACATGTTTTGCCTAAAATTCATAACAAACCTATTATTTAGTGACTGTTTCATGTACTGTTAAGAATGTTATGAATTATAGGCAAAATGTGTTAATTGGCTGCATCTTAACCAGATATCATATCTGGACCGTTAATTCTCACACCAAATGGTAAGTAACTGTGAAATATTATATATAATATGGAAACAGTAGGAGCAGAGAGACTGGCACCACCTTGTCACAGGCAGACAGCAATACACAAGTACCGGCACACAACCGCTGCGAGGTGCATGTACAAACTAAGCAGCAGTAGACAATCCAGAATCAAAAAGTAAAACGGCACTCACCATAATCGTGTACAGGAACACTTTATTATGAGGAAGGTAACAGGGCAGGGGTGATGCACGCCACGTAAAAGGCGACGGGCCGTTTCGCGCTGTAAGCACTTTCTCAAGCCTCGGACATCGCGTGGTCTTGGAGTGCAGGTAATATACCCTCCCCAAGCTCGCGTAGTCCAGGCAACAAGACACAACATACATCAAAGCATAAGGTATAATGGATGCCAACAATGGGCATATCAATGATAAGTCACAATAATCAAATAAAAACATGATACATAATCTAAAATAAGCCAGCGGCTTAAATTGGCAACAATTTAACTCTCGGCATAATATGGCATAAATGCAGTGAAAGCAACAATCTACATTACATATAATTAATAGGCAAAGGAAAGAGAGAATAAGAGAAAAGGGAGGACTCGGGGCAACATTAAAAGTAGGGAAAGACAAAACACGATAGATACACAAAACCTATACATTATATAATATGTGCAAACCTATAATAATTAATGCACAATTCATATACCCTGTAATTTGATACATAAGTAACATAATTCATAAAAAGACACTCAAATCATTGGCCCTTAAGCATTATATTTCAAGATAAGTCTTGCTTCCAGGCGAAGCAGGGTCTTAGGGCGATTACCGCCTTGGGGGCCAACATCAACTTTCTCGAGGCCCGCAAATCTGAGTACCTCTGGGTTCCCCCCATGACTCTCCCTGACATGATTGATGAGGAGAAGACATCCTTTTCCAGTATAGATTAAATTGTAGTGCTCACAAAATCTTGTGAAAAGATTCCTGATCGTTTTACCAATATAGAAGTACTCGCATGGGCATAACACCACATAGACTACAAAAGTAGATTGGCAATTTATGAAAGATTTTACCACGTTGCATGTCCCCCAACTTTATCAAGCTGGTCTGCAAATTTTACCGACAAAAGTTGCAAGACCCACATTTAAAATTTCCAATGGGAATATATTTTTGAAGCCAACTAGGGTCGGACGTGGAGAAGCAGCTAGAAACTAAGTGGGCCCTAATGGATGGGCTACATCTGAATATGACCAATGGCTTATGTTTTGTCACTTCAGACCAGTTCCAATGTCTTTCAATTTCTATTAATAGCAGTACGTATGGCTTACTCTTAAGGACTATAGCCGAATGAGAAGGCCATACGTCCACCACCCTTTTTCCGATTGTCAGACCCATTCCCATAATTGCGATTTAGTCTATCTCTCTGAATGTCACGTGCTTTCTCAAGCGCCTTTTATATAGGAATAGGGTAGCCACGGACCACTAGTCGCTGTTTTAATTAAGTCGCTTGTATTTCAATGCTGTCAGAATCACTGTTAAGTCTTCTCAATCACTTAAAGGGGTATTGCGGGAATATGAACGTCTGACACAAAAACCCATGATGATATAAATAAATGAATACAACAATACTCAATGTCATTAGTCACAAAACGGAGCTAAAATAATATGATTTTATGATTTACAAAATTTATGGCCTCTCTAAAGTAGGTGGAGTTATCACTAAGATGGCCGCCACTGGAAACTACAAGTTCCATGATCCTTTAGTTCTCAGTAACTCCTCCTACCACTTATGCTCTGCTAACAGTGATGATCTAACAGGTTTTCTTGCTCTGTTACCATAGTAATGGTGTGTAACTGCCATAACCAAAACACTGGCCATACTGGATGCACTGCAACCAACTGACTACAGCCAAACATAGTGGTGATCACATGACCTGCCCAGGCAGGTGCAGGACATGTGATGTGGACATGTGACCAGCAGCCATCTTCTGTCCTGCAACGGACCGCGCGGAGGAAATTAACGGACTGATTAAAGGGCCGGTAGCATTTTAATTCTTCATTACAGTGTAGGTCATCAGCATTTTCTGCTAGGGGGAGCAAAATTTTAAATAACAACCAATTACACATTAGCTTATATTTTGAGTGCCCACTTGTATATGAATTATGCTGATTCCTGGAATACCCCTTTAACATAACCTGGTGTGGGAGAGACAATGTCCCTTAATGGCTGCCCGATCACCTCTAACTATCTGCAGGAGACATAAGTGTACAATACTGTTTGTATGTAAGGCATGTGTCAGTAATATCTATGTAGAGCTTGTGTCAATAAAATCTATGTAGAGCTTG
The DNA here is from genome assembly GCA_019512145.1 of Engystomops pustulosus. Lineage (NCBI taxonomy): Eukaryota > Metazoa > Chordata > Amphibia > Anura > Leptodactylidae > Engystomops > Engystomops pustulosus. Next base: position 96,952,418 of record CM033641.1, on the reverse strand, counting down.
TGTCTGTAATGTATATATAGAGCTCGTATCTGTAATGTATATATGGAGCTTGTGTCTGTAATGTATAAGTAGAGCATGTGCCAGTAAAGAGTATGTGGATCATATGTCAGTAATGCATGTGTAGATCATATGCTTGTGTGGATCATGTGTCAGTAATACATGATGTATGCCTGTGGACTATAGAAGCCACAACTCCCTGGACAGTACTACAACAGTTGAGAGACAAAGAGGGGAATTGTATCTAACGGCTGAAAATAAACAATTTAAAATATTGCGCAATATTTTAAATTGTTTATTTTCACCCGTAGATACAATTCCCCTCTTTGTCTCTCAACTGTTGTAGTGTAAGTAATACATGTGTAGAACATGTGTCAGTAATGCGTGTGTAGAGCATGTGTCCCTGAGCAGAGGGGACAGAGTAGACAATGGGGAAGATTATGCCTTCTCTGCCAGTTGTATGGCTTCCCTGACCCAAACGCCACCTTTGGTGCATTGGGGCACAGGTAAGCAAATCTCTGATGAAACAGACCTGGTATTAGGTCAGAAATGGCGGAGTTTGCACCCATATCTACTAAGAGGTTGGAGCCTTTTAGTAGATACGGCGCTGGAGGGAAGAATTTTAAGGCTGGCCTTCAAAATGAATTCCTCACACAATAGGGGATAACTTGCTGATGAGTTGGGGTCATTGACCATGAGAACAGGGTTTCCATAGTACCACAAATGAATGAGTATTGACGCTCGGTTCATTCTCTAAAGCACTGATGGAGATGGCCGAGTACGGTGCTCAGCTATTTCCTCCAGTGCCATATAGATGAGAAAAGCAGCAGGGAGCATGTGCGAACTGCTGCTCTTTCAATTTGCAATACAAGTACCCTCCTTCTCATGATCCGTGGGGGTTCCAATTGATTGTTTGCACTAAGCATAGTAACTATTTGACTGGCCGAGGGAGGGGGTGTTTTTCTATAGTTCACCTCAGGCATCAGAGAGGCTAGGTTCATCCCTGGGGAGGGGGCTGGCTATATACTAGGTGGTATGGGCTGGCTATATACTGCGGGACAGGGGCTTGCTGGCTATATAATGGGGAGCATGGGCTGGTAGGCTATATACCAGGGGGCATGGGCAAGCGGGCTGGCTATATAGTGGGGGGGCATGGGCTGGCTATATACTAGGCGGAGCCTGAGAACAATGCATTTCCCACCCTTAACCCTAATCCTAACCCTTAGCTTTTACTCGAGTCAATAGGTTTTCCCAGTTTTTTCTGTTAAAAATAGACATGGGAGTGTTCCTATAACTATTAATCCTTCTTTTAATGCAATGTCTCTATATGTCATGATTTCTACCCGTTATTCATCTCTTTCTCCTCATGTTACCATTGCTGTTGCTATTTGTCTTTATGTCGTGTACGCATTATACACTGCATTCTATTGTTTGCCGTCGAGTCTTCACAACGATAACTGTATTAACTAAGGCTGGAGTCTTCTTTCTAATATCTATTTTTATTTACCTGTATGACCCGTGGGCACGCCTCTTGCGGTCACGTCCCTCGATCAGTGATTAGTCGAAGTACTATGGTTACCGCAACGCTGTAAGAAGAGTTCTCACTGAGGTCCGATGTTGTTCTAGGCATCTGACTCTGCCCCCTCGCATTCGTATTGGAGGAGGACCTTGCTTTGGTTCTCCTTCTGGTCCGACGCTAAGTCTTGCTTTTTCAGTAGGAGGAGCCATGTTTTGGCTCTACCCTATGTTTTGTTTTTAACCAATGGTTATGTTTTTTAGGTTGTGGGTGTGTACTTTATGTAATGAGATTTTGCATGGCGTCCCATTTAAAACAGAGTGGACTCCCTGCAAAGACAGGCAAGATGAAGCGCTGACTTGCGCAAAACGATTCGTCCCTCATGCTCTTTCTTTCCTGACGTTGTCTCTCTCCCTTTATGTTCATGTTTTAAGAATGAAATAAAGGATAAGAAATTTTAAAGAAAAGATGGTGAGTGCCAACTGATGTATTTATGACTATGAAGATCTATCCTAAATCCACATAGTAGTTAGAGCACCACTACCTGCACTACTGCCCACTCTCTCAATTAAATGTTCATATACACTAGGATTAAGAAAAAGTAAGACAAGTGCAAAGATAGAAGACATATTGATTGTTGCCTCCTTCTCTGTTTTCTTCTGCTTTATATATCCATCAGCCCCCTTCCTTTCCCGAATATGCCAAGCCTTTAAAAATAAAAAACTCTGAACTCACCTTTCCGACACCAGGTCTTCTTCTTTCATCTGATGCTCCGTCTCCAGGTCCCCGCGCGCTGCTGTTGCATATACCATGATGTCAGTCACTTGCTGACATCACAGCCGGCTGATTCGGAGTGAGTGCAGGATTTAACTTTCAAATTGTGTCGCAAGCCCAAGCACTTACATGCACCAGGAAGAAGAAGATGATAAACTCTGTCGGACCTGAACGGGGAAGCGATATCGGGCACACAATCTTAGTGAATTGCTGCACAGTGCATGATACACGGACAATGCACTTTCTGTGAACTCCGCGGACCGCGGAAGTAAATGTGCCCCAATGTTTGTTATACAATTGCTGCTTAATAGGAAAATACCCAATAAGTGGTCAGAAATTGTTGTAGGAACATTGGCAAGGTTTGAAATGTGTGTGCTGCTTGGTATTTTGTAGAGCTGATTTTATTGTAATATATTTCAGGTGTTTTGTCACATTTGCAGACCTCAGAGATAGTAGAATGTCCTTTAATGTGTATTTTGGAGAATACACCCTTTAATAAATTATCAAGGGTTATAGTGAGCATTTTTACCCCTCAAGTAATTTTTCAAAAAGTAATGTGCAATGACTGGTGCATAGTGAAAAATTTCTACAACACCATTTTAGTGCCCAATATTTGGTACCCAAATTGTTCCAATATGAAAAGGCATCTCTCTACTGTTTATGCCATGTTTCCTGATTTTATAAGCATCCTACATGTGGTCATTTATAAGGGAGGGAGCTTGGTAGGAGGATCACAATTTTATAAATGCCCTGCATGCAGCTCTATTTGACCTACAAATACTATAGGGTTAAGGAGTAAAAGAGCAGTGTGGGCTGTGATCTAATTTGTTAACCTAAAGTGTAACTGTAAAGATGCTTGACAAAAAATACTTTTAGCTCTGCTAGAGAGAGCCTTTGACAATTCCAACGATACTTATATCATGCTTCTGGGTTCTTCCTATCTGGAGATATAGCCTCATTTATCTATCAACCCTATTTGTAAAATCCTCTCAACTTCTCCTGAAGTGGGCTGGACTTCCTGGCCGTGACATCAGCTAAGGGCAGTGAGGCAAGTGAGTGAGCAATCACCTAAAAGTGCACAGGCCGCATCAGGACAGAGAATTAGCAACTGCTTGTACAGAGATCTAGTGCAGAGCAAAGCAGTAAAGACACAGAACTGACAGCACAGTGCACTGGATCTCTGCATTATAGTAAGAAATGATGATGCAGTAATCTACTACACCACAAGCTTGAGAAAGGCTCCAGATATGGGAGCTGAAATGTAGCACTTTTGGAATAAAAGAATTAATTTTTCACAAGAACTTGGAGTGCCACCATTTTTTTGATTTTTATATGTGAAAGGATTTAACAAACCTGAAGGTTGAGCACCCGATTTTTTTCTTAACTGGTGCAGCTGAATTGTTTTAATTTTTATATGTATGTGTATGGGGTCACTTAGAAATTTCCTTATGTGCGAAAGAAAAGCACATTTTCTTTCATTGAAGTTAACCTTAAAGGGGTATTCCAGGAATCGGCATAATTCATATACAAATAGGTCCTTAAAATATAAGGTAATATGTAATTACCGAGTATAAGCCAACCCAAGTATAAGATGAGGCCCCTAATTTTACCACAAAAACCTGGTAAAACCTATATTTTTTTTACTCGAGTATAAGCCGAGTTTGTTGTTTCAGCACATTTTTTTTTGTGCTGAAAAACTAGGCTTATACTCGAGTATATATGGTAGTTGTTATTTAAAATTTTGCTCCCATTGGTAGAAAAATTGTGATAAAAAGTACTGTAATGAAGAATTAAAATGTACTTCCCCTTTAATCAGTACATTGATTTCCTCTCCCTGTATTGCTGCATTCCTGTGTGTTCCTGTTCCCATGTTCCTGTTCCCGTGTACCTGTGTGTTCCAGTTCCTTTGTTCCCATTTCCCTTCTACCTGGACCTCCCGTTGCTGATCTCGGATTGGACTTGACCTTGCATCTCTGCCGCCTGTCCTGTGCCTGAACCTGACCAGGAGACTGCCTCCTGCAAAGGTACCTCGACCTTGGCTGCCACCGTGGGCTAGCCGCAATTGTGGAACGACCAGTTCATACCTCGCCGCAGCAAGACCACCCCCCTTTGCGGCGGGCTTTGGTGAAGACCAGGTGCCACTTAGATTCCGATCCCAGGTGTCGGCTAGTACTACCTCCCGCGGTGGTCCAGAGGATTCACAGATCCCGCATCCTGACACTGGTCACATGTCCTGCACCTGCCTGGGCAGGTCATGTGACCACCACTTCTGTTTGGCTGTAGTTTGGCTATAGTTGTTTGGTTGCAGTGCATCCAGTATGGCCAGTGTTGTGGTGATGTGGAGTGATGGCAGTTGAACACATCATTACTATGGTAACAGAGCAACAAAGTCTGTTATATCACCACTGGGAGCATAAGAGGTAGAAGTAGTTACTGAGAACTAAAGGACTTGTGGTGGCCATCTTGGTGATAACTCTGCATACTTTGGAGAGGCCATAAAAGTTTGTGAATCATAAAATCAAACTATTTAAGCTCCATTTTGGGATTAATGACATTGAGTTTTGTTACATTCATTTATTTATAGCATTATGGGTTTTTGTATCAGATATTCATATTCCTGGAGTACCCCTTTAAATGAATCATAAATACACACTATACATTGTTAATGTGGGAAATTACTATTCTAGCTGCAATTGTCTGTTTTTTTAGTGCAATATCTACATAGGTGTATTTAGGTCCATCTCCAACAACCACCACTCCACTGGTTTAATGGTACATTGTGTTTGCTAAATGTATAAGAAGGCTAATGGATATTTAGAAAACCCTTGGAGACCCATGTTCAAGTATTCTAGAACATCTGAAAACAGTTTGGATGATTAGAGAAGCTATAAAACTGAACTTACTTTGAGATGGTTGAGAATCCTGAGCATCACATTTGTTTGTTCTATGAAACTCTCATAATGGCCAGAAAAAAAACTTATGTAAAACTCGATAGTACATTCTTGTTTTTAGAAATTAAGGCCATTCCATGTGACAAATTACCAAGAAACTCCCTTCAGAGGAGAGCCTAAGCCGGCTCTAACCAGAGTACAAAAATAAGTGGGAGGCCCTGTCGCACTACTAAGCAACAAGACAAGTACATTAGAGTCTCTAGTTCAGGAAACCAATGCCTCACAGGTCCTCAACTGTCAGATTCATTAAATAGTACATGCCAAACGCCAGTGTCAACCTCTACAGTGAAGAGAATACTCCAGGATGCTGGCCTTCTGGGCAGAGTGGTAAAGACAAAGCCATATCTGAGATTGGCTAATAAAAGGAAAAAATTCAAATGGGCAAAAGGACACAGATATTGGACAGATGAAGACAAATCTAAGTTTGAGGTATTTGGATCACACAGAAGAATATTTGTGAGATGAAGAACAACTGAAAAGATGCTGGAAGATGCCTGACACCATCTGTCAAGCATGATGGAAGTAATGTGATTCTCTGGGGTTGCTTTGGTGCTGGTAAAGTAGGAGATTTGTGCAAGGACAAACGGAATTTGAATAACGAAGACTATCAATCCATTTTGCAACTCCATGCCATGCTTAATTGAAGACAATTTCATCCTACAACAGGACCCAAAGCACATCCCCAAAATTATTTAGGGAAGAAGCAGGCAGCTGGTATTTTATCTGTAGTGGAGTGGCCAGCCCAGTCATGATGAAAGCAAAGTTTGAGGAGAAAATTATTATTTCAAATAAAAAAAAAATCTTTCAAACCTTGTAAATGTCTGGACTATCATAGCATCATAGTATATAAGGCCGGAAAAAGATGCAAGTCCATCAAGTCCAACCTTTAATTAAGTAAATGTTTTATCCCCATAACCCGTGATATTTTTTCTCTCCAGAAAGGCATCCAGGCCTCTCTTGAACATGTACATAGAGTCCGCCATAACAACCTCCTGCAGCAGAGAGTTCCATAGTCTCCCTGCTCTTACAGTAAAGAACCTTTGTCTATGTTGATGGTAGAATCGCCTCTTCTGTAGGCGTAGAGGATGTCCCCCTTGTTCTGGTCACAGGCCTAGGTATAAAAAGATCTTTGGAGAGGTCCTTGTACTGTCCGTTGTTCAGGTATTTGTACATTGTAATCATGTCTCCCCTCAGTCGTCTTTTTTCTAAACTGAATAATCCCAAATTTTGTAATCTGTCATTGTATTCTAATCCCCCCATTCCCCTAATAATCTTGGTTGCTCTCCTCTGCACCCAATCAAGCTCTACTATGTCCTTTTTATACACTGGTGCCTGAAACTGTACACAACATTCAATGCGTGGTCTGACCTTGGATATGTATAAGGGCAAAACTATGTCTTTATCATGAGAATCTATTCCTTTCTGATACATCCCATAATTTTTTTAGCTTTAGCAGCAGCCGCCTGGCTCTAGTCACTAAAATTAAGTTTACCATCTACCAATACCCCCAAGTCCTTTTCAGCTCCAGTTTTACCAAGTAATTGACTGTTTAGAACATAATTATACTTTTTGTTTCCACGGCCGAAGTGCATAACTTTACATTTATCTACATTAAACCTACATATTTTCTATTCATTTTGCAATTCATTTGAAAAATAAAAGTATGCATTTTCATGGAACACACAACATTGGTTGGGTGTCGCCAAACGTCTGAGCGGTATTATATATATATACACACACACACACACACACACACACATATATATACAGTACATACACATACACCAGTTAAAACCCTCTCCAAAAGAGTTAGCATATGGCTATACATAAAAATTTAGATTTTTTTAAGGTTTTACATTTTATTAAATGTTTGAAACGTAGCAAAATCTATATAATAATATATTATGACAATATATATATAAAAGCTATATAAACCTATATTATTTGATATGTCTGATTGTATTGACCCAAAAAGCCTGCTAGAAAATGGCACAAATGTGTTTATTATTTCATTTTACAGATTTTTTACAGCTTCTCAGTACATTTCATGAAATATTAAATAATGCCACTAGGAAGTACTATTTGCCCCACAGATAACAAACCCTCATACAGCTATGTATATGGAATAATATGGCTTTTGGAAAGTGGGGATGAAAAAATGGAAATGTAAAAGGACTACAGCCTTGTGGGTTAATAAACAGTTTTTATCAAACCTATAGACAAAACTTATTTTCATCCTTTACCTGTGGCAAATTTTCACATAAGATTGCTACTTTTGGCTTCATCCTTCTATTATATAGCTCTGTATGAATGTATGCCTTTCTCTACATCAATCATCTTCTTTATTCATGTGAAAGTAGAAATTCTGCCTCTTGAAATACTATGCATATATTCAGCCACTGCATCATTTCTGTGCTATTATTACATGCATGAACCTTTTTTAGTTTTGCACTTGAGTCCTTGCTATTTGTGTTTTCCAGTATGTATTTAAATTGTACAGGAAAGAATAAAGCACTTTCCACATGCACTCACTGTAATATTAGGGCAGAATGCATTTGTTGTTCATTTATGCTCTTTACAATGATCAATATAAGGACACATAAAAGTATGTTATTGCTATTTTGTGATGAAATTGCACACTAGCATGACTGCTGCTTTCAATGTGGTTAATACCGTTCCATGAAATTACTGCTTGTACAGAACACTGTTAAAATTATTGTGAGGTTTGGGTTCTGTGGCTGGATCGATTCAGAAGAAGACTTGTCTTTTCTTTGCTTTGTGTCAGGCTAGAGGTTGTGGATCCTCTGGACCACTGCGGATGATAGCACAAGCCACTGCCTGGGACCGGAGTCTAAGTTGTACCCAGTTTTCACCAGAGCCCGCCGCAAAGCGGGTTGGACTTGCTGTGGCGTGGTACCACCAGGTCGTTCCACAGGCGTGACTTGTCCGCAGTGGCAGCCAAGGTCGAGGTACGGAAACGGCAGGCAATCTCGTAGTTGGGGACAGGCAGGAGGTCAGGACAGGTAGCACAAGATCGGAGTCAGAGTTGTAGCAACAGGTCAGGGCAGGCGGCAAAGGAGCGAAGTCAGAAACGGAACCAGGGTCACAACGGGAATTCACACAAACAGCACAAGGCATAGGCACAGCTTTCTCTAAGGCGCAAGGGTAACAGGAAGGGACAGGGTTAAATAGATTAAACGGAAAAGGCCAGCGGCAATTAGCGGCGCGCTGGCCCTTTAAATTTACAGAAGCTGCCGCGCGCGCGCCCTAGATGTCGGGGACGCGCGCACACAGCCGGGAGGGACGGAGCAGCAGCAGCCGGAGCAGCAGCAGACGCGCCAGGAGCCAAGAAGTGTGAGTGGCGCTTGCGGTGCGCTGGCGGGGGACAAACGGCACGGGTGAGCCTGCGACAGTACCCCCCCTTCAGCCTCCCCCTTTTCCTGGGCTGGAGGAATCTCTGCAGGAGGTCCTGGTTCAGGATATTGCCCTCGGGCTCCCAGGATCTCTCCTCTGGCCCGAACCCCTTGCAGTCAACCAAGAAGAACCGCTTACTCCTCACCGTCTTGGTATGACAGGCTTGAGCAGGGAGACATGGAAGGAGTTCGGGATGCGCATGGTGGGAGGAAGGCACAGCTTATAGGAGACTGGATTGATACAATGCATCACCTCGAAGGGACCCAGGAAACGAGGACCAAGCTTGTAGCCAGGAATCTTAAGCCGGACGTATCTGGAAGACAGCCAGACCTTGTCGCCAGGAGAGAAGACGGGAGGAGGCCTGCTCTTTTATCGGCTTGGAACTTTGTTCGAGTTGAAGCTTGTAATAAGGAAAGGCGGGTCTGCTCACAGATGGTCTTCAGGTCCTGTACCACCTCCTCAACAGCAGGAACATCCGATGACATGGGCAGAGGCAGAGGAGGACGAGGATGGAGTCCATAATTAACAAAAAATGGAGTGGAGCCCGTGGATGCAGAGTCCAAGGAGTTGTAGGAGAACTCCGTCCCAAGGTAAGAGAGTGGACCAATCGTCCTGACAGGCGTAACTAAATGGCGTAGATAGCAGCCCAAGGTTGGTATCTCTCTCATTGCCCATTAGATGGGTGATAGCGGGGGAGAAGTCCCGTGTCACAGTATGGTTGTGAGAGAATGCCAACAGTTCTCGATCTCCTATATTGTAATTCACCTCTTGGAGGAGACTTGGAGAAGATCCACAGGTGACAGTGCGGCCTTTGGGACCCTTCTGGTGAGTACTGGCTCCGGCCTATACGAGGAGGCATCCACTTCCAGATGGAAAGGCTTTTCTGTGTCGGGCCGCACCAGAACTGGAGCCGAGGCCAGGGTACGGAACTAGACTGCATACTCTCCTACGGATGAATTCCCCTGGCGAAGATTCAACAGCGCAGTCTCAGCAGAGGAGGCCGAAATGCGGTGAGATTGTTCGTGATCGAGTCGCCTCTGTCCCAAAGAGGAGTGGCCCAGGCCAGGGCTTTTCCAAAGAGGAGACTGACGATGAATGCCACCTTGGATCGCTCCGTGATGAACTGAGACGGCATGAACTCAATGTGCAGGGAGCACTGGGTTATCAACCCTCGGCATAACTTGGGATTGCCATCAAACTTGCCGGGCATTGACAGCCGTAGCCTAGGTTCAGCGGCAGGAGGATGGACCGGAGTAGCGGGAGCTTCTGGAGCAGCCCCGGGAAGCTGTTGTTGCTGCTGGAAGGCTAGCAGTTGCTACAGCATGGCGGTGACCTGTTCCAGCTGTTCACGTCTAAGGCACAAGGCACGAAGATCCGGCAAGGGTAACAGGAAGGGGCAGGGTTAAATAGATTAGGCGGAAAAGGCCAGCGCCAATTAGCGGCGCGCTGGCCCTTTAAATGTACAGAAGCTGCTGTGTCGATGTCGGGGACGCGCGCACACAGCCGGGAGGGACGGAGCAGCAGCAGCCGGAGCAGCAGCAGACGCGCCAGGAGCCGGGACGCGTGAGTGGGGCTTGCGGCGCGCTGGCGGGGGACAAACGGCACAGGTGAGCCCGCGACCCGAGGCATGGGTTGCGGGACCACCCATGACACTTTGCCTATACCTTTACTATCAGTTCTATTCCTTATATATTCACAGCAACAGGACATGTTTGTGCTCAGTTAGAGCACCAAAGCCATGGGGTCCAATGTATCATCAGGGGACATTTTTGGGGCGGGTTTGTTTTACACTATTTTTTTTTCAGTCCCATTTACTGACAGTATTCGATAATTCAATATTCAATAATCTGGTGCGCCCTGCACATTTTGCGCCCTTTTGTCTTAGCTACTTATAGGTATTAATAAATACAGAAGATTATTGCCTATATTTACTACAAGTTTACTTCCAAATATCTATTCACAGCACCAGGGCATGTTTGTTTCAGCTAGAACCCTAAAACCATAGTGTCCAATGTATCATCAGGGGACTTTAACTCTTTGCTGACCTTGGATGAAAATGTAGTCTAGTTTGCGCACCTTGACGTATATTATTTTCCTACACTGCTGTCATTGTGTCACTGTCAACGTTGACAGACGTAGAGGTGCCTGCAGCAGCACATTGCATAGGCTGACCCTATAATACAAGGCAGTGTAATACTTTGAACAAGCAATCAAATGATTGCTTGTTCATGTCCCAACGTCGGTAAATTTACTAAAAATGTACTAAAAAGTCCCCATAAATGGCCAAACTCCTACATATAAAAAACTAAAAACTATAAATGTTACGCCTCTTAGAAGATGGTGATGCAAAAACAAGTGATTTTTCTCGCCAAATGCGTTATTATTCAGCAACATTATTCAAACATAAAAAAGCTTTATAAATCGGATTTTGCTGACCCATAAAACATAAATAACATGTTTATAAAACAAAAAATAATATTCAACCCTTTGCTGACCGTAGACGAAAATGCACTTCCAAGTAGGCGGGTAGTTCCTGCACGAAACTGTAACTATGACAACTGATGACAACTGTAAATGGTCACAGCTAGTGGTATGCGACAGCTGGGATCATGATAGCCGCGATCCCTGGTGCTGGCGATGCGGTTAATTATGACCGCAGTGTCTATAGGGCCTCCTCCCTTGCCCCCACCTCGATGACCACATGCTGAGGGTGCCAATAGTTTCCATGGCAGCTCCAGGGTCTGATGAAGTGACTGTTTCTGACTGCCACATATAATAAAAAAGTAAAAATCCCCACACATTCCACACATATATGGTATCGCCGTCTCTGTAACAACCCATGCAATAAAGTAAAACGTATTCGGAAAAAAATAAGCCATAATACAGTTCAATCAAAATTCGAAATGTTACACCACTTAGAATATGGCGATGCAAAAGCAAGTGATTTTTATGTTATGTATTGTATGTAATTTTGTATCAAAAATTAAAAACTTAAAACAAAACACTTAGAAATCAGAAAATTGCTAATTTTTCAATATTTTCACCACATTTACATTTTTTTCATAAATAAATGCAAAACATTTCAACCAAAGTACAGGGGGTCCCCGACTTAAGAAAACCCGACTTACAGACAACTCCTAGACTTCTGGATTTTGGTAATTTACTGTACTTTAGTCCCTGGCTACAATGATCAGCTGTAAAAGTTATCAAAGGTGTCTGCAATTAAGCTTTATTGTTACTCCTTGTTCTTATGACAACCCAACATTTTTAAAATCCAATTGTCACAGAGACCAAAATTTTGTCTGGAGCTACAATTATAAAGTATACAGTTCCGACTTACATACAAATTCAACTTAAAAACAAACCTACAGAACCTATCTTGTATGTAACCCGGGGGTTGCCTGTATACCACTAAGGTGAAGTACAACATGCCACGAAAAAATCACCTTGGTAAGTTAAAGTGTTCTAAAGTTCTAATTGCATACAGTGGCAAAAGGCAGATTTGAAAAATCAGGCCAGGTTCATAAGGTGAAAATGAGCTGGGTCCTTAAGGAGTCATCAGATGTTTATTTTTGGCTAGTCTGTTGTTTTGTGTCTTATTTATCAAAATCTTGCACAATTGTTGACAGGTGCATATAGCCTTTCTGCTGTCTGAGGTGCTGATACCACTCACTCCCTGTGCATACTAATCCTAGGCTGACAATCTACGGTTCGATGTGGTAACATGGTCTGGATTATGGAGAATGAATAATTCTTAAAAGCAGTCCTGCCAAACAAAGCCAACCAGACCATGAATATACATTACCTGGGTGTGTACTCCTTCATAATAGTATACATAGACGACCGTTCATGATGCAGCTAAGATACAGTTGAGATGCCGCCGACAATTAACTCATTTTGCTTATAATTAATAACAAAATCAGTGTTTCTTCTTTTCATACTGTAAACATAAAAATATCTTTTTGAGAATTTTTCTATTTTTTTTAAAATGCTTTATTAAATATCATCATTACAGCATACATCTTAACAACATTGCGTATAGCGGTCATAATACGTATATATGTATGCAACCAATAGAACATCAACATCTTCCCCTCCGACCTCCCACTCCTTCCCCCCCCCCCCCCCTTGCTGGAGATGTTCCGGGAAGAAGAAAGTAAATAAAGGGGAAAAAAAAGAAGAAAGGAAAACCCAGAAACAAAAACGTAAAAGGATCCTCAAGGATCCCATTGACCCCACAGATTATTCAGTTTACTACCCCTTCTATATCGTTTTTCATACAGGCACTCATATGTCCTAATACGTTCTACCAGATTTTGCCATTCCCTTGCAGATGGAGCCTTAACCTGTTTCCATTGTTTAATCAAGACCAGCCTGGCCAGAAACAAAACTTTAAGAATCAAATCTCTATTGACTCTAGAGCCTATATTCCGCGGGATAAGACCCAGAAGACCAAGGGTAGCTGTTCGTGGTACTGGGCATCCCGCCCACGTCTCAATAGTTTTGTAAACCTCCTGCCAATATTTCCATATCTCTGGGCAGTCCCAAAGAACATGAAGGACGTCGGCAGCAGCTCTATTACAACGCATACAATTGGAATTGTAAAAAAAAAAAAAAAAAAATTAACAAAACTAATTAAAATGAGTTAATTGATAAAGAATTTTTCCAAATTTTTGCCAAATTTTGTTTTTTTTCATAACTAAATGCAAAAGATTTCATCCAAATTTTTAAACTAATTTGAAGTACAATCTCAAAATCCCCTGGATATCTCATAGCGTTTCAAAACTATAACCACTTATAGTGACACAGGTCAGATTTGAAGAATGGGGCCGCGTCCTTAAGGCCAAAAGAGGCTGAGTCCCGTAGGGGTTAACCTGTTTCCATTGTTTAATCAAGACCAGTCTGGCCAGAAACAAAACTTTAAGAATCAAATCTCTTTTGACTCTAAAGCCTATATTCTGCGCGATAAGACCCAGAAGACCAAGGGTAGCTGTTCGTGGCACTGGGCATCCCGCCCACGTCTCAATAGTTTTGTAAACCTCCTGCCAATATTTCCCTATCTCTGGGAAGTCCCAAAGAACATGAAGGACGTCGGCAGCAGCTCTATTACAACGCATACAATTGGAATTGTAAAAAAAAAAAAAAAAAAATTAATAAAACTAATTAAAATGAGTTAATTGTTAGTAGCTGGCCTCATCTCAATTGCATCTCGGCCGCATCATGCCCAGACCTTCTATTGATACCCTGATAATCTTTAACAGAGGCTCCACTAGTTGCCTAGTGCACACAAACAGTTAGTCTGCCAATTACCCTGTTAAATACCGTCTGCATGTTTGAATATAACCTTGTTATCTCAGAGGGGGATATTTATTATAGGGGTATTCCAGGAATCAGCATAATTCATATACAAGTGGGCACTCAAAATATAAGCTAATGTGTAATTGGCTGTTATTTAAAATTTTGCTCCCCTTAGCAGAAAATGCTGATGACATAGAATGTAATGAAGAATTAAAATGCTACTGGCCCTTTAATCAGTCCGTTAATTTCCTCCGCGCGGTCCGTCGCAGAACAGAAGATGGCTGCTGGTCACATGTCCACATCACATGTCTTGTACCTGCCTGGGTAGGTCATGTGATCACCACTATGCTTGGCTGTAGTCAGTTGGTTGCAGTGCAGCCAGTATGGTCAGTGTTGTGGTGATGGCAGTTACACATGATTACTATGGTAACAGAGCAGGAAAGTCTGTTATATATCATCACCTGGAGCAGAGCATAAGAGGGAGGAGGAGTTACTGAGAACTAAAGGAGCTTGGGTCTTGTAGTTTCCAGTGGCGGCCATCTTAGTGATAACTCCACCTACTTTAGAGAGGCCATAAATTTTGTAAATCATAAAATCATATTATTTTAGCTCCGTTTTGTGACTAATGACATTGAGTATTGTTGTATTCATTTATTTATATCATCATGGGTTTTTGTGTCAGACGTTCATATTCCCGGAATACCCCTTTAAGGCTTCTCGGCCAGTTTTCTAGCAGAGAAACCACATGGATATCTCCGTCCCTGCCAGTTTCGGCCATTCTCCAACCTGCATGCCACCCTGGCGGGCGTCTCAGTTTGTAGAAGGGAGCAGACGGAGAGAGGGTGGTTGTGAATACCAGGGGCGCAACATTTACTATAATCTCTGCCAGAGAAAAAAAACGTGAAAAAAGTGAAGTTCCGATTTTATCTACAGGTCAAAAAAGGCAGAGTTTGGCAGGAGCCCCCTTTAATGAACCCCCCCCCCCCCCCCCCCCCGTTCTCTGCTGATATTTCCTAAACGCCAGTCTTAATACACCCCCCCCCCCCCCCGCCATCCATCACATCACAGATCTGTGGCAGCATTACTCATTCTCTCCAGCTCTACAGGAAACTACAACCTGGTCCCATTACATAGATGGGGCTTAGATGCACAAAATAAACATTCTAAATGGAGCAGCTTTAAATAAAAATTGTAGCTCATTCATTCTTTACTAATTATAATGGGGTATCATTATTTAGTGAAATCTCTATATTGTACATATTAATGTTGAATAAACTGCATGTCGCTTTACTGTACAAACAAAAAAAGCCTAATTTTACACCTCTACCATTTTACTGTTCTCTTTACCTTTTTTAATGTTTACAGACCAAATAATATAGTTCATCAGCATATTAAAAAATTGTGTGCCATGGTGTCTGTTCTGATGATAGCTCTATGTACCTCATTTATGTTAGTATCGTTGAAAGAGGTTCCTCCAGTACAAATGTAAAAAATTAAATGAAATATATATATATATATATATATATATATATATATATTGTACACTCGTACGTCTGCGCACAAACATTCCCCCAGCTGCTCTGCACTACAGATCACTCCACGGGCTCACAGCACCTCTCCACACTAAGAGATCAGCTGACACACTGCAGCCAATAGGAAGTGAGAGAGGAGGGGCCGAGATTGTGCTGTGATGGCCACTGCTTACCAGCTCCACAGGTTCTTCCAGCAGCAGATATAAGGTAACTGCAGCCAGACAGACATGACTAGCTGCTGCACAGAGGAGTCCTCCCCTAACATGAGTTATAGCAATGTAGCAGCCCTCAGCCAAAGTAACAGGCTGAGCTCTGATCTCTCCTGATGCAGTCCTCCTCCTGTACTCTCCACCATTCACTGTCCCTCCATGCTACACTGCTCTCCTGCAAAGGGGCCCCTGTCCCTAACTAGCAGGGAAGTAGCTAAAGATCAGTAACATGTGAGAAGCTGTCACCTATTTATCTATCCAAGTCCTATAATCTATCACCTGTCATCTATCTATCTATCCATCTATAACATATCCATATTCTATCTATCTATCTATCTATCTATCTATCTATCTATCACCTGTCATCTTTCTAACTATCCATCCATCCATCTCATATCTATCTGCAACATCCCCCACCGGGGCCTAGCCTTTTCTTGGGGCCTGGAGTCAGCCGGGGCCCGCAGTACCTGAGTGGCTGGCGGTTGCGGCCTAGGCACGCTAGTGTCACGGTGCTCCAGGTCATTCCACAGTGCAACTAGCCTGCAGTGGCAGCCAAGGTAGCAATGCAGGACTCATTTCAAAAATACAGGAGCTGCCACATGGATCAGGAACACAGGAACAGACTGGCACACATATCAGGAACACAGGAACGGACTGGCACACGGATCAGGAACTCAGAAATGGACTGGCACACGGATCAGGAACACAGGAACGTACCTGCACACAGATTAGGAACACAGGAACAGACTGGCACATGGATCAGGAACACAGGAATGGACTGGCACACAGATCAGGAACACAAGAACGGACTGGCACACTGGGCAGGAACGCAGGAGCAGGACCACGGGAACACAGGAACGCTTGGATACACAGGAATGCTTGGATACACAGGAACGCTAGGATACACAAGAAGGCTTTCACTTCAGAGGAATGGCTTAAAGATCCGACAGGAAATGAGGGGTGCCACTGGATTAAATACCGACCGGGATGTGGCCAGCGTCAATCACCTGTGCACTTGCCCTTTAAATCCCTGAACTCTGCAGCGCCCAGTCCAGTTGCAGCAGGAGTGTGGAGAGGTAAGTCCAGAGCCAGGGCAGCGGGACCAGCACAGGGGGCACGGGTTCACCCACGATCCCTGACAATGATCTCAGGGGTGCCCGTGACAACGCTGTTGTTAACAATAACCCGGAATTTGTTGTTAAATGATATTCCCATGTAATGCTAGGGGCTCATATAAACAGCTGAAAATTTCAGAGCCCCATGTATGAGCCTAGAGCCCCTATGAAAAAACACAGAAGTATAAAAAAGTTTTTGGTTTCAGAATATGAGCTTATATTTGTAAATACATGGTGGCTCAGTGGTTAGTGTTTGCGTGGGTTTCATGCCATACTCCAAAAACATACTGGTAGGTTAATTAGATTGTGAGCCCCATGGGGACAGGGACTGATCTGGCAAGCTCTGCGCAGCACTGCGGAATTGATCTTTTCGAGCTACAACTAGGCTTTGGCCATAGTGAAGCGATATTGGAAAACAAGTGGTAGAATAGCATGATGGTGATGTCTAATTAAAACCCCCAAAAAACATGAGTACGCATGGTTCTGAATAAAAAGCAATTCATATTTTTACTGAAACAATCGTAAAAACCAGCAAGGCTTACATATCAAAGTGTTCAAAATGAAGAATTCCACACAATTATATGCCAAGAGGCATGAGGTGCCAAGTTATATATAGAAGAAAGTGATCCCCGCTAATTATAGGTATATGTGTTTCATCTCCAATTTGGACATCTCAATATCATACTGCCTCTTTTTTGGGATGTTTTGAAGCTGGTAATTTTGAGTAGGTTTATATAATAAGGAGAAAGTTCTTATTCTTTGGCCTAGCCCGTTAAAAAGTTTTATAACTTTTCAAATGATTTGGGTTTTGATGGTGAATACTACGTTGGCTCAGATAAGGTGCCACATCTTTCACACTGGATCACTTGACTTTGGGTTAACAGTAGTGAAGAGGGAACCCATTCAGGTTTGCAGAGTTTTGAATAAAAGTTTGGTTTGGGTGCCCGACACTTGGGGTCTGTTCACTCCTACTGTATATTGCAATACAGTATTGCAGTACAGGCACTTCCCTACTTAAGGACAACCGACTTACAGATGACCCCTAGTTAAAGACGGACCCCTCTGCCCACTGTGACCTTGAAAATCTCTGGATGCTTTACTTTAGTCCCAGGCTGCAATAATCAGCTGTAATGTGTCTGTAATGAAGCTTTATTGATAATCCTTGGCTACAATTACAAAATATACAGTTTTGACTTGCATACAAATTCAACTTAAAAGCAAACCTATGGACCCTGGACCCTATCTTGTATGTAACCTGGGGGTTGTCTGTATAAAGAAAGCTGCCTGTTGATCTATAATAGTATGCCATCAGCCAGTCTCCCACTTCTGTAAGCTCTTCTCTCTTTGTATACAGTGGGAGTGATTCCATCTATGAATTTACATAGAAGAACTGACAATAAATTGTTGCAAATTGTCCCGCAGAAAGTTGAGCTATACAAAAGTATTGGCACCTGAAACTTTAGATCTGTATGGCTCGGGGCCAGAGGTAACTGACAATTAGTGAAGTTCTGTGTACTAAAGTAACCAGAAATATTTTAAATATAAAATATTTGGCTGATAATAGCACGTTTTTATTGTCATGCCGTTACGAGAGGATTATAGGCCATCTGCCCCTCACAGGGTTATAAACACCACAATTCTGGAAATGCAGTCATTTTGAAGTCTTTTTTTGCTTGCTGTGATTTCTATGTGCGTGCCTAAAGGTGAAATCAAATTTTGTGCTCCCAAAACAGAAATGGGAGGCCAGGCACTGGGAAAGAAATTGATTTAGGCTCAGTTAGCTGGAAATGTGTTGAGGTCAAAAACTCATTTTTAGAATCCTCTATTGAGTGTTTTCTGCAGATACAGCAAAATAAATAAGAGAATTTAGCCCATGATCTTAACTCCTAGGCTGCTAAATTGCAATGCATTCCTATACTGTCAGGTTAGACGGTAAGAGAAGTGAGAAGCATAGACGCCTTTAGATAATAATTGAAATCATAGAGTAATAGCATAGTAATTATAATGTCAATGTATCAGATCCGACTCTTTCCAGAAGATGTGCCATCATTTGAGTCTTCAGTGTCACTAATGCCAGCTCTGTTCTTTCCTTGCATGAATAAAGATGTGTTCTTCCTCATGCGCTGTTAAATCTTCATGTGAATTGTGTCTTTTAACCTAAGCACTGAATTGAAAATCGCTCAGCCATGAAAGTTAGTCATGTACCGTACACAACGTTCAAAGAGCTGTGTCAGGAAAAGTGCAGTGGACTGGAGCTTGTTATTTTTAGTAAATTATATAATATCATGTTTATTGGCATCGTCTTAGATAATAGATGATTACAATATTTAGTGTCAACAATTCGTACAGTGTTTTAATTTATATTTTCCAATCTTCTTTCAAATTTAACTGTTAGTGTTTCACACCCCAACACAAATGAACTACATACAATACTACATTTTGTCAGGGGCGTAACTACAGCGGTAGCAGCCATAGCAGCCGCTATGGGGCCCAAAGGGTCAGGGAGCCCCGTCATCCGACCTGACACAATATAGAATGGAGGATGTACACCATTATATCTATATTGTACTGCACATGTCCAGCATAATATGTATATAACATATACTGTGATGTATATATGCAGTATCTGTGATGTGTATATGGTGTCTGTATACACTGTATGTGAGTAGGTTGCATATGGCACTGTATGTGTGTGCACATGAGTGTATTTATATGTGATTGCAACTCGCATGTGTGAGTATACTAATATGTATATTTCTTAAGTGGGAAGTGGGGCCCCATGCAGAAGCCTGCTAGGGGGCCCTATCTCTCCTAGTTACGCCACTGCATATTGTATTTGTCTCTCATTTTATATATCCTGAGTATAGAGGATCATTATCACATATATGCTGCTGTCCACCCCCTGGTACAGGCACCAATAAGCTATTTGAAGATGTGTTCTTAATTACATATGGACATTACAAACATCCTAAATCAACCCCTTAACGTCCTGGCCCTTTTTTATTTCCATTTTTCACTCCTCACCTTCAAAAATCTTTAACTTTTTTATTGCACGTAAAGAGCTAATTGACTTGGAAGCGGGAAAAACTTCCAAATGCACTGAAAAAAATGCATTTGTGCCATTTTCTTGCTCGGATTTTACAGCTTTCACTGTGCGCCCCAAATGACATGTCTACTTTATTCTTTGGGTCGATGCTATCACAGGGATAACAAATTTGTATAGGTTTTATAATGTTTTCATACATTTACAAAAATTAAAACCTCCTGTACAACATTTTTTTTTAATTTTGCCATCTTCTGAAACTAATTACTTTTTAATACTTTGGTGTACGGAGCTGTGGGTGGTGTCATTTTTTGTGACTTTTGATGATGTTTTCAATGCTACCATTTTTAGGACTATATGACCTTTTGATCACTTTTTATTGAACCTTATATGTTTTTTAAAATGGCAAAAAAGTACCATTTTCGACTTTGGTTGCTATTTTCCATTACAGGGTCAAACACAGTGAGTGGATTTGAATTTTTAGGGTTTTTTATTATAATTTTTTTTAACTTTTTTTTTATTTTTACTATTTTTCAGACTCCCTAGGGTACTTAAACCCTAGGTTTTCTGATTGAGCCTACCATATACTGCCCTACTACAGTAAGGCAGTATATAGGGATTTACATCCTCATATATTACAACGTGCAATTAGCACATTGTAATGAATGGGTCAAAACAAGACCACCTTGCCCACCTTGACCACCTTGACCCCCTCCACAGGCCACATCAAAGATCTGTGGAGCTGAGGCAGTGAACTGATACTGTGAGTTTTTGGGGTGCATGGCAGTAGGCCAGCACCTGGTGAGGTAGGGAATCTTGATGTGTAGTTAGTGCCGGAGAGGCTTAGGCTTTATTTTTTATGTTGCGTTTATTTTTATTTTTTGCTTCCCAATAAAACTGGCTGTGGTCAGTTGTACCCAAATCGCACAGTGTGGACAGTGAATTAACTGGAGTGCTGTCAAATTGTGCCCATCTACCACAGGAGACGCCCGGACCTTACAGTATACATTTATTTATTGTTTGTTAGTGTGTTTTTTTTTTTACTTCTGGATGATATTTTCCCAGTTACAGGGGGAAATAACCCTCTGTGGGGCAATATATCAGAGCTGTAATGGGCCAATCAGATCTAGAAGATTAACAGTTTCAGACCTGGTGAGCATGTGACTTGGGTCTATTGAGCCAGCAACATTTTCAGCTCTTCTATTCACTGCAGTGCTACTTCAGAAATATTAAAGGAAATTTACCACCAGGATAAGGATTGTAAACCAAGCACACTGACATACTGGTGTATGCCCCCTCTGCCAGGATCTGCTCTCCTTTTAGCTTTTTATGCCCTGTTTTTGTTTTTTTTTTTTTACAAGAAATGCTTTAAAATCATGTAAATGAGCCTTATTATGGAGACTGGAGCCCCTCAGGTTAATTTGTATAATTTCTAATGTAGTTTTTCTTAAAAACAAGTGCATAAAAATCTTAAAGAAGAGCAAATCCTGCCAGAGGGGTCACACACCAGTATGTCAGTGTGCTTGGTTTACAATGCTTCAACCTGGTGATAGATTTCCTTAAAATAAGCAGAGGAAAATGCCAAAGAGGTAATAAACTTCTTATACCTTCTCTCTAGGTCTAACAGCCAAAAGACCCAATCCTGCTAATGTGATCAGCGCAAGGGCAGGAGAAACTGCAGTGATGTCAGGCCTCGCACCAGCTGAGATCTAAAGTCAGTATTGAATTACAGTAAAATGACAATACAATAGTTATTACCATTCTATGCCCATTCTAAGTGCAGTGAAAATCGCCCGCATGCCCACGTTTTCGTTAAACTGGAGCCACACGACAGCACTGAATAAAATACCTTATAAGGGATAAGCGCCCACATTATTTTAACACACCTTGCAACCAATCCAAAAAAAGTACAGCGTATTCCAGTGAGAACATATTTTAGGGATCACTCAAAGTGGGTTATTTTTAGTAGACAGAATCCTTGCCATAGTTCTATTACTGCCTTCGGAGCTCCACTGATTTATTTAAGTAGCATTTTAATAAATCTACCAGCAATGTCTGCCATTTTCTTTTTTAAATAGTCACAAAATAATCCTATCAGCAAGTTATCCACTACCCTATGGGTAGGAAAACTTAAATTTTCATTATAAATGTTTTGCTTGTGCAAGTGATCCAGCTATGATTTTCATTCATTTTTTAAAAATATTATTTAATTTTTACCATTTATCACATAGAAACATCTGAGCAATGAGATAAAAATGTGAACATGATGAGTATTATTGCATCTGATAATTATTAAAATGTTGCATTAGTTGAACTTGTATGTTAACAAAAAGCTTTTATGGCTTTTTTTTTGGTCACCTAAAATATCATCACCTAAGCCTGGTCTCATTTCAAGAGTTTAATTAATTTCCTAATTACATGAAATGCGCATTGTCTCTAGGTTGGTGTAATATTTTCAGCACAGATCATTTATCATGTGCCTTTTCACAGGCTAGAAATCTTTCTCATTTTACTAAAGTCTGCATTTGTGCATTTTATAGGTAAAACAACAGCATCCGGACACGGTTAACACACAATGGGCTGGGCATGCAGTAAATGTGAATTATTTCTAGACCCATAGTGCTTTTCCGTTCCTCTTTGATAGTGCCAGCATGTGCCCTGTGTGGGTGTGTCACGCCAGATAAAAGACAACATGAATCATGGATTTTGCAATGAAAAACAGGGAAATCAAAAACATTTTCATCCTCCCCCCTACAGGCTGCACTATAGGAGTCAGGCTATTAAACCGCAGACTGTCTTAGATAGCACAAGAGGACAGTTACTCCGGGTAACAAATGAGTTTGTGCTGGTCAGGAGTAAAGAGAATCTCTCCCCACCTTGTCTCTTGTGAAAGCTCTGCATGAGGACTTCTGTGTATGACTGATAGGCTGCCGCAATATACCAGGATATTCAGGCCAATTTAATATTAGTAATGCTATCTCAACTTTGCAAAGATCCCTTAGGCTGAGCTTAGGCTTCGAGCATGATGACTGCTTCAATTACCAAGCATCGTTTCATAAAATCCGCTGTGCCCTTTAATTTATTTATTTTTTCTAGGTGCTAATATATGGCTCATGGAGAGTAACATTTTATCAAAATAGCAATATCCATCTATTTTACATCAGATTATGATTCAAGTTCCCCAAAAAATTATTGTCTAGTTTTATTAGGAAGGAAATAGTAATTCGGTGGAAAAATCTATATCGAATAGCAGATGTTAGAATTGTTATCTTTTCAGTTATATTTGGAGCATCAAGTCAAAAATGTAGTTTCTTTGTTAGTTTTTTTTTATTTAGAAAAACAGAGCGCATAAAATGTAGTTTAACTTTTTCAAATATATAATTTCATTTATATTAATTAGAATTTATACCTCAATGGGTAATCAGCAAGTCATGGTAAGGTTCCTGTACCGAGACACTGTACCAATCCAGTTACCTCTGGGTGCCTAGACCTATCGAATAGATGGAGCTGGATGCTGAAAAACTCATCTACAGTGTAGTAGTCATTACATGGATGTGCAGCTCTGCTACAATGCATGTGAGCAGGAGCCAATCAGCATTCTCAACAACAACCGCTATATAGCAGATTGAGCCTACCGCTTCTAGTTACAACCAATGTATCCGTTTTTAAGCCAAGGGGCAGCCTAACCCCTGGCACTAACTCCTGGGCATAAAAACGTATACAGTAACTTATCCTGCTGATAGGTCCTTATCATTAGTTTTAAAGTGAATAGACATGGCTAACAATTGTGTGTGGTGTTGACTTGACTTTTCTCTGTCAATCCTTTTGATCTCAGGAAATAGAAACTATTGCCAGGGCAGCCTTTTAACATGTACACGTATAAATACACAGTGGACCACGTTTATCAAAAACGGTGCAAACTGCATTATGTGAAGTGGGGCACAAAATTCATGAATTGTCGTGCCCGTTCTTCATGAATCTGGTGCCCCCGGCACTTCTCCGACAGACTCCAACTTTTTTGAACATAGAACGTAGGGCACACTTCGGATACTGTATGATAAATGTGGCGCACGGTCTGACTTTACACCAGAGTGCCACTTTCAGAGCAGTACTTTGTGTCACACAATTGTGTCAAGGACACTTTATAAATACATGTGCAAGCAGCTTGCACTGTGCAAAAGTCAGACAGAAAACTGGTGCAAGGGCTATATTAAATGTGGGACATCCTCTCAATTCCATGGTGCAAATGTAAATGGGGATTGAGAGAGATAACTGCTCTTACACCTTCATTAGCAGGGCCAACACTATAGGATCACAAAGTGGGCAATTTCTTCTTTCAAATGGATCTAGAATTTTGTCCGGATCCAGAGCTATTCAGGTTTAAAGTGAGAATATCAGGTGCCACTGTTATGTACAAAAATCACTCCCGACAGCAATTTAACAGTTAATATCGTCTTTACCTGATATTTAGAAACACAAATTTAGATTCATATAAAAGAGGAGACTCCCCTCTTTCTTAAGAAAAAGAAGTGAGGTTTTATGTGTCACAGAGCCAGAGATACAGCCCCCTGAAGTCTCCCCCCTCCAGATTCTTAGCCATCGGGCTACAGGGAGAATTTGCTGCACACAGGAGCTGCTGCACCTCACAGATAATGGAAATATTCACTTTATATTTTACTACATTTTGAGAAGGGATAATATCAACAAATGTTCATGCTTTTAACCGTCTCCTATCCAGAACTATCTAAGAACAAACTTTCTCTCTTATTGCCTTTTATTTTGTGATAGTTTTTATTTGCAAAAATATACTGATATGATGAACATTCGATCCTCTTCACCTGATGTCGCTACACTGCAACCCAGAACATGTCCATAGAGCTATACACTCAACGGCCACTTTATTAGGTACCCCTGTCCAACTGCTCGTTAACACTTAATTTCTAATCAGCCAATCACATGGCGGCAACTCAGTGCATTTAGGCATGTAGACATGGTCAAGACAATCTCCTGCAATTCAAACCGAGCATCAGTATGGGGAAGAAAGGTGATTTGAGTGCCTTTGAACGGGGCATGTTTGTTGGTGCCAGAAGGACTGGTCTGAGTATTTCAGAAACTGCTGATCTACTGGGATTTTCACGCACAACCATCTCTAGGGTTTACAGAGAATGGTCCGAAAAAGAAAAAACATCCAGTGAGCTGCAGTTCTGTGGGCGGAAATGCCTTGTTGATGCCAGAGGTCAGAGGAGAATGGGCAGACTGGTTCGAGCTGATAGAAAGGCAACAGTGACTCAAATCGCCACCCGTTACAACCAAGGTAGGCAGAAGAGCATCTCTGAACGCACAGTACATCGAACTTTGAGGCAGATGGGCTACAGTAACAGAAGACCACATCGGGTGCCACTCCTTTCAGCTAAGAACAGGAAACTGAGGCTACAATTTGCACAAGCTCATTGAAATTGGACAGTAGAAGATTGGAAAAACATTGCCTGGTCTCATGAGTCTCGATTTCTGCTGCAACATTCGGATGGTAGGGTCAGAATTTGGCGTCAACAACATGAAAGCATGGATCCATCCTGCCTTGTATCAACGGTTCAGGCTGGTGGTGGTGATGTCATGGGGTGGGGAATATTTTCTTGGCACTCTTCGGGCCCCTTGGAACCAATTGAGCATCGTTGCAACGCCACAGCCTACCTGAGTATTGTTGCTGACCATGTCCATCCCTTTATGACCACAATGTACCCAACATCTGATGGCTACTTTCAGCAGGATAATGCGCCATGTCAAAAAGCTGGAATCATCTCAGACTGGTTTCTTGAACATGACAGTGAGTTCACTGTACTCAAATGACCTCCACAGTCACCAGATCTCAATCCAATAGAGCATCTTTGGGATGTGGTGGAACGGGAGATTCACATCATGGATGTGCAGCCGACAAATCTGCGGCAACTGTGTGATGCCATCATGTCAATATGGACCAAAATCTCTGAAGAATGCTTCCAGCACCTTGTTGAATCTATGCCACGAAGAATTGAGGCAGTTCTGAAGGCAAAAGGGGGTCCAACCCGTTACTAGCATGGTGTACCTAATAAAGTGGCCGGTGAGTGTATGTAACACCAACAACACACACCTGTGCTGGAATAAAGTTTTTATTTCCCACAATCCTCCATTGTTTACACCGATGTTATGACGTTCTTGCTCAAATTCTCATTAACTGTGGAGGGTTCTGTTATCGCGCGGCTAATACAATGGCGCAAATCTAAACAGGACTTTTGTTATCTCGTTAGCTTGGTTTATGGATATATAGTTATTTATTTGGGTTACCATTGTGTAAGGGAGCATACAATGATAAATCTGTGTGATGCGCAGTGCAATTTTCAGCAAAAATAGTTTGGTGCACCCTTTCATATTTCATATTTATCTTCTATCATAAGAATTATAATGAATAATTCCTTTATTTATATAGCGCACACAGATTACGCACACGATTATCATCTATCTCCTATAAAATTCTCCCATATTACAGTTTTACGATACTAAAGGAGGGAGTCTCTGACTGACTGTGACTGGTCATAAAATAGTTTTATTTACAGGCCCCACTTTTAGTTTTGCCCAGGGCCCCACTTTGTCTAGAACCGGCCCTGTTCATTAGCTCTGGGTGGCATAAGTTAATTCAACTAATTCATACTATAGCTGCACTCTGGGTTGTGGCACATGTGGCTGATATAAATGGGGAGCATCAGATGATCAAAGGGATCAGGCATTAAAATTCAACATAAATAAGAATTTTCTCTCCAGCATTGTCAGTGGGGAAACACATGGGAGCCTCCATTCATACAAGTCAGTTTGCGACTCCTGCTGATTTTGTTTTATTCTTCCATGGACTGACTTTCCCCATCGTTTTTGGGTTTTGCACGGCTGTGACAGGTATTTAACAGGGGCTTGTGTTGCACACGATCGGATTGTGGTGCAGCAGTGCCGGTTTTAATGCGTCAAAAATCGGGGGGAGGGGCGTGCCGTCAGACGAATCGACGGATTCGTACTGAGTATGGGATTTGACTTTGAAATTGTGTTGCAAGATCAAGCACTTACATGCACCGGGAAGAAGAAGGTTACCTTTAGCCGACCTGAGCGGGGAAGCAACACATGCAGTATATAGGGTGCACGATCTAACTCAATAATGGCACAGTGCATTATCATTGGACAATACACTTTCTGTGAACTCCTAAGGACGGGTAAGTATATGTGTCCCAATATGACATAGTTGGATACAACTCCTCCACCCCATCCTGACTCCAAGACAGAAATAATGTCCACCACTCTCCATATTTGATTATTGGCCTACGAGTAATAAATCCTGCCTGATCCCTTTAGATATATTCAACAAGGAAGGTTTTTAGGTGTGTAGCTAGAACTTTCGTCATAATCTTTATTTTCATATTATTCAGAGAGATCAGTGTGCAGTTAAATATATCATATCTTTTTGGGGTTTTGGCATAACATGGATAAAAGCCAAATTGGGTCTGTCAGGAACCATATCCTAATCCTGCTATACACATTATACATCTTCACCAGGCAGGGAGTCAAGATATCACAGTACTTCTTATAATATACAGTGGAGAACCCCCTGGGCCCAAAGCCTTATTCAATGTAAAGTTTTTAATGGCCAATTTAACCTTCTAATTTGTAAATTCTGCATCCATCAGTCTCTTATAAAAATCAGACAAAGGTTTAAGCGGAACTCCAGCCTGAAGGGAGTCTGCCATTCAATTTGAGAATGTCCCTGAGTATAAATCCTCATAAAATGTTCCAAAGTCCGATTCTTGTTTTAATGGTTTTTGGTTGATGGTACCATCTGCCAATCTGAGCTTAGGCAATGCAGTAAAATACCATCTGGGTGTCAAACACCGGACTGGAAAAGAACTTGTGTCCTGACCAAAAAAGGGTCTTTTCAGCCAAGCTGGTAAGGCTAAGAATATGCTCAGCTCTTGCCGATTCTAACTTGGCTTAGGTCAGGACTTGGCTTGGCAGTAAGGTCAATAAATTACTTTTCCTTGGCCTGAGTTGTCCCAGCTTTTTTCTTACCACTAGACCCCACCGCGATAAACCGGCTCTTCATATGGTTTTTATGGGCCTATCAGCGCACTATAGGATCTGAACCCCCAATACACCTTCCTATTTAAGGCGGTTATCAGTTCTCCTTTAATCTCTCCCAAAATGTCCTGATTGGAAAAAAGTGATTAGTTAAGGCACAACCTAAACTCTGACCTATAACCCCGTAACGAACTATGGCACATGACAATTCGGTCATGATCCAACTATGGGGTAGCTAGGAACACCCTGCTGATTTTGGACACATCTTTTTAAATGGGTGTGGGCACAATCAAAAACGGTTTCAGATGTACAGAAGTAACACGTTTTTTTAATTTATAATAGTTTCTAAAATATGACACACATTGAGTAATAATTAAAATGAATAATGTAAACACATCTGCGTACAAATCATGTAAAGATCTTAATATAGATATAGGAACTTAGTTCGACCTTAATTGTATGTGTATCTTGTTAACAGGATTCATTTAGAGCTTTGTAAACAATTTTGTAAACAATTTTGTAACCACTTTGTAAACAATTTTGTAAATAATTTTGTAAACACTTTTGTAAACACTTTTGTAAACGCTTTTGTAAACAATTTGGTAAACAATTTGGTAAACAACTTCGTAAACAATTTCTATTCCTTCTGATACTCAGAGACAATATAGCGGTTGATTATCTAGATATAGTAATATTAGTAGTCACAACTGCAAGGCTACTGAGGAAGAAGCATTGCGCTTTGATAGCCATTATCCACAAATTACTGGACTCTTACAGAACCTAAATATCCTCACAATTTGATCCATTACACCACCCTCGATACAAATACAAGAAAACTTTCACCTACGAGTCGTGGGTGGGCTCGAGCCTATTGTTTGGAACGTTGCATGTTCTCGGGTGTGACATCCCCCGCGGCATCTGGCAGGCACGGAGTCCACACCGTGAAGGGAGGAGAGTGAGGAGTGTGAAACGTACGAACTTGTTTCCCGTGGAAGCGCTCCCGGAGGATATACACAGATGCCGCTGCACGTGGAGGACGCCATCACATATTAAAAACGATTACCAAAACCTCCACAAGAGTGAACGTTTCCAGTTCGAACAGAGAGAAAGACGCATATGATCAACCAACTGTGAGTGATTAGATTTTAAACATCCTATATATTTTGGCAAATAGCTGTAAGAGTCTACACAAGTGTAGGGCCCTACACTTTGTGCAACATAAAAGCCTCCTGGATACCAATTTACTCTTAAACAAATTTGTTTTTAACTATCCATTTTCATTTTTATTTTTTTTTATTTTTAATGCATGCAATTTTCTTTTTTATGTACTTTTTCATCCCCATGAATTTTTCAGCTCTACGAATTTTTTCATCTTTATGAATCTTTCTATTGGGACATAGGACTCCCCACTGTGTACGGGACTACTAATATTACTATATCTAGATAATCAACCGCTATATTGTCTCTGAGTATCAGAAGGAATAGAAATTGTTTACGAAGTTGTTTACCAAATTGTTTACCAAATTGTTTACAAAAGTGTTTACAAAAGTGTTTACAAAAGTGTTTACAAAATTGTTTACAAAGTGGTTACAAAATTGTTTACAAAATTGTTTACAAAGCTCTAAATGAATCCTGTTAACAAGATACACATACAATTAAGGTCGAACTAAGTTCCTATATCTATATTAAGATCTTTACATGATTTGTACGCAGATGTGTTTACATTATTCATTTTAATTATTACTCAATGTCTGTCATATTTTAGAAACTATTATAAATTAAAAAAACGTGTTACTTCTGTACATCTGAAACCGTTTTTGATTGTGCCCACACCCATTTAAAAAGATTGCTCTATTTTCTCTGGTCTCATTCGGTGTTGAGACCTACTGTGGATGCACTCAGACTCGGCACAACAGAGATTGATAAGTGCCACCATAACCTTGATTTTGGACACATGCTGTTAATGGTCATGGTAAGATATTATATGGTAAGCATAATACACTCTAACAGAAAGGAAAGACAGGCACACACCCATCCATGACTATTTGGTTTGGAGGAGGTAAAAATGGGAAATAATCCCATTTGCTGGTGGTGCGCTTGGAATTGCCATTATTTTAGTGCTTGTATCATAGACAGACACACTTAAAAAAACACAAAAAAAAACAGACACACAAACCTTGATAAATCTCTCCCTTATTCTTTATTCACAACAAAGTAGCTAAGTGTCTGCAAGCTGAGAGTCTAACAAGCAGGACCACTGCTCGGCGCTCATCCTGCATTCCTTTTATATATCTTCTAGGTTAGCTTACATGGTTGCATTCCGTTTTGTACTGGGCATTTAAGGGAAAGTTTGCTTCCCCATTTTCCCAGCAGTCAGACAAACAAATGTTCAGAGTTAAAGGGGTTTTCCCATGAAAGAAAATTCTCAATTTCAATCCCCTAGTGAGGTTAACACAATAAAGATCATTTTAACTCTTTACTTTACAATGTTACTCAGTTTTTTTTACTGTATTAGCTCCTATAACTCCTTAGGCTGATCAGTGTAAAAAGGGTGTGGGCGAGGACTCTCTAAGCAGACACATTGGGGCAGATTTATCAAGCTGTCTGAAAGTCAGAATATTTCTAGTTGCCCATGGCAACCAATCACAGCTCCCCTTTAAAATATTCATGAGCACTGGTAAAATGAAAGCTGAGCTGTGATTGGTTGCCATGGGCAACTGGAAATATTCTGACTTTCAGACAGCTTGATAAATCTGCCCCATTATTACCCATCTAGTTCTGTGAGTTGACAATGTGGTTAGCTTATCAGAGTACCAGTTCATATACACTTTCATCTGGCTTCTGACATTGTACTGACACATAGAAAGAAAGATGAGACAGATGAGAGAAGATGAGATGCATGAGATTCCTATTACACAGAGGCATGACAGACAGAGAATGACAGAATGTTACAATGATATGTACCTACCTCCCTCTTTCCCCAGATAACTTATCTACCTTTAGTTTGAAGTTTCCAGCTTCTCTTTCCTCACAATGTGGTGCTGGCAGGAAGTAATGAGTCTGTGAACTCCATCCTGGACTGCAGGGGGCGGGGTTAAAGGGAATTGAGCTGAAAGACAGAAATCTCATCTGCACAGCGTGGCACAGAAATCCTAGATGGTGGCCTTGACCCTAAGTCAGAAGTTACAGGGCCGTATCTAGGGACTACTGAAATTGTGTACACCAGCACTGATAGAGACAGGTTGGAATTACATCTGTGAAATGCTGCATTTTTGTTAATAACAGTGAATTAGAGAATGTGTTATTTTTTTATCCTGAGTACATTTAAGAAACTTGTCTTTGTGGAAATACCCCTTTAAACACTATCCTATGGAGGATGCGCACCATTATATACTTATTATGCTGCACAATGTACAGCATAATATGTATGTAACATATATATTATTTATACACTCGTTGGCCACTTTATTAGGTACACATGTCCAACTAGTCGTTAATGCTTAATTTCTAATCAGCCAATCACATGGCGGCAACTCGGCGCATTTAGGCATATAGACATGGTCAAGACAATCTCCTGCAGTTCAAACCGAGCATCAGTATGGGGAAGAAAGGTGATTTGAGTGCCTTTGAACGGGGCATGTTTGTTGGTGCCAGAAGGACTGGTCTGAGTATTTCAGAAACTGCTGATCTACTGGGATTTTCACACACAACCATCTCTAGGGTTTACAGAGAATGGTCCGAAAAAGAAAAAAAAAACAGTGAGCTGCAGTTCTGTGGGTGGAAATGCCTTGTTGATGCCAGAGGTCAGAGGAGAATGGGCAGACTGGTTCGAGCTGATAGTATGGCAACAGTGACTCAAATCGCCACCCGTTACAACCAAGGTAGGCAGAAGAGCATCTCTGAACGCACAGTACGTCGAACTTTGAGGCAGATGGGCTACAGCAGCAGAAGACCACACCGGGTGCCACTCCTTTCAGCTTAGAACAGGAAACTGAGGCTACAATTTGCATAAGCTCATCGAAATTGGACAGTAGAAGATTGGAAAAACGTTGCCTGGTCTGATGAGTCTCGATTTCTGCTGCGACATTCGAATGGTAGGGTCAGAATTTGGCGTCAACAACATGAAAGCATGGATCCATCCTGCCTTGTATCAACGGTTCAGGCTGGTGGTGGTGGTGTGATGGTGTAGGGAATATTTTCTTGGCACTCTTTAGGCCCCTTGGTACCAATTGAGCATCGTTGAAATGCCACAGCCTACCTGAGTATTGTTGCTGACCATGTCCATCCCTTTATGACCACAATGTACCCAACATCTGATGGCTACTTTCAGCAGGATAATGCGCCATGTCATAAAGCTGGAATCATCTCAGACTGGTTTCTTGAACATGACAATGAGGTCACTGTACTCAAATGGCCTCCACAGTCACCAGATCTCACTCCAATAGAGCATCTTTGGGATGTGGTGGAACGGGAGATTCGCATCATGGATGTGCAGCCGACAAATCTGCGGCAACTGTGTGATGCCATCATGTCAATATGGACCAAAATCTCTGAGGAATGCTTTCAGAACCTTGTTGAATCTATGCCACGAAGAATTGAGGCAGTTCTGAAGGCAAAAGGGGGTCCAACCCGTTACTAGCATGGTGTACCTAATAAAGTGGCCGGTGAGTGTATGTGATGTGCATTTACTCTGTATGTTTGCGTAGGTGTGAAAGAGTGTATAAATGTGTGTGTATGAGTAAAGAACTATATGTTTATGTATAAAGGTATTTATATTTGTATATTTTTAAGCAGCCCCATTCAGAACTGTGTTATGGGGCCCTGACTCCTAGTTATGCCCCTGGCCAATGACTAGGAATAGTATGTTTCATTTACATGTGAAAATTTTTTTTGTCTAAACAATGTATTTAATATGCATTCACTGCTACTGAGCCTTGGGATAATTTTATCTGCAGGTGGGGATTGGGCATAAACCTAGGAATTTAAAAGAAAGGTCCTTATTAGTGTACAATAATAACGTGGATGTTGCCCAAAGGGCCTTACCGCCAAGCGTTTTATCTCCTTCATGCTCCAAACCCAGTGACAAATTAATGCACTTGTGCATCTCATTCCATTCAATTTGATGTTTATGCTGTTGTAATATTAATTGGGATGTATTTTGATGTGTAAGTGTTAATGATTTTTGTATGCGTTTTGATGTGTAAATATATGCAGCCGATGATGGTTGTTCCTTTTCCCCTAGCGGTGCAGATGACAGAAGCCATTTACATTGAAGGCAGTGATCAATATTCTGTGTACAGTAGCTGCTAATCAGCATGCGTTTCACCATTTCATTTTTTTCCCTCTGATTTCAAAGCACTTTTGACTTCACTGCGGTGGAGGCCTGGGCATTTTTATGGGCTTAAACTTCTTCTATTTCACAATGTGACAAATTAATAAACCAAACTCATTTCTCAAAGCTATTTATAGCATTTGGAGATTTGACTTCTAAGTACCAGCTCTGTATAGCTGTGGTCTATTATAAACAGCTTTGATTTAAAGTAGCATCCGGCTGAGTAGAGCATTAGCGGACATCTTTACAGACTCACAGAAAGCCAAAGGTTTAATTATACGCCATATATTACATTGATGATTTAAAGGGAGAGTGTGGTGGGAATTTACTCTCAGATGGGTTTTTCTTAAATATAACATGTTATTTATCTTTACATTTCTGATGTATCAACCAAAACATAAAATATACTAGATGTCCATAGGCTTTCACATCTAAACCCACTTTGTGGTCAACAATCAACCATAACAATAAAAGTACTTGACTTTTATGGTACTAATATTGTACCATAAAAGAGGAACTAGCAAGGCTTGAAAAATTTTGAAAACAACCCCTTAGATGCTGCATATTGACTATGCCATCCATGGTACTAAACACTGGGGAATGTACAATACAGCTGAGACTAGATGCCCATGCTATAAATTTTAATTAGCTAGGTTACTGCTACAATTGAGCATCACTGACCCCCATTCAGGACTGCATCCCTTACATAATTGGCATCTACTTGATATAGTATTACCATTTGTTAGGATATTGCTATCCCAGTAAGGTAAGAAGGGCAAACATATGTGTCATTTACTTCAAGATGGCAATAGAATGCATTGTGGGAAGAAGGCAGTTTGATGCTTTTTGGGTAGTAGTTTCTTTAAGGGGGTTGTTCGGGATTAGTGTTTTTTTTCTGTCAAGAGTGTGAACAGCCACTACAGCCTCCAACTGCTGCTGTAGCAGGTGCTCAGCTGTCTATGCCTCTTCACAAATGAGCCTCTGTATAGAAACCAGGCCAGAGGTAATTTGCAGCTCCATGCTGAATTTATAAAAAAAAACTTCTTGAAACTGTGCTTGGAACATAACAAAAAGTTCAAAGTGTTAATTTGGCTTTCAAATATCCCAGATCTCAGTCCAATCAAATATCTGTGGGCAGTGGCATAACTTGAAGCTGATGGACCCCAGTGCAAATTCTGTGCCAGGCCCTGACTATAATGTATGGCTGATAGTACTAGTCTTCTCATATGGGAAAGTAACACCTTATGGGCCCCCTAAGCCTCTTGGGCTTTGATTGCGACTCCACCCTCTGCACCCCCCAAAGTTACACCCCATATCAGTGGGATGGTAAAACAAGTCTGATTAGTGGAGGTCTTCAAGATATCACAGGATACATGCAGAGGTCTTCTTAAGTCCATGCATTGTTCAGAGCAGCAAGGGATGTTTATACAAAATAAGGCAAGGAAATTGTAGTTAAATCTGTGAAGAACTATATATATATGATGCATATAATGATATAGGCACCCAATAATCACAACAGCTGCAGTCATGAAAATACTATTTTGTTGTAGAAGACATTTTTTTTAAAACATTTTAAAAAAAATGTCTTCTACAACAAAATAGTATTTTAAGTGTATTAATTTTATATCCATGATACAAAAACCCACAGACATAAATATAAGGGGGTTAGCTTGTTTTTTTTGCATGACTCGCTTCATGAAGATAAGTAACGCACAAATAATTTATAAGAATCCCCCGCAACGGGGTGGCTATAATCCTGGCAACTGCGTGGATGAGATAATCTGTTGTTAAAACACGCTGACCACTGTCTAATTCTAAAGAGATTGAAATGATGTTTAAATTGGAATTAATGTGCAGGTCTCTTATCAGCTTTATCTTTCTTCCTCTCTCCATCCTTTCTTGAGAATTGCAGCGAAAGAAAAAAAAAATCAAATGCATTCTCCCTATATTCTGTCACTGAACAAGAAAAATAAAATTTCCCTGAAGACCGTCCAGTTCTAATCCATTTAAACCCAATCCAAGGAGCACAGACAATCAGTAATGACCCGACACCAATTCTCCCTTCTGGAGTCACACAGCCTTGGATGAAGACAAGGGATGAAAGGTGCTCAGTGCTGTGTGCCTAATGTGCCTGTCTGAATTTATTTATTAAAAACCATCCCCCAAAGCACCTTAGGAAATCATCGAAGGATAACTTGCCGGCCGTGTAAAAATCACACTATAAATTGCTACTGTCTAGATATAACATTGCTTCTGCTCCTAAACTTTTTTTTTGCATTGCTTTCTTACACTTTGCACCATAAATGTCATGTTCAACAGAGCTGACACTCTAAAAGTGATTTCATTTCTATAGATATGAATATTATGGAATATTCAATAGAGTAATATCCTTAATACATATCTTATAATACAGGTAAATGCACAGTAAACATAGACTGCAACTAGCGCAGGCATAGTATGACATAGTATACCACAGCCAAAGTAGCTACATTGATATGTTAAAGGGGTTGGCCACCTTTTCACAAAAATTTTAATAATGCTGTCACATATTCTCTATTATCATTGCAGATTGCAGATGTGATTAGAAAGTGTCACAATAAGGTGCTATTGTTGTGCTGGCAACTCCAAGACATATCCTACCAACGGCACCTGTGGTCCTTTGTCCATCCATAAAATGGAGAGTCACATGACCGCTTAGTCCAAAACACGGTCCCGATGCACGATCCCTGTATCATTGTTCATATGCTGTAAAAAAAACACTATATACAATCTACTCAGCTCTTCCTGTATATATCATGCTGCATGAGATAGGACACTATGTGCAACCTCCTGCTCTATAATATGTGCAACATCCCCCACCGGGGCCTAGCCTTTTCTTGGGGCTTGGAGTCAGCCGGGGCCCGCAGTACCTGAGTGGCTGGCGGTTGCGGCCTAGGGACGCTAGTATCACGGTGCTTGGTCTGGGGAACTGGAGGGCTGTCCTACAGTCTGGCAGGTCTCCAGCAGGGTGGTGTTGGCAAGAAATGATGAGGGAGAGGCTGCTATAGCGGTCCTCCCTGGGGCAACCCTCTGGGGTCTGGAATATGAGTCCCAGTGTGGTGGATAGGGTGCCCGTGATGGTGACAGCCGTAGTAGCAGGGACCAGACGGAGGCAGACGTTGAACAAAAATAACTTACAGTTCTTTATTGGAACCAACAGGAACAGTAGCAACGTGCCTTAACAGGATGGCGGAATGCTGGAGATGTAGTTGGAGGGAGCCACAGGATGTAGATCATCAGCCTGGAGGCAAAGGCAGGCTGGGAGGTAGCTGTGTCCTAGAAGGATGCTTCAGCTGTATCCTGGATTGCTTCAGGTATCACCCTTGAAGGTAGGATGATACCCTTTTCCTCACTAACTAGCTATTAGCTCCACTCTTCAGGCAGGGAGTTGGCTCACCTGCTCTTGGTCTGGTGTGCTGGCTGCACAGACTCCTCTGAGTCTCTAATCTGAGAGAGTGAACTCTCTCCTGACACAGCACTCTCTTCTGAGAGAGAACTGAGTTCTAGAAGATTCCTGAACAGGGGTCTTGTTACTCCCACTGGTCAGGTGGTGGCTACTCCTCCAATTACCTCTCAGCTTACAGAAACAGAGTGTAACACATGTGATTGGCTGACATATGACATCACACAAAACTCTTAACTCTTGCCTTACCAGGCAGGTTCTACCACTGCAGTGTTCCCCTGTGTTATCTAGGGACTATGTAGTGACATGCTGTGGGGCTAGTCAGACCCTACACAGGCTGAAAGCTACATGATGGGACGTATTCGCAAACACAGCTCTGCATTGCATCGGCGAGGGTGTTGCATATGTTCCCTGCTTCTCCTGTGCCATCTCCTCAGCTTTTTGTGCTCTATAATATGATGCCAGCCGAAAGGACACAATGGGGCTCATTTACTAAGGGTCGTGGAGCAAACTTTCGTCGGATTCTGCACTGGGATTTTGGCACACGTGAACAATTTTTGGCGTCGCTGACTTCCATGCACTTACATTCACCACTAAAAAGATGGTGAACTCTGTCAGACCTGAGCGGGGAAGCGACACATGCAGCATATCGGGCGCACAATCTAAGTGAATTGCGGCAGACTGCATTATTTTCGGACAATGCACTTTCGGTGAACTCCAGCGGCCGGGTAATTAAATGTGCTATGCAATCTGCTCTACTCCTGCTGCTATACAACTCTTTCTGCATAGCATAATGCCTGCACATAGGACTCCATGAGGGACATGTATCTTTATTTCTGCTAATTATATTGTCTCATTTTTGCAACTTACCAATGCAACTTTTGCTGTTGTTTTTCAACTGCACCTTGTTCTGCACCTTGTGCAGTGCCTTATGTATATTTATTTTCCAGATGTTCTGTGCAACTACACTTATGTATCACCTTTTTTTTGCTTATTTCTGCGGCTTTTTGGCACAAATCTGCACATGGTCCAGGTCAAATCTTCACATGGAGGTGAAGAGGAAAGATTATTTTTTCATGGACCATGTCTTAACATGTAAAATGCAATTATTTGACATGATGCAAATGTTTAAAATTTTGCACATAAACCTGTTGGGCATTGAAAGGTTTTTTTTTTTTTTAATTCATAAATTTTTTCATTTAGATGTTTTTGGAAATTTATTGCATCAAAACAGTTGAGAAGAGCAGAATTGCCTAATTACATAGCTGTTCACATGGATCTTACAAAATGCATGTGTTAACACAATATTAAAACACATATTAACACCATGTAAATGAACACATTTGTTAATGCTACATTAGTGTGTGTGTTAATATCTTGTTAACACATTTATTTTGTAAATGCCATGTTGACAGCAATGTAAATAGGAAAATCTCCTCAGTTGTTGTGTTTGAAAGCGCATGCGTTAACATTTACGTGTGACTGCAGCCTCATATGTTGTCATCTCCCTGGGGTGTGACGAGTGCTTAAAAATACAGACCATGGACTCAATTCCACTCCTGCATATAATCAAAATCCAAATCCACTCCTCATGTGGCTTGTGTCCTTGTGGATTTGAGACACTTGCAACAAAAAGTTTAAGAGCCTTAAGATAGGAAAAACTGAATATGAATAACGAAAAAGACAGGATCATACATAAGGTCTCACAAATGTCTCAATTATAAACCAAAAGAAACAACTCTGCTACATGTCCCCCATGTATTGTATAGTCTATACCAACATTTGGAGAGGGAAAGATCTGGTCTGCACATCTACATACTTTACCATGATATATTGCCGCTAGGCTACATTCATAACAAACTTGAGGTTCTTAGTTACATTTTCATTACATAAGCGACTTACCACTTCACGGTGACCTACCTGGCGGGTCCCCACATTAGTGAATGCAGCATCAAAAGGCATCCACCAATGCTGCAACACTGCACCTACAGGGACCAAGACCCAGCAGCCACCAGGGGCGTAACTAGGAGAGGCTTCTGAATGGGGCCCCACATCCCAGTGAAAAATTATACATATTCGTATACATTATACATATTCGTATGCATGCGAGTTAAAATCACACATTTACACACTCATGCACATACACATAGATCATATACACACATACATGATATATACACACATACAGTGCCATATACAAAGGTACAGCATATATACAGACATAAAGTATATACACACAATGCACTGTATACACATACAGTATATTCTCTTCATAGATACAGCCTATATACATCACATACAGGCAGTCCCCAGGTTACATACAAAATAGGGTCTGTAGGTTTGTTCTTAAATTGAATTTGTATGTAAGTTGGAACTGTATACTTTATCATTGTAACCCCCAGCCAAATTTTTTTTGGTCTCTGTGACAATTGGATTTTAAAAATTGGATTAAAAAAAAGATTGTCATAAGAACCAGGATTAACACTAAAGCTTCATTGTAGACCCCTGTGATAACTGTTACAGCTGTTTATTGTAGCCTAAGGCTAAAGTACAGTAAATTACCAACATCCAGAGGTCTGTTTGTAACTAGGGGTCGTATGTAAGTCAGGTGTTCTTAAGTAGGGGACCTCCT
This sequence comes from Engystomops pustulosus, assembly GCA_019512145.1. Lineage (NCBI taxonomy): Eukaryota > Metazoa > Chordata > Amphibia > Anura > Leptodactylidae > Engystomops > Engystomops pustulosus. Next base: position 96,913,072 of record CM033641.1, on the reverse strand, counting down.
GTATATGGAATATATATATATATAATATATTGTGCTTTGGTGTGTCAGGTCGGATGATGGGGCCCCCTGATGCTGCTACCACCATAGTTACGCACCTTCCCAGGACCCATAGTGGCAGGCTAAGCCCCCATGGCTTTGTATAAAGTAGCTGCCTACTTGCTCTTAGCCACTTTCTGAGACCACAGGGAATGCTGAGCGTTCTAGATGTATTCACGTGGTGCAGTACTGCATGGCATCTGATGTTTCTGTGGTGCAGTACTGGTCCTGTGTCTTGTGTCCCCTCCATGGAGACTTAAGACTGCGAGTATGGCTAATGGGGGGCTGCTTGGTTCTGGTCACTGCTGCTGTTATGCAGAGATGTTGGACACCACGTGATGCCACACCTAATAGTATATGGACCCTATAAAATGAAGTCCCTGTGCAGTGGTTAGTGACCTTATGCAATTTGAACAAAATGTAACTAAGAACCTCAAGTTTGTTTTGTGGATGTAGTGCATAATGGCAATAGATCACTGTATAATGTGTGGATGTGCGATCCAGAGCTTCCTCTCTACAAATGTCTCTATAATTAATCTTCCTGCTTGTTGACAGCACACTCTATACAATATGCTCTGTTATTCTTTCTCTATAACATAGGACGACCTAAAATAGATTCCTGCAGCTATAATGATATCTTGTGAAATGCAAAAGTACAGAATTTCAGACCTTTTTGAATTGTAAATAACATATTTATGGAAAGACATACACTTTAAGGTAAGTATAATTCAGAAATGTTTGCTTTTCTTAATAATGCACAGTACAACAATATAATGTCTTGGAGAACAACTTCTTTGGAACTTTAGAAATCCAAAGACCTGCCTTTTGACGGCCACCATTGTAGCTTCCACCAGTACCAGTGAGCCGTACAGATGTAAAGGACACAATTACCTATAATTATGTGTACAGCAGCCATACATAATGTCTCCTATGGGGTTCTGTGTACTTTTTTTTACCAGTTGAAATATGACAAGCTGTCGCTGCCATAGTATATTTATGAATAGGTGCCTGCCACCTTCCGGGATCTATTATTTATTTTGTGTTAAGTAATTGGGTACAATTTGGTGACAAATCTATAGCTATTTACTTGTCCACTAGTAATCAATTCTTTCTCCTTGCTGGAGACATTTTCCTTGTGATTTCTAATTGCCTCATATTTACAAGAAATTAGTCACCGAATGTTTCTTTTTCAGTCGGATAAACACAATTGAGCCTTGTACACGCACATTCTTCATACCAATCTCACGTTCTCTTCTCAACTGAGATTCTTCAAGTTTCAGAATATCTTTCCGAAACCATTTAAATGTGTTTTCTCTCACTTCCTAATGAAGCTTAAGGATGAACAGATGGATATGTAGCACAAATAGACTGTCACCAAGTTATAACAGAAAATTATCCAAGGGAAATATTATCTGTGTTACCCGGAGAAAAGCTAGAATGTAGAATCTCGTAATTTATCTCTAACACATTTTCATAATGCCAAGAATGGGATTGTAGAAAAATATAATTCTCGTAGAAATACCCATGAGGAAGTTCCGCTCATTACATCTTTTAGAAGGCTTATCTAGTTTTGTAATATCTTTTATTGCATTTGTGGAATTATTTGATTACGCATTTTATCTTTCTTTTGGTGATAATATCTGCTCAAGAGTTGTGATTAAAATCTACTCAATATGTATTGATAGGTCACATTGATTTCGACATGGATTTTTCTTTATTTAATTTTATGGTGTGCCCTATGAAAATTGATAATTTTTTACTTTTCATGATTTTCCATTAATTATGACATCTATTCTATGCCGGGCTGCCATCAGGAATTCATTCATACAGGCAAATTCTGTGCCCCCCTTCCTGAATAGTCATTAACCATGACACATTCATATCATTGTCTTGGGCACAGGTAGAAGTGGCAACTTACCTCACAGGTGGCAATCTACCCCTTATATCCCCAATATCTCCACACTAAACCTCTAAAAATAACTTAAAGTATATTTGTTAAGACAGGTAAGATGTGCAGGGGCTGCTCTTGCCTACATGGTGAGCCAATGCTAAATCACAGATGACAACTGAGTGAAGGTCCCTACCCTAGTTTGTGCATAGAAAAGTAAGACAAACCAGAGAGACGGACAGACGCATTGGTAGGTCAGACCAACTGAGTAAAAACCAAGATGGTACAAAATTATAAGGTAATTGAATAGTCAAAGATAGGTAGGTATATGGGTCAATAAGGAATTTATGATAGGACTGGACACTGCCCCTAAAGTTAATGTGTGCAATATGCCAGCAATGTCATAGGAACCTATGCACATACAATCCCAGCTGGCTTCTGACCTTTCAGTCAAGCAGCGCATGCACCTTGTGTCTGGATCGGTTTTGGTGGACCCACTAAACCACCATCAAATATATATTCTCCGCACATCACAGCTTACCATGCTGTGCCCCTACATATGTTAATTATAATAAATATTATGCCCTCTGAATAAAAATATTGTTGTCTCTAAATGAGTATTTCTACGCATCCCCTTTTTTATCTATTATGTTACATACAGTCGTCCTGAGTTACTTATAATAAGCACAAACTAAACCCCTGAAATAATTCATACACCCCTGAATGAAATCGTACACAGAGCCCTATTTTTAATTATTTTTATATTAATTGTTTCTCACTGCACCCATGAAGTAATTATAGTATAGGTAGTGATGCCACCTCCCTCCCAAATAATTATGTATAATAACTTGGCCAAAAAAATTCAGCAGTGTCCCCTAATCTTATAAACCTGCTCCTGCATCCTTGCCTGCAAGTGTTTGGTTGCTTTAGGATAGTAGCTCTATGAATCAATGTCAGCCAATCCAGGATGACATCTCTGTTCTCTATCTAGTGGCCACCCTACTGGATCTAACATTAGATTAGCTAAATTTTCCATGTGTATCAATTATGGGAAGCATGTACATGCAGACACAGCCCCATTCAGAGCCGTTTTCCAGGCACAGATATTTCAGTGAATATATTTAATAAAACAAGATTCGATGTAATTTTGTAAGTGTAAAATAATACATTCTGTGCAACCAAATTAAGACCATCAGTTATACCATCTGGGGAATAGTTTAGCTGATATGGATACGCTCGTGATTGGAAATTTTTACCCTCCAGGGGAAATAAAGTGGATGCTCACACTCTCACTAATAAAAGGTCAATTTAAATCAATCCCATTATCACTTTCATTCTATTACGGCTAATGAGTTTTTCACTTGCATGTGATCTGCCATAATGTTATTACATACTTGCGGCACTGTAACTACTGATACCACTACAATCTACATTTCTTGATGCTGTCACCCATGCTCTAGTGCTGCAGTCCCCAACCAGCAGGCCGCGGCCCAAGGCATGTCCATGGAACACCTGGTCGCAGGCTGTGGCCAAAGAATTTAAACTTAAAAAGGATCCCTGATCCTCCTCTTGTCCTTTGCAGCTCCGTCTTCTTCTCATTGCGCCTTCCAAGCAAAGCGGAAAGGGCACGTCTAAGCCCTCTGTCCTTGTGCATACACATGTGATATATGGTGTGTGTTCGGGCATAAGTATACACATGCCTCTGCCCGGAAGACCTAATGAGAAGAAGATGGAGCCACGGGGAGAAGAAGCCGAAGGTAAATATAGAGTGTTTTGTATTTAAGGGGGCATGGCTATGGACATTTAACTACTGGAAGGGGGCTCTGCTGTGGGTATTTCATTAGTGTGGGAGGTTCTGCTGTGGGCATTTTATTCCTGTGGGGCACCTCCTGGAAACCAATGCAGCTTGTGGAAAGAATGTGGGTCAGCATCACCATTTTTCAAGATCCTGATCACTGTTTATTAGGAGCTGATCTTAGTGGCATCTCACTATTGTGTGGCCACCTGATCTTCAAAACCCAAAGGGGTTGATCCAAATCATGAACATTCTTTATTCTTACTGTATGGAGTTATTTCATGAGTTAAGGATAAAGACATGGCAATGGACAGACTGTTGTGGTTAGAGCTGCTATCTAGGGTGATAAAAAGGAAATCTTTAATTTTAACAATCATAATGGAAGTCTGCAGGTCTAAAATGCCTTGTTGACCAATATCAAAACTCCGGTAATAGGAGTAGAGATTTTGTACCCATACGGAAACAATCAAACAATATAATGTATTTCATAAATAGGTAAATCAGCCGGCAAGTCCTGTGCTGCAGTGACATTACATCACACAGAGGGCGGGGGAGGATAGAGAGGGAGGGTGAGAAAGTCCACCAGCCTGTAAATCTGCAGCACGGAGGGGCTCTGGGAACCACCCCAGTAGCCTTTAATAGTTCGTTACCATAATTGCAAAAGCTGCTTTTAGAAGGAAGGAGGCCATGGATAACAAATATATAACATTAACAGTGTCACGGTGCCTGGATCTATGAGTAAGTGTCCCTGGTTTATCATGCTTGGCTTTGATGGTAGATTTTCTTTAGGTTGGTTTATCGTTAAACAAATTGTGAATAAACATTGTTGTGATAATTGATTATTAACCATTGCAGTTGTTGAAACTGGTCATAAATGTTCAATGTTAAACAAGGCTGACTTCTTTTCAAATGGTGGTGTGCTAGAAGTGCCAAACTTCTTATTCCTTATGTGATCAAATATTGGCAACTGTATTAAACCCCAATATAAAAGATCAATTAATTAAAAAGTTAATACAGTTTCCGTATTTAAGTTAAAAAAATATATACTTTAATTGTAAAATAATTCTTTCCCTTTAGCTTCATAATTCATGACTACGAGAAGGTTAACCGAAAAGAAAGCACGTGTTCACATGTCTCTACTAGCTAATAAGCACAGGGGTTCACCTTGGATGGAAATAGCCCAAAACTAGATTAAATAGCTGCTAACATTTGTATAAAAAATTCCAGTGAACACTTTGCTTCTGGCAGGTGTATCAATGCAGTCACACAAGGTGCATGCTAAGCAGAACTGTGGCATTGGAAATACTCACTCCTGCTAGAGCCATACTTTTCAAGGGATTCACTTTGTAAAAACGCTGATAAAACAAATAATGGAAAGTTGTCTGAAGTTTGGCTATAAGAAAAATGTTACAGGAAAGATCATTTATACTGATATTTATAAATAATAATTAGGGATGAGCGAGCACTAAAATGCTCGGGTGCTCGTTATTCGAGACGAACTTTTCCAGATGCTCGAGTGCTCGTGTCGAATAAAGAGCCCCATTGAAGTCAATGGGAGACCCGAGCATTTTTTTAATAAAACAGAACATTAAAATAACAGTGCAAAAAAAAATATTCCAGATGTTTGCAGATGTTTTACTTGTAAGAACACATTGAAATAACACTATTCTTCACATTGCAGCTGTGTGTGTGAGTCTCCCGCTAAGTTAGGAGATGTTCAGAACATCTGGAATGTGAAGAATAGTGTTCTTTCAATGTGTTCTGCACTTAAATGCTCCTGTGTTCACTGTTTTTAATGTTTTAATTCTATCCTTCACTTTGCAGCTGTGCGCGCGTATCTCCGAACCTATCGGGAGACACACCCTCTCACCTGCAATGTGAAGAATAGAATTAAAACATTAAAAACAGTGAACACAGGACCATTTAAGTGCTGACTTAAGGACACCTGACTTACAGACAACCCCTAGTTACAGACGGACCTCTCTGCCCATTGTGACCTGTGGTGAAGCTCTCTGCATGCTTTATTTTAGTCCCAGGCTGCAATGGTCATCTGTAAGGTGTCTGTAATGAAGCTTTATTGCTAATCTTTGTACCCATTGCAGCAAAAATATTTGAAAATCCAATTGTCCCAGGAACAGTTTTTTTTTGTCTGGCGTTACACTTAAAAAATGTACCTTTTCCAACTTGCATACAAATTCAATTTACTTAAAGAACTTATCCTGTACATAACTGGGGAATGCCTGTAGTAATTACTTACTTCTGGTAATGTATCTAGGTAGAAATCTAGATTTGTTACCTCTGAGTAATTTGGGTTCCGTTGCTGTAGCTATGTAGAAAATGAATCTGCAGGTTGAAGCGAGAGAAAAACAATGACCACCGGGCTTGCCTGAGATTCAGACTCTGGGCTGTCTGGAGGTACAGTAAGTTTTTGTGGTCAGTGTACATACTAACAGGATGGAGAGCACCCTCCAGAAGATAAAAACAGAAAAAGTCTTAGAAAAGAAGCTGCACGAGAAATTTTGGCCCTTGGGCCCTTTCTGGGTGAGCACTGCTCCAGCTCCTACGGAGGATGCATCCACCTCAAGATGAAAGGGTCTGTTCGTGTCAGGCCTAGTGAGCCTAGGCAAAAGCAGGGTCTGTTCGTGTCAGGCCTAGTGAGCCTAGGCAAAAGCAGACTTCAACTTGGAGCAGGCTTTGGAACATTTCTTGGTGAGTGTCACGATGGGAGACAACAGAGTGGAGAAATGCAGAATAATAATAATAATTAGCAATACCCAGGAACCTCTGTATAGCTCATAGGCCTTCTGGGCGTGGCCACTGAAGAACTGCAGACAGTTTCGCGGGGTCCATCTGGAGGCCTCTGTCGGAAATTATGTAACCAAGGAATGGAAGGCTGTGCTGTCGAAAGTGGCATTTTTCCAGCTTGGTGTAGAGGTGATCGTCACGAATTCGACCAAGAAACCAAGAACTTGAGGTACGTGTGGGACTCAAGGTCTGGAGAGTACACCAAGATGTCATCTAGGTAGATCACGACATACGTATAGAGAAGGTCATTCACAAACTCCTGAAAGCTAGCACGGGCATTACACAGTCCAAAGGGCATCACTAAATATTATTGAATATTGCCCATCACAGGTATTAAACGCAGTCTTCCACTCGTCACCTTTGCGGATCCGGATGAGATTGTAAGCACCACAGAGATCCAGCTTGGAGAACACCCTGGAGCCGCACAGGCCTCTCCTGCTTTAAAGTTTAAAAAGTGTTAAAACCGCGATACCGCGGTTTATAACACTAACGAAAGTAAGTACCGGCACCAGCTCACCCTGAGCTGGTGCTCGGTACTTACAGCTTACCCCTGCCATTCTAAATGGTAGGTTTCCTTTAACTGTGTGGGCATCAGCATCTTAACTCCTTCCTGCCAATGCCCTTTTTTGTTTTTGAGTTGTTCCCATATCCATAAGTTTTTTTATTTTTCCACGTACAGAGCTGCATGAGCGCTTGTTTTCTATGTAACAATTGTACTTCTTAGTGACTGTATTTAATATTCTATGCCATATATGGTGATGCAGGCAAAAATTCCAAAGGTGGTAACATTTTCTTTTCTTGCATTTGTGCCATTTTCTTGTGGGCTCTGTTTTTATGGCTTTTACCGTGCACTCCAAATGACGACTTTTTAAATGTTTTTGTGGGACAAGATAACATTTTCATTGCTACCATTTCAGGGACTGTATGACCTATTGATCACCTTTCATAAAATTTTTCATGTGTTGCAAAATGACTAAAGAATTGGTTTAAAGAGGACCTGTCACCCCTGAAAAATACCCCCACCAAATTAGTTCCCCCTAATCCTGTCCCCAGCTCCTTTATATTAATTGAATTTTTATTCAACTGTGTGTGTGCATATTTAGTTTTAAATGATCTGACCTCTTATCAAATAAGAGATCGGATCGTCGTACAGGTCCCCGGGCAGTCGGCTGTATTCATGAGGGGGCCGGTCGACACACCCCCTCCACGCTCCGGTCAGTAAGGGACATGTAAGACTTGCAGGCAGCAGCGCATGTATTGCGCAATCGCTGACAGCTCTATGCGATGCGGCGCACTGACAGCGGCCACAATGGGGCTTATTCACAGTGCTGGTTTAATGTTCGCCTGGTGCTGTGAATAAGCCCCTCTGCGGCTGCTGTCAGCACGCCCCATCGCATAGAGCCGGCAGCGATTGCGCAATACATGCGCTGCTGCTGGCGATTCTTACATGTCCCTGACTGACAGGGGTGTGTCGTCCGGCCCTCTCATGAATACAGCCGACTGCTAGCGGACCTGTATGACGATCAGACCTCTTATTTTATAAGAGGTCAGATCGTTTAAAACTAAGTATGCACACACACATTTTAATTTAAAAAAAAAAAAAAAATTAAATCGAAAATATAAAGGGGCTGGGGACAGGATTAGGGGGAACTAATTTGGTGGGGGTATTTTTTGGGGGTGACAGGTCCTCTTTAATAAATTGATAGATCGGGCCTTTTGGGATGCAGCGATACTTAACATGTTTATTTTTTTTGTTTATTTATTAATGTATCAGTTTTAGGAAAGGGGGGGGGGGGGTGATTAGCACTTTTATTTTTTTTTTACAATTTTTAAAGCTCCGTAGGGTACTTTAACCCTAGGGGATCTGATCATTCCCACCATATAGTGCAACACTATTAAATTGCTGGTTTGCTATATTTAATAAATGTTCCACCGGCAGCCTGTTAGACCTCTCCATATGCTTGCCTACGTACTATTACGCCACTTTGTGGCAAGGGGATAAAGACGTGAATGCTATTAATTATTGTATAATTTGGAGCATGTGGTCTAAATGCCTGACATCAAGAATGGTCACACTTCCTGTCAGATAGTAGAAACGGCTCTGCAATGATCTTTCTTGTATAAGTATCTAGTGTATCATAGAGTACATCCCAAATTTCTATATGAGAAATGCAGTAAACATACACCTTGTAATATAATTACTCAAAAAGCAATGCAGTTAGAGTAGTAATCCTTTAAGTGATTCCCCCCAAAGTGCAAATATGCAAAACATTGGCAGTCACAATCCCCTGTCATACTGCCAAGACTGGCCTGCTGGGACACAACACTTTCTAACAGTACAAGCGTTTTCTCCAAGTGCTAGGACAAACATGGCAATTGAACAGTACAGCAGATTTTGAGAGAATGAAGTTAGCTGTTGGTTTTCAGAAGCAAAGGTGTGTTATTCATGCGTCAGTGAGTTTCTCAGGTCTTGTGTGATGGAATGTCCCTTCAGCTGGCACGAGGGACATGCAAGCTGAAATGAGCTGAAAGACAATGCCTTGCTTGAATAAAAATGTCCTTGCTACTTCTGGCAGGATTCCAATAAATATTGTATAGAGCTCTGGGAACCTGTGATTAGGTTAATCAATGAAAATCTGGTGACAGTTTCCTTTTAACAAGTACAATGAAGTGATATCTAAAGTAGTTGTTTAAGGTCACAGAGGTGGAGAGCTTGACACTGAATTTGATCTTTAAATACAATAACCCTCTAATACTCCCTCAATATGGCCCCACTAATGCCCCTAACTTTAACACCAACCTATTAAAGTCCATTCAATCCCTAAATCTCCCTACACTTAATTGTTGCCTTTCTAATAATGCCCACTGAATGGAGACCCCACCTAATAATCCCCCCAACACGAAATAATTCCCACACTCAGTTGCCACCAACACAAAGTAAATGTCACGGGTGCTCCCACAACCCATAATGTGGGTCGTTGGCTAAGCCTAATCCTCGGTCCCTGTGGGCACAGTGCTGGCACATGTTACTGGCATTGCTCTGGCCAGCACACCAATAATTGGTGCTGGCCATTTTCCCAGAATGCTATTTAAACCTGCCTCCCCCATCACACCCTGTCGGATCTTTGTGCCTACGCCTTAGCGAAAGCTCTCCTGCGATATTCCTACGTTTCAGTGTCTTCCTGCTCCTGAGTTCCTGCGTTCCTGTGTCCCGTGTTGCTGTGTTCCTGTTCCTGCGTTCCTGTTCCCGTGTTCCTGTTCCTGTGCTGCTGTGTGCTCCTGTCCGTTCCTGTGTTCCCATCTGCCTGGACCTCCCGTTGCTCACCTAGGCCTTGCCCTGGATGTGCCCTGGATATTTTAGTTGAGCGACTTCCTGGCACTTTGTGGCAAGGGGATAAAGACGTGAATGCTATTAATTATTGTATAATTTGGAGCATGTGGTCTAAATGCCTGACATCAAGAATGGTCACACTTCCTGTCAGATAGTAGAAACGGCTCTGCAATGATCTTTCTTGTATAAGTATCTAGTGTATCATAGAGTACATCCCAAATTTCTATATGAGAAATGCAGTAAACATACACCTTGTAATATAATTACTCAAAAAGCAATGCAGTTAGAGGAGTAATCCTTTAAGTGATTCCCCCCAAAGTACAAATATGCAAAACATTGGCAGTCACAATCCCCTGTCATACTGCCAAGACTGGCCTTCTGGGACACAACACTTTCTAACAGTACAAGCGTTTTCTCCAAGTGCTAGGACAAACATGGCAATTGAACAGTACAGCAGATTTTGAGAGAATGAAGTTAGCTGTTGGTTTTCAGAAGCAAAGGTGTGTTATTCATGCGTCAGTGAGTTTCTCAGGTCTTGTGTGATGGAATGTCCCTTCAGCTGGCATGAGGGACATGCCAGCTGAAATGAGCTGAAAGACACAATGCCTTGCTTGAATAAAAATGTCCTTGCTACTTCTGGCAGGGTTCCAATAAATATTGTATAGAGCTCTGGGAACCTGTGATTAGGTTAATCAATGAAAATCTGGTGACAGTTTCCTTTTAACAAGTACATCCCCCTGCTTCCCCACCAAAATCCTTGTGGAAAAATGAAGTGATATCTAAAGTAGTTGTTTAAGGTCACAGAGGTGGAGAGCTCGACACTGAATTTGATCTTTAAATACAATAACCCTCTAATACTCCCTCAATATGGCCCCACTAATTCCCCTAACTTTAACACCAACCTATTAAAGTCCATTCAATCCCTAAATCTCCCTACACTTAATTGTTGCCTTTCTAATAATGCCCACTGAATGGAGACCCCACCTAATAATCCCCCCAACATGAAATAATTCCCACACTCAGTTGCCACCAACACAAAGTATATGTCACGGGTGCTCCCACAACCCATAATGGGGGTCGCTGGCTAACCCTAATCCTCTGTCCCTGTGGGCACAGTGCTGGCACATGTTACTGGCATTGCTCTGGCCAGCACACCAATAATTGGTGCTGGCCATTTTCCTAGAATGCTATTTAAACCTGCCTCCCCCATCACACCCTGTCGGATCTTTGTGCCTACGCCTTAGAGAAAGCTCTCCTGCGATATTCCTACGTTTCAGTGTCTTCCTGCTCCTGAGTTCCCGCGTTCCTGTGTTCCTGTGTTCCTGTGTCCCGTGTTGCTGTGTTCCTGTTCCTGTGCTCCCGTTTGTTCCTGTGCTGCTGTGTGCTCCTGTCCGTTCCTGTGTTCCCGTTCCCATCTGCCTGGACCTCCCGTTGCTCACCCCTGATTGGACTTGACCTTGCCCTGGATGTGCCCTGGATATTTTAGTTGAGCGACTTCCTGGTGTGCAGTAGCCCTTTTTTATGACTCCAGCCAAACTCTCTACAAAGACTATCACTATAGAAAATAATTAATTTGATTCCCTGCATGACCTTTTTCTCAACATGCCTGTACTTAATTTAAAACAAAAAAGATATATAATCTAAATTTTATTGAGTTTTCCAGTTTACTTATAATGATGACCTTTCTTCTTTATTCATACAGATAAGTAGAGATGAGCGAGTATACTCGTCCGAGCTTGATGCTCGTTAGAGTATTAAGGTACTCGAAACGGCTCGTTGCTCGGATTTCCCCTGTTCGAGATCAAGCATTTAATTAAAAAAAACACAGTGAAGAACAGTGAAGAATAGAATAAAAACAGTGAACACAGGATCATTTAAGTGAAAAACACAGTGAAGAATAGATTACAGATGTTTGGCACATCTGCTTACTTGTCGGGAAATAGAGGCGTCAGCCTGTTAGACCTGCTCCATATCTTGCCTACGTACTATTACTCCACTTTGGGTGGCAAGTGGAAAAGACTATGCTATTAATTCATTGTATATTTGGAGGCCATGTGGTCTAAAATATGCTCTGACATCAAGAATGGTCCACACTTCCTGTCAATAGTATAACGGCTCGTGCAATGATCTTTCCTTTCTTGTATAAGTATCTATGGTATATAGATGTGACATCCCCAATTTCTATCTATGAGAAAGTGCAGTAAACACCTATCCTGTAATTAATACTCAAAAAGCAATGCATTTAGAGTAGAGCGTAAGATACCTTAAAGTATTCCCCCCAAAGTGCAAATATGCAAAAATTGGGCATAGTCACAATCCACGCTGTCATAACTGCGCCAAGACTGGCCTGCTGTTGGAACACAAACACTTTCATACAGCAACAAGCGTTTTCCTCCACAGTGCGACTAGACAACACGGCAATATTAACGTACGCACGCATTTTGAGAGAATGACGTTCGTGCGTGGTTTTCAGACAAGTTCCCATAGGTGTGTGATTCATGCGTCAGTGAGTTTCTCAGGTCTTGTGTGATGCAATGTCCCTTCCGCTGGCATCCGAGGGCACTGCCGCTGACAATGAGCTGAAAGACAATGACGCCTTGCTCATAACACTGCGCCTTGCTACTTCTGGCGGTTCCAATAAATATTGTTCATAGAGCTCTGGAACCTGTGATTAAGAGTTACTCCATTGAGCACATTCTGGTGATGCACCAGGTTCCTGTTTAAAAGTACCATCGTTCCCACAATCTGGACGATTGAAGTCGATATTCTAAAGTGTTGTTTAAAGGGTCCACAGAGGTGGAGAGCTTCGACACTGCAATTTTGATCTTTAAAAAATACGAATAACCCTCTAAACTACATTCCCTCAAACTATGTGCCCACTACATGCCCCTAACTTTAACACCACCTATTAAAGAGTCCCTATCAAATCCCTATAAATCTCCCACACTTCATTGTTGCCTTTCTAATAATGGCACCCCAACTGAATGGAGACCCCCAAATCCCAATGAATATATCCAACCTTGCACACGCACAAATAGAGTTCCCACCTCGGTGACCTACCAACACAACCAGTGAAGTCGAGGGTGCTCCCACTTAAATCCCGTTTGCTGTGGTCTTTGCCCTGAGGTAATCCGTCGCCACTGTCGCCTGGGGAACATGTGCTTACGACATTGCTCCTGGCGCAGCCGAACCCATATTGGTGCTGGCCACTTTTCCAGAATGCTATTTAACCTGCCTCCTCACATCAACACCCTGTCGGATCTTTGTGCCACGCTTAGCAAGGCTCTCCTGCGATATTCTTACGTTTCCAGTGTTTCCTGCTCCTGAGTCCAGCTTCCTGTTCCCTATGTTACTGTTCCCGTGTGGTGTGAGTTCCGTTCTTCCTGTTCCTGTTCGTTCCTGTGTGCTGTGTGCTCCGTGTCCGTTCCTTGTGTCCCTTCCCCATTGCCGGAACCTCCCCGATGCTGTCACTCCCTGATTGATTGATACTTGCCTGTGTGCCCTGGATATTTTGATATTGAAGCTGCGACTTCCTGGTGTGCAGTAGCCCTTTTTTTGACTCCAGCCAAACTGCTCTACAACAAAGACTATCACAGCTTAGAAATAATTAATTGATCCCTGCATACCTTTTTCTCAACCACCTGCCTGTACTTATATTCTGTTAAACAAATATATCGGAAATTTATGGAGTTTTTGCCAGTTTACTTATAATGCTGACCTTCTTCTTTTTCATACAGAATAAGTAGAGATGAGCGGTATAGCTCGTCCGGCTTGATGCCGTTGTAGTATTAAGGTACTGACGAAACAGGCTCGGTTGCTCGGTACATTTCTCCGTGTCTCGAGATAGCATTAATTAAAAAACACAGTGAAAGAACAGTGGAAGAACTAGGAATAAAAACAGGGAACACCAGGATCATTTAAGTGAAAACACAGTGAGTAATAGAATTACAAGACGTTTGGCCACATCGCCTTACTGTCGGGAGAACGCCGCGGAAACGGTGCGAATCCAAAATACGTTTTGAAGACATTAGAACGATAGATATGAAGAACACAGTGAAGAACAGGGCGGCAACACGAGAGACACGGGCCTAGGAGCCAAGGCAAGGGGCAGCCACAGAGAGATCACACGTGATCCAGCAGACAGAGATAAGATCGGGAGAACTTACCGTTGGACAAAGAGACGGCGACCCGCGGACCACAGCGTGTCGACATAGAGCATGAATCTTGCACCGATCTCATGTCTTTTCACTGGTTATTTCACTTAAATGTCCTGGTTCACTTTCCAGTTTTTATGTCTTATGTCTTCCACTGCTATACTTGTGGGAGGATAATATAAGCAGCAAAGAACAGTGAAGAATATGATTGCAGATCGTTTTACCTTCGTTAAGCTTACATGCAGAATTCTTTTTCACTTAAAATACACATTTTATTCCGAAACCATGGGTCCCCTTTGAAAAATCTCGAAGTCTCCATTGATCAATGGGCTCGTTATTCGGAGATGAGCCACCTCGAGCAGTCAGGAAAAGTCGTCTCGGAAAACGAGCACTCGAGCATTTTAGTGCTCGCTCATCTCTACAGATAAGCCATCCATACGATCAGAGAAGAAAGTTGTTCTTCTGGTTTCAATATCTGTTTTGATTGCAGTGCGACAGGCAGCCAATTGTGGGGGCTCTGGCATTAGATCCCAAGAATCTAACATTGTTGACATATCCTATGCTTAGAGTTGAGCAGAAATAAACCTTATCAGACACCTACAACCAGAATCAAGGACTGTAAACCAAGCACACTAATACTGGAGTGTCCCCCCTCTGGCAGGATCTGTTCTTATTTTAGCTTCTTATGCCTTAATTTTTTTTAATAAAAGGTTCTAAAAATTATGCAAATTACCAGGCTCATTTAACAGCTATGGAGTCCAGAGCCCCTCAGGCTCCTTTGCATATTTTTTTTTAAATAAGAGTTAACCATTATTCTTTTTATTCACCTGGATAAGACATCTAAAAGCTTTCAGATACACTGCTCACTTTAGAAAGAAGAGCAGAGAAGCAGCTTTATGTAATGAAGTTTATTACAAAGTTTAGTTACACTTTAAGTTTTATTTTTACACCAATAATCTTGTTAATAATTGCCAAATAACTGTAGATGTTGCTAGCAATTCTAAAAAGTACATATAGGTGTTGTGTATATCGTTTCATATTTTTGTTGTTATATTTTTAAAGTTCTATACCTGCAATAGCTGAAAACTAACATTTTTCCTATATACTTTCATTACCTTATTGCAGGTGTTTCTCTGCTATCATCCTGTCTCAGCTCTCTGCCATTAACCTGGTATTCTGGTTGCAAAGAGGTTGCTAAGAACAATCCATAAAGTGAAAGAGGAAATGCAAAGTGGGAACAGGAGATGCGGTATACAGACTGACAGGTCACAAAAGGTTGATAGGGTGGGGCTAAGCACTGAGCAAGTTCTGGTCACTTTTCAGTAATTACCAGCCACAGGTCTGTCATTTTACTTCTGTGTGCTATGTCTTATCCATTCTCTGTACTGCCCTGGGATGAGTGGAAAGTGATAGTATCTCCTGAATGTCAGGATTCAGGGGTAGTGGACTCACTGTGCCATCGTGGACGATGATGTAAGCCGACACCTGGGACTGAAGTCTAAGAGGCTCTTGTTTACACCAGAGCCTGCCGCAAAGCGGGTTGGACTTGCTGCGGCATCGTACCACCAGGTCGCTCCACAGGCGCATCTTTGTCCGTGGTGGCGGCAAAGGCGAGGTACAGAGTCGTGAGGCAGAGTCATGGTCGAGGACAGGTCAGGAGGTCAGGGCAGGCAGCAAAGTAATTCATTCCGGGTCATAACAGGAATTCAGTAAACAGCCGCTAGGTATAGGGAACAAGCTTTCTCTCAGGCACAAAGTGACAATTAAGTCACCAGGTGGCCAGTGCCAATTAGCGGTGCGCTGTCCCTTTAAATCTCGCAGAGCCACTAAGAGGCGGGGACGCACGCACCGAACTGCAGGAGCCGTTGATGGATGAGGGAGGTGTGTGACATGGAGGGGCATACGGGTGCACCAGTGACCTGAGACATGGGTCGCAAGGGCACCTGTGACACTGAACAGCCTGGCTGACTGTTAAGGTTGGGTAACACAGAAGACAGGGTATAGTGTGCCCTGAGCTTGCCCCAACCTCTGTCCCTTCCTATATCCCCCCCCACGCTAAACCGTGGGGCGACTACTTGAAGACTCGAAATACACTGGATAAGTGTGGGAAGGGAAACAAACAGACTGACAAACACAAAAGAATGGTAAACTAGCCGGGGTCACAACGAGAGGGTACGTCAAGAACAAAGTCAGAAGGCAAAACGTCAATGTCAAAAACTAGCTGAGGTCACAACAATTCCAATACAGATACAGAGCAAGACAACCTAATGCAGAGAGCGAGTGATAAAGGGATTTCAAACACTGGCACAGGTGACTAGTGAGGCTACAATTTATGCAGCCAGAACCCCACCTCCAGAACCTGATAGGAGCTGGACAACTACTGAGAATTAACCCCTAATGGTGCAGAATAACCAGGCATCATGCAGAGGTAGCACAAGTCCCAGCAGTTCAGAACACAACTCCTAGACAGCGCGAGATCTTAGCAGCCGCTGCCCGGGACGAGAGGAGGAGTTTGCGCGGATACGCGCCGGAGGTTGGAGAACGCTGCTAGCACCACCAGAAGAACCAGAAGTACCAGCATTCTCTCCAGCGAACCTGACACTGACAGATCCATCTTAGCAAGTTGTCTTAAGGTTGTATTATTTGCGTTTATCTGTATAAAAGTGTGTAGGAGTATATGTAGGTGTAATAATCTGTTTGCTAGAATAGCCAGTGGTAGAGAGGAGAGCTGATCATTATGGGAAGCGGAGGAAGCGGATCTGGCCTCAGTGCCCTTAGCTGATCTCACAACCAGGAAGTGCCCACCTACATCAGGAGAAGCTGATTATAATTTTGTAAGTAAGCCTGATAGATATATGAGGCTGGATCTCATACTAGGAAGAATCCAGCAGAATGATGAAGATGTACTTGGAATTGTTAAGAAAGGCTTTCTCAAGCTGTACTAAAACTACTTTTGGCCAGGTAACTTCAGAGTTACACTTTAAATTTACAAAAAAAATTTACATTTTTGAAAAGTGGCTATTCAGCACTGGTCGAAGACTGTTATCCATGAAAAGTTAAAGCTTTATTCTATCATTAAAAAGTTGTTCATATATACAAAAGAGAATAAGGCATTTGTCTGGACTAGACCAGTGCTGTATATCCACTTTTCTATATTTTGGTTAAGCTTTAAATAGTTATTAAAGTTAAAAATCAAGAAACATTTTTGCAGATTGATACTATTTCCTTCTCTTTTCCTTTCTAAAGCAACTGTGCCTAATCATATTTCCATCTTCAGATAAAGCAGTGTTACCATAGCAGCTAGCAATGCTTGATCTCCTGCCCCCTACCGCTATCAAGTGCACTTTCAGTTTAGTGAGAATAGCAATCATTCTTTTCAGATTGTATCAAACTTACAAATCCCTAATGTCCTCTAGCTGAAACTTCTATATTTGGCTTTTACATTTGCTCAAATAAAAGACTTAGATCTAAGAACTACAATAGTGACCTGAACGTGGCTTATCTTAAAACGAATGAAATGGATATCCAGTAAAACTTGTGCATTGCTATCAAAACATCATCTACTTTATTTTTTTTTTCATGTTTTATTGATATTAAATATACATAATATTTCCAAACGTATACATATAAATTGTACATTTATCCAACTGAATCTTTTTACTTTTATAATCAATATAACAGAAGAAAAAAAGATGTAACTACATAAGGTTCTATACAACATATACATTCAATTCCTCCAACCATCCCATATGATGCCCCACTAATTTAATATCACTTCTAAATATAAAGGTAATTAATCAAATAAGTTAGAGAAGGAAAAACTGCAAGTTCACTTCCTTATTCATTTAACATGAATATTTCATAAGGACTAATCTCCCATGTCACCAGTTTTTTTACCTATATTTCCATTGTTTTTTGTTTTTAGCTAGGGAAGTTTTATAGTGCATCTGTTCATTAAATCTGTTACTTCTGTTATATTATGGAACCTTGTGGATCTCCAGAGCCTGGTTATACATAATCTGGCTCCTATTAAAATATGCCATCTAATAGAGGGATCAAAATTCTCAATCTACCTTCCTACCTCCCAGTAGAGAGATTAACCAGTTAACGACGTGGCCTTTTTTGTTTTTTTTATTTCCATTTTTCAATCTTCAAAAATCTATAACTTTTTTTATTTTTACATGTAAAGAGCTCTGTGATGGCTTGTTTTCTGCATAACAAAAGGCAATTCATAGTGATGGCATAGAATATTCCATGCGGGAAAAAATTCCAAATACAGTGAAAATGGTGAAAAAATGCATTTGTGTCATTTTCTTGTGGGCTTGGATTTTACGCCTTTCACTGTGCTCCCCAAATGACATGTCTACTTTATTCATTGGGTTGTTACGATTACAGGCTACCAAATTTATAAAGGTTTTATAATGTTTTCATACATTTTACAAAAATACCTCCTGTACAAATATTTTTTTAATGTGGCCATCTTCTGGCACTTATAACTTTTTCATACTTCGGTGTGCTGAGCTGTGGGTGGTGTCATTTTGTGTGACTTTTGATGACATTTTCAAAACTGTATGGCCTTTTAATCACTTTTTATAGATTTTATTATATTTCATTATATTTTGATAGATCGGCATTTTCAGACGCGGTGATACCTAATGTGTTTCTGATTTTCATTGTTTATTTATATGATTTCTAGGGAAAGGGGGTTGATTTGAATTTTTAGTTTTTTTTAATTATATTTTATTTTTAACTTTTTAAAATTTTTACTATTTTTCAGACTCCCTAGGGTAGGTGGTCTGATCGACCCTACCATATACTGCCATACTACAGTATGGCAGTGAATGGGGATTTTCTACCTCATTCATTAAAATGTGCAAATCGCACATTGTAATAATTGGGATAAAACGACAGTGGTCGTGCATCAAAACTAACTATGAGGGCGCGTTCACATGTTGCGTTTTGACCTGCGTTTTCATTGCGTTTGAAACGCATATACAACAGCTGAGGAGAGGTGATTTGCCTAATTACATCACTGTTAACATTTCCGTTTACAAAACGCATCGTAAACGCGATGTTAACACATGCGTTAACAAACGTAAACGGTAATGTAATTAGGCAAATCACCTCTCATCAGCTGTTGTATATGCGTTTCAAACGCAATGAAAACGCGACCAAAACGCAACGTGTGAACGCGCCCTAAATATACAAGAGAAAAGCGATGCAGCATAAGACCAAAAATAAAACAATCTTTATTAAACATGAGACACCACACACAAGAGATTAAAACCACTTAAAAGGTCATGAAACCAGTTAATGTCCGATGTTGGTACACATATCAAAAACAAGCATTTCAGTGCAAACAAACAGAGTGACATGTTAAAGGTACCGACTCAATATAGTTTTTGGAAAAATATCAAATATCTTTATTTAAATTTATACTACAGACAAGTTAAAAACATTTAAAAGCACCAACATGTGCAAATTCATGTCCTATGTAATCAGTCAAATATGTGCAAAATGATGCAAGGATTACAATAGCAGCCACGTAGATATGTGCAAAGAATAAGCAGTGGTTGCTGTGAAACCCTCTCCCCTGTAATGCCCGCACAATGCAATCAATTTCCTAGTATAATATAAAGCATAAATAAATACAATCAAAGCTCTATATGCTGTGAAATGGCTAAATAAATGAAAAGATATCACCAGGATGACAGAGGGGGGGGGGGGGGGGGGTGGCTCCCCACGCATTGAGCCACCTAGCCCTGTGGCTTCTTCAGGGATGTATGTGGATACATAGTGTGTAGCTCCTATATATGGGGCTGACTAGATTGCTCACCTGTGCTGTGTCTGGTGTGATAGTCCTGGCTGGGCGATCACATGACCCGCACAATCCTCCTTCCTCCTGCTTGAGCCGGTCATGTGACATCACAGCCAGGCTCGCCCACAGTTCAGCCACGGCATGGCTGCTAGTGAGTGCCAGAGATTTGCTGCAAAGGATGCTGGTAAATGTAGTCTTTGGATGCTATCAGGGGATAGACAACAAGAAGGTATAAACGGAAGCAGTTGTTGCCCTAATACTGTGCTTTTAGCTGAAGAGCAGATAGTATGATGCTCACATATATGTTTCATATTATTTGTACCGGGAAGAGGGAAAAAAATTCCAAATGCAGTGAAATTGGTAAAAAAACGCATTTGTGCCATATTCTTGTGGGCTTGGATTTTACGGATTTCACTGTGGACCCCAAATGACATGTCTACTTTATTCTTTGGGTCGGTACGATTACGGGGATACCAAATTTGTATAGGTTTTATAATGTTTTCATACATTTAAAAAAATTAAAACCTCCTGTACAAAATTTTTTTGGGGGATTTTGCCATCTTCTGGCGCTAATAACTTTTTCATACTTTGGTGTACAGAGCTGTGGGTGGTGTCGTTTTTTTTGCGGATTTTGATGACGTTTACAATGTTATCATTTTTAGGACTGTACGACCTTTTGATCACTTTTTATAGAATTTTTAATTTTTTTTTAAATGGCAAAAAAGTGCCATTTTCGACTTTGGGCGCGATTTTCCGTTACAGGGTTAAACGCAGTGAAAAACCGTTATCATATTTTGATAGATCGGGCATTTTCGGACACGGCAATACCTAATGTGTTTATGATTTTTACTGTATATTTATATCAATTCTAGGGAAAGGGGGGTGATTTGAATTTTTAGGTTTTTTTATTGTAATTTTTTTATTTTAACTTTTTAAAATTTTTATTCTTACTATTTTTCAGACTCCCTACGGTACTTTAACCCTAGGGTGTCTGTACGATCCTATCATATACTGCCATACTACAGTATGGCAGTATATGGGGATTTTGCTGACAGCACATTGTAATGAATGGGTTAACCCAAAGTAGCTTCGGGTCTTCGTGAGACCCGAAGCTACCATGATGACGGATCGCCGCTCCCCGATGACGTCACGGGTAGCAACGATCCACGGAAAGATGGCGGCACCGATCGCGGGTGTTACCGGTAAGCTTTTGCTGTAATATGCAGCAAAGACTTACCGGCTATGGAGAGGGCTTGGCCCGCGAGCCCTCTCCATGTACCGGGACCCGACATGTGACGTACTATTACGTCACATGTCGGTAAGGGGTTAAGCTACAAAATGGCTGCGTCCTTAAGGGGTTAATAGGGTTGTCAGGCAGATATAATGAGAGAACAAGGTAGTCTTCAAGAAGTCTTCAAGGGGATTCTTTCATCCTGTGGTCATGGAGTACGTAGTGCAAGCATTGAAAACTTTGAATTCAGGCGCTGGTCTCCGATGTTTATCTGTCGCTTTCTTATATCGCTCCTGAGCAGCTCCCAATGTGTCCTTTAACATTGTTAGATTTTGTTGCAGTGATGTGATTCTTTCCGTAACTGCTTGAATTAGCGGAGCAACCGGATTTTTGGGGAAAATGCTTGGATGATATCCTAAGTTTTCAAAAAATAGTATGTGTTTTGTTGAAGAATTCTGAGAGTTGTTGTAAGAGAATTCAGCAAAAGACAATGGGGCAGATTTACTTACCCGGTCCATTCGCAATCCAGCAACGCATTCTTTGTGGAGGCCTCTGGTATATATAGATGCTTACCATCAGTCCATACTTAATTAAGGAATAGGTGTACATCCCCTGAAGGATGTGCTAAAAATGGGTAAGTGTCATAGGCCACTTTTAGGTCCTTGAGCAAGTCACCTTCATGAATAATACCTACCACCCTTTTCTCAGGCACAATGGGAGTAGGTGGAACTGATGGGTTAGAATCACTAGAAAACATCTGTGACAGAGCGTCTGCTTTTCCATTACGAGATCCTGGTCGAAAAGAAATTGTGAAATTAAAGTGATTCAGGAATAGACTCCATCAGGTATGATGAGGAGAGAGGTATTTAGCTGATCTAATAAACTCTAAGTTGCGGTGGTCAGTTAAAACTAGTATCTGTTGTGAAGCTCCTTGAAGATGGTGTCTTCACTCTTTAAATGCTGAAACAATAGCGAGTAATTCTTTGTTCCCTACATCATAATTCTTCTTCACTGTAGACATCCTTTGGGAGAAGAATGCACATGGATGTAACAGCTTTTTCTCGCCTGATCTCTGAGACAGGATAGCCCCAACTGCACAATCTGATGCATCAACTTCCACTACAAACACAAGTTCAGGATTGGGATGACGTAGTAACGGAGCTGTTGTAAATGTAATCTTAAAACAAGAGAAAGCTTCATTCGCTTGTGGTGTCCAGGAAAAGTGGCTCTTTTTCTTTGTCAGCTCAGTGATAGGAGTTACAATTGCTGAAAAATCTTTAATAAAGGGTCTGTAAAAATAAGGGAAGCCTATGAATCTTTGTACTTCCTTTATGGTCTTGGGGGTTGGCCAATCGATAACCGCTTGAATCTTTCTGGGATCTATAAGCAATCCCTGTAAAGAGATGATGTATCCTAGGAATTGTATCTCTTTCCGATGGAACTCACATTTTTCTAGTTTGATGTAAAGTTGGTTTTAAAACACATCTTACATGCTCTTGATGTTCTTCTAGGGATCCAGAGAAGATTAATATATCATCTAGATAAACTATCATGAATTGATCTAGTAAGTCTCTGAATATATAATTTGCTAAGTGTTGGAAGGTAGCAGGAGCATTGCACAGCCCAAATGGCATTACTAGGCTTTCAAGGTGTCCATATCGAGTATGAAAGGCGGTTTTCCATTCGTCCCCCGGCCTTATCCGGACTAGATTGTAAGCACCCCGCAAGTCTAATTTGCTAAAGATCTTTGCTCGTTGAACTTTTCCCAACAGTTCGGGAATTAGAGGCAATGGATAATGTTTTGTTACTGTAATTTTATTAAGTTCTCTGTAATCTACCACTGGCCATAATGAACCGTCCAACCTCTTAACAAAGAAAATAGGAGCCCCTGCAGGAGAGGAAGATGGCCGAATAAACCCTTTTTTCAAGTTCTCGTCAATGAAGTCTTTAAGGGCATTTAATTACGGTCCTGATAATGGGTATATAGTCCCAAATGGTATGTGTGCTCCAGGAAGCAACTCTATCGAGCAACCATAAGATCGGTGAGGTGGTAGTTTGTCCACTTCTTGTTTATCACAAACATCCTTCAAATCCTCATATACTGCTGGTAACTGAGGCTGTTCCTGGTTTTGAGTAGAAACTGGGATTTCAGGTTGATCTTTGACCTCTTTGTCTTTTGTGGGGAATCTCAGCACCTTGGTTCCCCAATCGATGGAAGGATTCTGTGTCTGTAACCAAAGTAGGCCTAATATGACTGGAAAATGTGGAGAGGCAATTAATAAAAATGAAAGAGTTTCATAATGATGAGGTTCTATGAGAATCTCCAGAGGTACAATTTCAGGATCTACAGGTCCCGAACTCAAGGGAGACCCATCTACTGTCTCCCTCAAAATAGGTGAATGTCTTTTAAATGAACGTATTCCATCTTTCTGAGTTAAACCAAAGTCCATGAAATTTCCGCTTGCCCCAGAATCCACCATAGCTGATGTTGAGATCCACATGGAGTTAATCAGTAATTTAAGGGGAATAAAGTAATGTGAGTCCTTATTCTTGTTTTCAACCTGAGAGGTAACTGATGATATATAATGGACCCTCTCTCCCGCTGATTGTTTCCTCTCTGAAGAAGAAGACTCCTCAATGGATGCATTAGGATCCACTACAGCTGCCATTGTTCTCCGAGGGCGATTTGCAGGGCGGCTTGGGAAGTTTATAAAGAAGTGTCCAGATTTCCCGCAGTATAGGCACAGATTTTCTTTAAACCTATGTTCCCTTCGCTCGGCATTGTCCCGCTTCTGAATTGCATCAATTTGCATTGGTTCTGGTTGGGATTCACGAGACTGCTGATCAGATGACCTTTAAAAACCCAGTGGTGTTGTGGTAATGTGCTGACCAGATGTGCGGTTTGCAAAGCCCCATTTCTCTTGTCGACGATCAGTCAGACGAGGATCAATCTGAATGCAGTGATCAATAAATTCAGAGAAAACTGAGGGTGCTTTTGCTCGTGCTAATTCATCATTAATAATGCTCTAGAAAGTCCACTCTTTAAAAGTGCTAATCTTGCTGAGTCATTCCAGCTAGTATCCACAATCCATCTTCGGAATTCCATGGCATAATCCGCAACAGAACGTCTGCCTTGCCGTAACGCTAATATGGTAGTCTCTGCTGTAACTGTTCTGTTGCCGTTATCGAACATCCCTTTCATGGAATCCATAAAGTCTTTGTAACTATTTAAGCAGATGTCATTGGTTTTGATTAGGCAAAGGTTTTGATTATTGCCCAGGCAATAGCTTTGTTTGTTAGTAGAATAATAATGCACAGCACTCTTGATCTCTCGGTTGGATACTGGATTGTATGCGCGTCAAAGTAGAGGTTGCACTGGTTCAGGAATCCTCTGAATTTGTCCCGTTCACCATTGAATCTAAATGGAGGTAATCTCGGAGATGGAACAGAGGCGGGAAACAGGTCTTGCGTATCCAGCAGAGAAATATGTGTTGTGACCGTATTCATTGATTCCTGCAATTCCTGCAGAGCTTGGCTTTGCATAGTTATTTTAACAGCGATCAGCTGATCAGAAGACTCCCATTGTTGTTTCATATCTTGGACCTCCACATACATTGCAACCCCGGCAGCTTCTACTTTTTTGAAACAGACCTCCCAGGCTTCTTTCCCAACGGACTCCATTGTAGGTGTTAGTATCCTGTAACAATACTAGTGGGACGGGAGCAGGAGCCGAGTAGTCAGGTAAGGCAGAGGAGGCTAGAGGCAATACACAGATAGCCCGCAGGGGGCTGCAGTAGCCGTCTTGAACAGGAGTGTAGAGACCAGAGTTATAGTCTGTTGTATCTCAGGAGCTGAAAGTGCAGTATAGACAACTTGCAGTCAGCAAAGGTGATGTTCCAAGGAACTAGAAGAAGATCTCCAGCAAGGAGGTCTCCTGGGTGTACAGGCTGTACTCCGTAAACTGAACACAATACTAACACAAGCAGGAAGTGACAGAGAAACGTATATATAGGCAGACCGATCAAGGTAAACTCAGGGCGGTTCTAATCAGGAGAAACAGGTGGCGGGTTTTACAAGTAGGTTCAACACAATAGTCCAGCAGACATCTATTCAACTAGCTGAGTGGCTCAGCAAACAAGGAGACACAGAACCAGGCACCAGAACACAGGTTGGAATCCTGACACTCAGCTTATACTCGAGTCAATGTTTTTTCCTGGTTTTGGGTGGTAAAATTAGGGGCCTCGGCTTCTACTTGGGTCAGCTTATACTCGAGTATATACGGTAGCTCCTATTTGTCCTTTTCCCTGCCAATACCTAAATACTCTTATCATATATGGTCTGGGTTACTTTTTAAAATTGTCAATAGTGTTCATTTGGTAGCCTGTCTGATCCTGCCACTTTGTTTCATTTGGAGATTTAAATCTGCTTTTTTGACAGCTTGGGGAGATAAATAGCTGCCAAAAAACCTTCAATTTCACCCTTTGATTGTAAATTTAACATTTAGTCATCTTTTAAGTTATATAGTTTTGCATAGTACAATTGAAATGCTTCTGCTATTTCAATTGGGTTCTTTATTATTTTGTTTCCTAGGTATTGTAGGCTGTCTATTTTAGCTTTAGTTCTCTGTATTTTAATTCTTTTTGCTAGAATATTACTTACTCTATCCCCCATTGAATAATATTTTATCTTGCATTTTCGCAAATTTTGTTCATAATTTGATAGCAGTAATGTACGGAGCTGTAGTCTCAGTTCTGTTAATTTATTTATTTTTTTCTACACTCACTCTTATCTTATTTTGTTCAGTTGCTCCATTCTAGGTGTCCTTTTAGCCTCTTTTCCTAGCCTCTTATAAGTTTCAGTAATACATAACTTATATGTATTCCAAAGAGATTCTTCATTTATTTCTTTATTATCATCTTTTTAAATTCCTTTGTTTCTTTTAACCCCTATGGGACTCAGCCTCTTTAGGCCTTAAGGACGTGGCCCCATTTTTCAAATCTGCCCTGTGTCATTATAAGTGGTTATAGTTTTGGAACGCTATGAGATATCCAGGGGATTTTGAGATTGTTTTCTCGTGACACATTGTACTTCAAATTAGTTTAAAAATTTGGATGAAATCATTTGCGTTTATTTATGAAAAAAAACTAAATTTGGCAAAAATTTGGAAAAATTCTTTATTTTCAACGTTCTAAATTCTCTACTTTTGATGCAGATAGTCATAGCACCCAAATAAATTCATAACTTACATTTCCAAAATGTCTGCTTTATGTTGGCATGGTTTTTTAAGATTCCACATATTTTACAAGAATGTTATGAGGCTCAGAATTTAGGTATCATTTTTCTCATTTTTTGTAAAATCACCAAAACCCGTATTTAGATGGACCTGCTCAAATTCTTATTGACACTGAGAGGCCTAAATAATAGCGAGACTCATAAATTACCCCATTATGGAAACTACACCCCTCAATGTATGAAAGACCACTTTTAAGAAGTTTGTTAACCCTTTAGGTGTTTTATAGGGGTTAAAACAAAATGGAGGTGCATTCTGCAAATTGTAATATTTTTCCACAATACACTAATTTTGGGTGGAAAATTAAACATCAATGGATTAAATGAAAAAAGGCTCCACAAAGTTTGATACCCAATTCCTCCCGAGTGCACCGAATCCCAATATGTGGTGGTGACCTGCTTTATGGGCGCACAGCCGGGCATAGAAGAGAAGGAGGCGCCATCCAGATCAGATATGCTATGTCACATTGTACAAATTACAGGCTATAATTTTTTTTTTTTTAATGAGGACCTATAGGGGCTTATTTCTTTTGCCACATGAGATGCACTTTTCTGGTACGTAATTTTGGGGCATTTATAGCTAATTGGTGAGATTTTATTAACTTTTGTCAGTGGAGGAAATGAAAATCATCAATTTTTAGGAAAATTTTTATGTTTTTTTTTTGGCCGTTAACCATACCATAAAAATAGTATATTATTTTTATTCTATGGGTCGCCACGATTACGAAAAGACCTCATTTATATAGATTTTTTATTTTTTCCCATTTTTACTGAATAAACAGTACCGTATATACTCGTGTGTAAGCCGAGTTTTTCAACACAAAAAATGTGCTGAAAAACCTCGCCTCGACCCGGAAGGGATCTGACTGCCAGGGAGAGCGGGCAGCTCCGTGGCACATGGCAGTCCTCGGAGCTGCCCAGAAGAGGATTGGATCCCCCGGTAAGCGGCGCGGGGGATCCGATCCATAGCGGAAACACCCTTACACGCCACGGTCATGCTTGACCACGGCGTGCAAGGGGTTAACACCCGCGATCAGAGTCGGCTCCGATCGCAGGTGTTACTGCGTGGTGTCAGCTGTGATCGACAGCTGACAGCCGCTGCTTTTGGTGCCAGAAGCAGGACGTTATAGCATGTCCCTGTGCGCTTAGCATCTAGCCGCAGGGACGTACTATAACATCCTGGTGCGAGTAGGGGTTAAATGGGGAGTTTGGTGGAAGGCTTACCCTCTGTCTAATCATCTTTACCTGCTTTCTGCTAAGCAGTGACTGGTTTGGTAACATAGGTATCCGGTATCCATGTGGTCTGGTAGGTATCCTTAGGCTCTTCTGCGACATGACTTACTGCCCATTTCTCTGGGCTGTAGAAATGCATTCCCGGAGACAGTCTAACTCTACTCAGGGCGTGACACAGGCCTCTCGGCTTGACACGCAATATCTTTCTCTGCCATCTCTCACTCCCTTTGGGTTTGAAGCTTAGCCCACTCTAATTTATATTTTTATACTATGCTTTAGAAGATATACAATTTATGAAACTAGCTTGAAATACTGCCATTTTACACTTTACAATATATTCATATAGAACTACACAATTACCTTGACATGGTCAATCAGATTTTATAAACAGCTGTGGGAAAATGAAAGCTGAGCTCTGATTGGTTGCCATGGGCAACTAGAACAGTTCTGGTCTAAGAAACTTATGATAAATCTTCCCCATAAAATGATCAAAGGAAGGACCTGGCCGCTTAATTAATATTCAAAAATATTCCTTGTGAAGATCGAATGAAGCCTGATGGAGGATGCATTGTGCTGGGGTAACCTATATACTGGGGGGGGGGGGGGGTTGACTGCAGTTTGTTGAAACTACCTGTATACTGGGAGAGGGGGCTGCAGTGTGTTGGGACTACCTATATACTGGAGGGATGCAGTGTGCTGGGGCTATCTATATATTTGGGGGAGAAGTTGGCTGCAGCGTGCTGAAACTACCCATATATGGGGGGATGCAGTGTGCTGGGGCTACCTATATACTGGGAGGAGCCTGCATTGTATTGGGCTACCTATATACTGTTAGGGACTGCAGTGTTCTGGAGCCACCTGTATAATAGGAGGGAGGCTGCATTGTGCTGGAGCTACCTAAATATTGGGGAGGATGTGTGCAGTGTGCTGGGACTACCTATTTACTGTTGGAGGGGGGTGCAGAATGCTGAGGCTATCTATATGCTGGGTGGGGGGAGGCTGTATTGTACTGGGGTTTCCTATACTACACTGTTGGGTTGGCTGCACTAAGCTTGGACTACCTATATCCCGGGAGTGGAGGGGCTGCAGTGTGCCAGGGCTTCCTATATACTGTGGGGGAGAGGCTGGGGATACCTATATATTGGTTGCTTCAGTGTGCTGGGAGTACCTATATGCTGGTGGGCTGCAGTGTGCTGGGGCTATCTATATACCGGGGGGAGGCTGCATTCTACTGGGTCCACATGTACACTGGGGGTTGCAGCATGCTGGGGCTACATATATACTGGGTGAGTGGCTGAACCGTGCTGGCTATATAAATACTGGGGGGGAAGGCTGCAGTGTGCTGGCTACCTATGTACAAGGAGACAGTATGCAATGTGACCAGGTATTGGTATTGGTCCTGGGTTTCTGTATTTGGTTTCTGTATTAAGCTCAGTTCTAACATTGTACTTATGTATTGAATTCCATGTGGGTGTTGTATTCATGTACTTAACTTTGTTCTGGTGACGTATATATGTAAATTT
Organism: Engystomops pustulosus; assembly: GCA_019512145.1. Lineage (NCBI taxonomy): Eukaryota > Metazoa > Chordata > Amphibia > Anura > Leptodactylidae > Engystomops > Engystomops pustulosus. The sequence continues at coordinate 96,883,969 of CM033641.1, read as the reverse complement.
CTATAATAATAATAATGACAGGCACAGTTTTGTAATTTGAAAGACACTGTACATTTCAATTAAAGGTATGACACTGCACATGTATATGTTAGAATAAATTTTGGGGGATTCATGTCTAATGTAACTTAGTCGGATTCACTATACACTATAATCCATTAATAAATGCATGTCTCTATTATTTTTATTTTATGGGGGGCTATTATGCTATTTTATTTTTGGAGTCCAAATTATCATCAGCTTGTACTTGGTGGGAATGCTGACTTATAGATAGTCTTTTATAGTTTTCAGACTTCACTATTTCTGTGAAGGGACTTGAGCCAAGAAAAACACTGCATGTCCTGCTCTCTTACAAGTCCTGATTAACCCTTTAACAACCCACGACGTACTAGCGTGTCATGGGTTGGTTGCGGGTGCATGGAGTGGGCTCATGGACTGTGCCCTCATCATAGCTGGTAAGTCTTTGCTGCATATCGCAGTACTAGGATGTGTCCTAGTGTGGTCAGTATTTCCTGTACGAATTTCAAGGAATTAGTTCTGAGTGGGGAAAATCTGACACAGATGAAATATGATTAGACCTACAGTAAATGGTTGAATGGTATTAGCACTGAACTCTGGACATACTCTGAACAAACTTGTACTATTATCACTGAACAAAATCGTACACTTGCTATAAAGTTATACTCAAGGAAAAACACTTTGTTCCTTTCCTGCAACCTTCATCTGATGTACCTCTGATAGGAAGGGCACAGTGTAAAAGAGACACATCTCCCTGCAGTGCAACCTGATATCTGCTCTCATCATACACCGTTTTCATTGTTAGACGTCTCTACTTCTGTGCTGTCTCTTATTATTGACTTATTAGAGCAAGATATATCAATTAATTGATATTAAAAATAAGTGAATCAAGGAAAGATGGAGTGAAATGTGAAAGTTGTTGCAACCTAACTGGTTTGGCTACTCCCAATGGCGTTATCCAAGTGACCCTCATGGTTTTGAACCTACTCTCAGAACAAGAATCTACCCCGACAAGAGCACAAGGTTGTTGCCTCTTGGAGAAGGTCCAGGGTGGATTTAGATGGGTTCAGGATGGGGGCAGTTGTAACCTGTGTGTGCCTGTGTCAGTCTCCTCCACACTTATGTACCTCCCTCCCAACTTCCTGTCATGTGCATTAAGCAGGCAGAGGAGGGAGGGGGATGGTGTAGAGGAGAGGAAGAATGCATGAGGAGAAACAGGCACACACAAGCTGCAACTGCCCCTACCACCACACCCTGCTGGCAGCGAGACAGGTAATGTGAACTAAACTTAAATTAACTATTAAGACTATTAATACTGGCAAAGGCATTTTTAAAATGAGCATAACATAGGCTATTGGAACCTGACACCAGTTAATAATTGTTGAATACAAGAGAAAAGAAAAGGCACAAGGAGCAGCGCCTCGGGTGATATTGTCTGAGTAATGCTTGGAGTTAGAATCCCCAATATGGTGCTCACCTTTTCAAATGGCACATGTATAGCCTAACCTGGGGTCCAGCTTGGTAGTCCGATGGAATGGGTAGATCCACAGACACTAGTTCCTTGGAAACAGAAAGACGCTCCCAAGGCTCAGAATACCGGTCATCAACAAGTGATGGCCGTGAATAATAGAGAAATATAAAAATATAAAAGAAAATCTCTGAGCACTGATGGGGCGCTAATCCAGGAACTGAGTTTGTGTCCAAAAATTATCGATTTATTCTTCAATAGTGAATATAAAAATGCCAAAGCATCATAATACAATAATATAATAAAATAAGGACCATATAAAATCAACATAAAATGTCCTCTTAACGCGTTTCGGGTACTGTGATCCTTTTGCAAAATACGCATCAGCAGAGAAATAAATACATTTAGACAAACATACATGAAAGTAAGGTGCAATAGGAATGGTTGCTAAGAACAGCGTCAGTGGGGCCAAACTGTTGGATGGCGCGAAACCAGAAGTGATTCCCGGTGTTGACGGTAGGGGCATGCGCAGGGATTGAATGCTGCCCGTCACTTGTGTCAATGCGTGAGAACAGGCGCATGCGCAGATGGAATCAAATATCGAAAGTCCGTCCGGAAGACGCATCCAGTAACCTAGCAACATACAGACAATATACAAATCCAGTATACATGGGTAAAAACGATTATAGTCAGAATAACAGCAGGTACTCTCCCTGTTCTTATATATCGCTTATATTTAGAAACGGTTATAGAGAATAAATCAAAAGGAAAGGAAAGGGGGAAAACACCACAGATATGAACCATTGTTAGACAACACAAGGGGCCCAATCAATATACACCTTTGAGGCTCTCGTTCAGACCAGTGGGAGTGAGGCATTGGAGCTTAAAAATCCAAAACATCTTCCTCCTTTTAAGATGATTGAATCTCTGTGGAGTGGATGCGTCTATGAATTCTACCGCATCTATAGCTGTGGCCATAACAGGTGCAAGTGTTGTATCAGCATCAGACACAGACAACTGAGCTTTAAATCCAATATAACAGGGGAATCTTTTGAGATTAAGAGTTTCATGAACTGTAGCTCGTGCTATGTAATATATCTCATAGAGTGTACATGCAGACTTCAGTACATTGGTAGGACTATTCAACCTTTAAGAGAACGTTTTAATAAACACAGGTCAAATATAGAGAACGGCTTTGCTCTACACAGTGTATCACGGCACGCTGCCACTCACCATAATAAATGCTATAAGGATTTCTGCTTAACCCCGGTAGAATTCATAGATGCATCCACTCCACAGAGATTCAATCATCTCAAAAGGAGGGAGATGTTTTGGATGGCATTTTTATATTCACTATTAAAATCGATAATAATAAATCGATAATTTTTGGACACAAACTCAGTTCCTGGATTACTTTCTAGCGCCCCATCAGTGCTCAGAGATTTTCTTTTATATTTTTTTATTTCTCTACCAGTTAATAATCACATTCCTGGTGACAGGTGTAATGGGCGATCCCGCGACCCGTGCTTCCATTCCCCCGCTGGCGCGCCAGCTTCAGAAGATTTAAAGGGCCAGCGTGCCACTAATTGGCACTGCCCATTTTCAGGTAATCTTTTTAAGCCTGCCTCTTCCTGCAAACCCTGCCAGATCTTTGAGCCTATGCCATTGAGAAAGCTCCCCTGAGATATCCCTGCGTTCCAGTGTGTTCCTGCTCCTGAGTTCCCATGTTCCTGCGTTTTCCCGTTCCCATCTGCCTGGACCTCTCGTTGCTGACCCCGGATTGGACTTGACCCTGCATGTCTTCCGCCTGCCCTGACCTTGTGCCTGAACCTGACCACGAGACTGTTCACGAGTCTCCTGCTAAGGTACCTCAACCTCGGCTGCCACTACGGGCCAGTTTCACCTGTGGAACGACCTGGTGGTACCCTGCTGCAGCAAGACCATCCTGCTGTGCGGCAGGCTCTGGTGAAGACCAGATGCCACTTAGATTCCGGTCCCAGGTGTCGGTTAGTATTATCTCCCGCGGTGGTCCAGAGGATCCACTGATCCCGAATCCTTACAACAGGCACTTAAATAGTAAGGAGGCACAAACTAAACTACCAATACATACAGCAGGGAATCTAGATATGACCCCGACCTTCCTCTTGGATTATGAATGGTTAATATAAAACGCCCCATTATTCTGCTGTGAACAAAGCCCATTGAACAATTAATATTCATGCGTGCACTCTTAGAAGACATGAAAGAAATAGCAACCTAATGTATTAATCTTTTGGAGGTTGATGAAAATGTAATTTAGGTCTTCTATTATGTTGGAACATCAGTTTTCTTTAAAAAGTTTAGATTAGTTTGAATCAAGTTAGAGCTCGTCTGTTGCATACAATCTATAACATTATACAACAAATTTGCACAATTGTAAATTAAGTTTATATTTTCTATATCCTACAGCCTCAAACATGAAAAGGTTATATAGAGGAGAGAGATCAACCATTGACTTAGAAATCAAATTTGTTCTTCATGCTTTATCAAATAATGAATTGGCCTTCGCACCCAATTTATTTCTCATTTACTTTGACAGGAGATGAGCATGTTCTTTCTCTGATCTTATGTGTTTAAGATTTGATAATATGGATAAGAATCTTTAGTATAGATATTCTAACTTCCCAGTAGTAAGATTTCCTTTATAATCAACCATCTTTTTTTATAACGTTGGCAAGTGTAAATTTCCGGAGAAAGCAATATAACGACGCTACTTGGTTATTACAGTAGCAATTCTGATTCTGCACATAGCAGCATCATTCTAACAAGGGCCTTCAGAAATATATGCTGTGTGCTTTGTCTCAATTTTATTGTATTACAAAAGTTACACTTTTTTGGAGTCCTTTTTCTAAAGGGAATAGAATTGTAGGTCGACAGATAAAAGGTCTTAGTTAAAGGGGGTTGTCTGTAATTTTTAGAGAATTGACCAAAAGAAGATGATGGTATAAAATAAAAAAAATACCTGTTACATGTTGAATCACCCACTGCTTTAGTGCTAATGCTTATAATACTTCCTGCAGATTATTTGTCTCTCTTTACTATTTAATATCATATATCATCAGGGGTGGACTGGGAATTTAACCGGTTCAGGACCAGGCCCTTTCCTGTTTTTTCATTTCCATTTTTCACTCCCCACCTTCAAAAGTCTATAACTTTTTTATTTTTACACGTAAAGAGCTGTGTGACGGCTTGTTTTTTGCGTAAAAATTTGCACTTCATAATGGTGGCATATTCCTTGCCGTGTACAGGGAAGCAGGAAAAAAATCCAAATGCAGTGAAAATTGTGAAAAAACGCATTTGCGCTGTTTTTTTGTGGGCTTGGATTTTACAGCTTTCACTTCACGCCCCAAATGACATATCTACTTTATTCTTTGGGTCAATATGATTATGCAGATACCAAATTTGTATAGGTTTTATAATGTTTTCATACTTTACAAAAATTAAAACCTCCTGTACAATTTTTTTTTTATTTTGCCGTCTTCTTGCGCTAATAAATTTTTTATACTTTGTTGTACGGAGCTGTGAGTGGTGTCATTTTTTGCGACTTTTGATGATGTTTTCAATTATATTATTTTTAGGACTTTATGAACTTTTGATCACTTTTAATAGAATTTTTATTTTTTTTTTTAAATGGCAAAAAAGTGCCATTTTTGACTTTGGGCGCGATTTTCCATTACGGGGTTAAACGCAGTGAAAAACCGTTAGTATATTTTGATAGATCGGGCAGTTTCGGACGCGGCGATACCGAATGTGTTTATAATTTTTACTGTTTATTTAGATTTATATCAGTTCTAGGGGTGATTTGAATTTTTAGTTTTTTTTAAACTTTTTTTTAATTTTTACTATTTTTCAGACTCCCTAGGGTACTTTAACCCTAGGTTGTCTGATCGATCCTACCATATACTGCCGTAATACAGCAAGTCAGTATATGGGGATTTTTCTCCTTATTCATTACAATGTGCTGATAACACATTGTAATGAATGGGTTAAAATAAAGTACCCTCGGGTATTTGGAACTCCCAAGGCTACCATGACGACAGATCGCCGCTCCCCGATGACGTCTCGGGGAGCGATGATCCTCAGAAACATGGTGGCGCCCATGCGCCATAAAATGGCAAAATGCTATTTTGGAGGATTTAATTCTTGTTAATGTGTGAAAAAATTATAAAACCTATACGAATTTGTTATCCCCGTGATCGTACCAACCCAAAGAATAAAGTAGACATGTCATTTGGAATGCACAGGGAAATCCGTAAGATCTAATCCCACAAGAAAATGGCGCAAATGCGCTTTCACCAATTTCACTGCATTTGGAATTTTTTTCCTGCTTCCAGTAAACTGCATGGAATGGAATAATAAATACCGTCACTTTGAATTACAATTTGTTACACAGAAAGCAAGCCATCACACAGCTCTGTACTTAATAAAAAAACTATCGATTTTTGAAGGTGGGGAGTGAAAAATGAAAAGTCAAAAACGAAAAAGAGCCTTGGCAGGAAGGGGTTAATCTTTTTCAGGCACCATGATATTTGTACCTGAGATAACAGAATAGTGTACCCTATTTCTCAATAAAATTTTGCTTCATCTCCACATTTTACATACAAACTGTTGTACAGCAGGGCACAAAAAGGAACATTCCCTATTTGGCTTTCAGAGGTCAGATTTTGCCAGAATAGATTGAAGGTGCTATACCACATTTGCAAAGCCCCTAAAGTACCAAACAGTGAAAATCCTCCAAATGTGTATTTTGAAAACTAAACCATTCATAGAATTTATCAAGGTGTAAAAGGAGCATTTTAACCCTTCAAGTGATTCATAGAATTGGCTTTGTTAGTAAATATGAGATTTTTTCCAGAAAAGAAGTCATTGTAATTCAAAATATTTCATTTTCACAAAGTATTAATGGAAAAATTGCACACTAAAATTTGTAAACGAAAATACTTCACATATGGGTTTAAATTGACATTGGAGCACACTGTGAGCCACAAAAGGGGAAGAGCAGTTTTGTTTTTGAAGTGGAGATTTGCCATGATAAGTTTTCAGGGCCTCTGAAAACTAAGCCACAATATTTAACCAGCCCCTTCCCAAATGACACCAATTTATAAACTAACCCATTTAGGAAAATTATCTAGATGGTGTAGTTATCAATGTTTACACACTGGTCTTTTCTAGAATTTGTTACACAACGGATGCTGCTAAATTAAATTTGTTAATTTTTAACATTTGTGCCATTTTAGTGCCCCATTTCTTTGGCCAGCCAGTGCCGTTGGAAACATACACTACATGAATTATTTTACAGATTCTACTGTGTACAGCAATACCCCACAAATGGCTTTAGTCTGCTGTCCAGGCATAAAGTAGGGCTCAGAAGGCAATGACTGGATTATAATTTGGGCTGTAGATGATAGATTTTATACAGATGGCTTTAGCCTACTTTACCAGTAGATTTGGAATCCCCAAAATGTACCCCATTATAGAAACTATATTTCTATAGGAATGTATCTGGGGTGTAATTATATGGTCTTCCCATTGGTCTTCTCTAGAATGTAATGGAATTCAATAGTAAAAATTAAAATGTACACATTTTTTTGCAGGTTTGCCATTTTAATGGGTCAAACTGTATATTTTACCCAGCATATGCCATCCGGAATATGCATCACTTTCTTTATTGACTTAGGTGATTTGGAGGCAATGCTGGATGTTTGCAGAGAATGTAGCATTGCCAGAACATAAAGAAAGCTGAAGAAATGCTTCCTGCCTCCTTTACAATATTCATCAATGGACATAATGAGAATTTGTGGGTGAGGGGTTGGGGGGTTCTAGATGCAAACACCAGGGAATGTAATTATTTGCAACAAAATAAATGGTATTAATTTATATTGAACTCCTTGATGAAACCTAACACAGCTCAGTACACCGAAGTATGGAAAAGTTATTAGCATCAGAAAATGTCGAACTTTTTTTTTTCTTTTTCGTACACAATTGTTTTACTTTTGAAAATGAGTTAAAACGCAATAAAACCTATATAAATTTGGTATCACCGTGATTACACCAAACCAAAGAATAAAGTAGAGGTATTATTTGGAGCACATGGTGAAAGTCGTAAAAACTGAGGCCACAAGAACGTGATGCGAACGTGATTTTTTCCCAATATTTCAACATTTGGAATTTTTTTCCAGCTTCCCAGTACATGGCAAAGAATAATTTAAAAAAAAAGTGACGGAGAAGTAACATTTGTTTTACTAAAATAAGCCCTCAGACAGCTCTGTACATGGAAAAATGAAAATGTTTTTTGGATTTTTCAAGGTGGAGAGCATGGCACTAAAGCGTTGCAGTAATTGATCAGAAAGATCCACTTCTCCCATAAATCGATTATACTCCTGGATGTACACAGGTTTCTTGACCCCTTCTGTGCTTCCATGGACTGGAGTGGATTGATTTGTGTGGAGACAAACAAGGTCAAAACAAGGACATCCTGTTTGTCTTTGTATTTCACCAACATCAGATTTTCCAAACAAACAGCCCTGCTTTCCCCTTACTTTTGGGGCTTTTCTGAAAAGGACATGGGGAGACCCTTCTGGCTTTTACGGATGGTGCCCCTGGCAGCAAAGGACTTCTGGAGAGGGATGCTATTTAATAGTTGTACACATAAATGTGGTAACCACGGACAAGTAAGGGGTGGACTAAATCCCAGACAATTTTCCCGCTGATTCCCAGGACAGGGGAACAATCTGCTGGTTGCATTTTTGAATCCTTCCCCTGCGAAAGCATAGTGTATAGCCAGATACACTTTTGCAGGCCTTGTAGATCTTCACCCCTGTATCTTGCACTTTTATTGGGGAGGTATTGACGAAAAAGTAAGTGGACAAGGGATTCATCAACTGCTAAACATTTCTGTGGGGACTTTTATATGTCCGAATTTAAAATTATAGTGGTCAACAACTGGCCGAATTTTATAGAACCTGCCATGCCTGGGATAATTTGCTGGTGGACAATCAACATTGTTGTTGTAGCGGAGTCATTTTAGGAGTCTTTTAAAGCAGACCCTGGACATGGTATGGGGGTAAAGAATTTCCTTATTGCAGTAGATACGTATGGAGAGTTTTTAATTTTAGAAATGCCCATGTCAAGCAAAAGTCCCCAAAACTTTCACATTTCAGTGGGGTGCATAGGAAACCATATGTGGGGCTTGGCGATATAAATTTGAGAATTTTGTGTAATTAATTGCACAGATGTTTCTTTGCATCAACATTAAGTGCTTGTTTGTAAAAAATAATTGAAAAAAATCTGTTTCCATGTATTCATTTTGTAATCCATGTAGATGCCAGGAGAGGCCGCAAATTCTGGATCATGTGGTTCTTTATTTACAGCAGGGACCCATTCAACGTGAATTGAAACGGATTGCGTATTCCTCACTAACTCAACGTTGACTACCCTAGGGCTCATCGTCACTAACTTTAGGGCATCTAGCCTGGGGTTCGCCATAACATGAATCACTTGAAGAGGATGACATTAAAAATGTCACCTCTTCTCCGCTGTCAGAATTGCTCTCTTCAAAAAAAGATAGCAAAAGCCTCCTCGGCACTATACAATTGCTTTGTCATTTTTGAGTGTGTGTTTTCAGAGCAGTAACAATAATGCCACTAAATTATCCCTTTTGATAATTGTGAATTATCATTTGATAATACCTTTACCTTTGCTCATACCGTTTGATAATTGTCACAGGTGACAATACTAGCATAAAACAAACTAAATAAATAAAAATACATTTTTTTTGTTTTGTTTTTTGACAAGTGACACAGGGATGCCGTACAGTAATTTGAGAGCGATGAAGCGGCATAAGGGTCAAGTTATAACAAACAATCTGGCTGCTTTCAAATGTCACAAATGTATCATAAATATTACAGATGTCTCAAACTATACAGAAAGACAGGAATGCCCATAATATATCACAAGTCATGAAATTTTATTGTTGATAAATATCAAAACACACATTTAAAAAGCACTAACAGTGCTGAAAGAAGCCAATAGACCCAGTGCCTAAGAGATAGTACTTAGTAGCTATAATCGAGTAAAGTGCAGAAGCATTTTTGGACCCTACCTTATATATATTTAAATATTACAGATGTCACAGGACCTGGGTTGTGAGCCACAAAAAACACAAGACATGTGATTCTGAGATAACAGGTGACAGTGACACCAGAGGTAGTGACACTGAGGTGAGGTGACACTGATGTAACATGTGACAGTGACACTGGAGCGACAGGTGATGGTGATGCAGAACCAAACACTGAGATTACAGATGACATTGACACAGGACTTTTAATTCTGATATTACAGGTGACAGTGACACTGGAGATAGTGACCCTGATATTACAGGTGACAATGACACTGGAGTTAGTGACAGTGAGATGACAGGTGACACAGTGACACTGACAGGGTTGTGACACTGATGTAACAGGTGAAGCTGACTATGTAACTATGGTAATCTTCTTATATTTGTTATTAATGGCCTTCTTCTTTCTTATATAAAATTATGTAAATGAGCCACACATGCTATAGGGGCATGTTACACTGTGAGATTTGATGTGTGAAAATTGCCCATCTGGAAGACCAGATTCTGGATCTAAATGAGCAAGTTGAAGCCTTTGGGCAATTGACAATATGGAGCGAAGTTTGCTGCTCCTGGAGCACAAACTCTCTGGGGAAGATGGGTGTGGGGAGGGAAGTATGGACGTACAGAGTGAGGGAGCAGCTAGTTGGGTAACATGTAGAAGGCGGGGTAGAGGGAAGAGTTGTAGGGAGTCTAGTCCTGATCTGGTGCACCCCAGTAAGTTTGCCAGGCTGGCGGGTGAGGGGGATATCAGCTATGGAGTAGCAATGGTGCAGCACGATATGGCCTCTAGCAACCAGGGGACTGTCTGCTCCAGTAAGAAGGGTAATGGGAGCACAGGCAAGGTCAGACAGGTGCTGGTAGTGGGAGATTCGATTATTAGGGGAACAGACAGGGCAATCTGTCACAAATACCGTGCATACAGAACAGTGTGTTGTTTGCCGGGTGCTCGGGTTCAGCATGTTGCGGATTGGTTTAACAGATTACTGGGAGGGGCTGGAGAGGGATCAGCGGTCATGGTCCACATTGGCACTAATGACAAAGTAAGAGGTAGGTGGAAGGTCATTAAAAATGATTTCAGGGATTTAGGCCTCAAGCTCAGGACAAGGACCTCAAAGCTAGTTTTCTCCTAAATACTACCTGTACCCCGTGCCACACCAAAAAGGCAGCGGGAGATCAGGGAGGTAAATAAGTGGCTCAAAAGTTGGTGTAGGAAGGAGGGCTTTGGGTTCATGGAGAACTGGGCTGACTTTTCTGTCGGCTACAGGCTCTACAGTAGGGATAGGCTGCACCTCAATGGGTAGGGTGCAGCTGTTTTGGGGGAAAAATGGCTAGAAGGTTGGAGGAGTGTTTACACTAGAAACCTGGGGGGAGGGTAACTATACTTGTGCAGGGCAAAAAGACAGTGAAGATAGAGAGCTGGGAAGAGTTGTAGTCCATGGTGGAGGAAGGGGGCTGGAATAAGATTAAGGAATAAGAACAAAAGGAATAGGGATAGGGAAAACCATATAAAGTGTATGTACACAAATGCCAGAAGCCTCACAAGCAAAATGGAGGAACTGGAACTCTTAAGGTTGGAAGTCAAATATGATATAGTGGATATCAGCGATACATGGCTGGAAAGTAGGTATGGCTGGGCTGTTACTATAGATGGTAATAGTCTTTTTAGAAATGATCATATAAATAAAAAAGGGGGAGGGGTTTGTTTATATGTGAATTCTTGCCTCAAGCCTGTCCTGCAAGATGACATTGGTGACGCAAATGAAAATGTGGAGTCCCTATGGGTGGAGATAAGAGGAGGGAAAAAGAATAATAAAATATTACTAGGGGTTTGTTATAAGGCCCCAAATATAATGGAGGCAGCAGAGGAAATGCTGATAAGTCAAATGGATGCGGCTTCAACGCATGGTGAAGTACTTATCATGGGGAACTTCAATTACCCAGATATTGACTGGGGGGCAGAAACCTGCAGGTCCTTCAAAGGTAGCAGGTTTTTGTTGACAGCAAAAGACAATTACCTGTCGCAACTAGTCCTGGAGCTAACAAGAGATTGGGCACTGCTGAACCTTATCCTATTCAACAGACCTGATAGAGTATCAAAATTACAGGTTGGGGGGAACCTGGGTAATAGTGATCATAATATCATTGATTTTGTATTACGCTTTACTAAGAGCGTTAGTAGAGGCGTAACCAACACTCTAAACTTCAGGAGCGCAAATTTTCAGCAACTAAGGAAAGACCTTAAAGGCATAAACTGGGACAATGTTCTCAAAGACAAAAGCCCCCCAAAAATGGGACTTTTTTCTCATATGTTCTAAAAAAGACCTGCAAGAAACGCATACCATATGGGAAAAAGAATAAAAGGAACATGAAAAAGCCAATGTGGCTAACTAGTCTTGTAAGGAAAGCAATAAGCGAGAAAGATAAGGCGTTTAAGATGCTAAAACGTGAAGGTAGCGATGAAGCATTACAGCATTATAGAGAGAAAAATAAATCCTGTAAAAAGCAGATAAAGGCCGCAAAAATGGAGACCGAGAGAGATATTCCCAAGGAGAGCAAAAATAATCCCAAATTATTTTTCAAGTATGTAAAAGATAAGAAACTAAAAATGGAGAGTGTGGGCCCTCTTAGGAATAACCTGGGGGTCATGGTGGAAGGAGATGAGGAAAGGGACAATCTACTGAATGACACAATGGGGCACATTTACTAAGGGTCAGCGGACCGCGATTCTGTCGGGTTTCCCAAATATTTTCTTTTTGCGCCAAATTGCCCCAGGTTTTTGGCGCATAATAATAATAATAATAATAATCTTTATTTATATAGCGCCATCGAATTTCGTGCATGCGATCAGATTGCATGCGATACAAATCGGGGGAGAGGCCGAGGAATTTAAAAACAAATTGGGGGTCATTTACTAAGGGCCCGAATCGCGTTTTCCCGACGTGTTACCCGAATATTTCCGATTTGCGCCGATTGTACCTGAATTGCCCCGGGATTGTGTCGCACGCGATCGGATTGTGGCGCATCGGCGCCGGCATGCGCGCGACGGAAATCGGGGGGCGTGGCCGAACGAAAACCCGACGTATTCGGAAAAACCGCCGCATTTAAAACCCGAAAAAGTGTCGCTTGGTGACCGCTTACCTTCACCTGGTCCGAGGTGGTGCATTCCGGCGCGTGGAGATGATTTTCAGCGCAGCAGCGCCACCTGGTGGACGGCGGAGGAACTACCTTCATGAATCCCGGCCGGACCCGAATCCAGAGCAGAGAACGCGCCGCTGGATCGCGAATGGGCCGGGTAAGTAAATTTGCCCCATTGTATCTCAAGATCAAGCACTTACATGCACCAGGAAGAAGAAGGTGAACTCCGGCAGACCTGAGCGGGGGAAGCGACCCCTGAAGGAAATTGGATGCACGACGCTAGTGAATCCCGGCAGACCGGAATCCTTGTCAGACAACGCACAGCAGGGATCGCGACAGGACCGGGTAAGTAAATCTACCCCAATGAGGAATGATGTAAATTCTCTTTGGAATGTCAAGAGTTTAACCCAGGAAGAGGTACGGTTATGTTTCACAGGACTGGCTCATAGCCAATATGCTACCAATATACAAAAAAGGATCAAAAAGCAATCCTGGAAACTACAGACCTGTGAGTCTACCTTCTGTGTTTGAGAAAATATTTGAGGGGTTTATTAGAGATGCTATCCTGGAATATCTCACTGTACATAACCTTATAACCCAGCATCAGCATGGGTTTATGAGATATCGGTCCCGTCAGACTAATCTGATTGGTTTCTACGAGGAAGTAAGTTCCAGACTGGATCTGAGGGACTCTGTGGATGTTGTATATCTGGACGTTTAAAGGCATTTGACACCGTGCCGCATAAAAGGTTGGTACATAAAATGAGACTGCTGGGACTAGGGGAAAATCTGTGTATTTGGGTAAGTAATTGTCTTAGTCATGGGTCCCCAAACTTTTTACATAGGGGGCCGTTCACTGTCCCCCTCAGACCGTTGGAGGGCCGGACTAAAGTTTAAAAATAAATATCAGTACATGTGACCGCATCCATAATACACTGGCACCCCCCTCAATTAATTATTTAATATACTGCACCCCCTTAAGAACTATTTTAAATATTGGCTCAATTAATGAATTAATTGGGACAATTAATTATTAAATATACTGGGACCCCTCTCCATTAATTATTGAATATGCCTCCCCCCCATTAATTACTAGACTACCCCTCATAATTAATTATTTCCTATACCCCCCACCATTAATTATTTACTATGCTGTCCCCACTATTATTTTCTATGCTGCCCCTCATAATTAATTTCCTTTACTGCTCCTCACCATTATTTTCTATGCTGCCCCTCACCATTAATTATTTCCTATACTGCCCCTCATAATTAATTATTTCCTATGCTGCCCCTCACCATTAATTATTTCCTATACACCCCCTCATAATTAATTATTTCCTATACTGCCCCTCATAATTAATTATTTCCTAAGCTGCCCCTCACCATTAATTATTTCCTATGCTGCCCCTCACAATTAATCATTTCCTATACTGCCCCTCACCATTAATTATTTCCTATACTGACCCTCATAACTAACTATTGGCCCCCGGCCACCACAATCTTTTTACTGCCCTTTTTAATAAAAAAATAAAAACCCTGTACTCACCTAAGTCTCCCGCGGCACGTCTTCTAATTTCTTGTCGCGTCCGGGCAGGAAAGGGTGCACGGCCGCGTGATGACGTCATTGCGCGGCCGCGCATCCAAGATCAAAGAGCGATGTGCGCCGGGGTTGTATTCCGGCCACATCGCTCGTACCAACTTTTATGCGGCACGGTGTTCAAATGCCTTTAAACGTCAGATATACAAATCCACAGAGTCCCTCAGATCCAGTCTGGAACTTACTTCCTCGTATTCTGAAACCAATCAGATTGTCTGACGGGACCGATATCTCATAAACCAGATGAGTGCTGGGTTATAAGGTATGTACAGTGAGATATTCCAGGATATCATCTCTAATAAACCCCTCAAATATTTTCTCAAACACAGAAGGTAGACTCACAGGTCTGTAGTTTCCAGGATTGCTTTTGATCCTTTTTTGTATATTGGTAGCATATTGGCTATGAGCCAGTCCTGTGAACATAAATAACCGTACCTTTCCTGGGTTAAACTCTTGACATTCCAAAGAGAATTTACATCATTCCTCATTGGGGTAGATTTTTACTACCGGTCCTGTCGCGATCCCTGCTGTGCGTTGTCTGACAAGGATTCCGGTCTGCCGGGATTCACTAGCGTCGTGCATCCAATTTCCTTCAGGGGTCGCTTCCCCGCTCAGGTCTGCCGGAGTTCACTTCTTCTTCCTGGGTGTAAGTGCTTGATCTTGAGATACAATGGGCAAATTACTTACCCGGCCCCATTCGCGATCCAGCGGGCGTTCTGCTCTGGATTCGGGTCCGGCCGGATTCATGAAGGTAGTTCCTCCGCCGTCCACCAGGTGGCGCTGCTGCGCTGAAATCATCTCCACGCGCCGGAATGCCACACCTCGGACCAGGTGAAGGTAAAGCGGTCACCAGCGACACTTTTTCGGTTTAAATGCGGCGGTTTTTCCGAATACGTCGGGTTTCGTTCGGCCCGCACGCCCCCCGATTTCCTCGCGCGCATGCCGGCGCATGCCGCACAATCCGATCGCGTGCGACAACAATCCCGGGCAATTCAGGACAATCGGCGCAAATCGGAAAATGTGGGTAACACGTCGGGAAAACGCGATTGGGCCACTTATAATGACCCCCAATTTGTTTTTAAATTCCTCGGCCTCTCCCCCGATTTGTATCGCATGCAATCTGATCGCATGCACGAAATTCGATGGCGCTATATAAATAAGATTATTATTATTATTATTATTAATGCGCCAAAAACCTGGGGCAATTTGGCGCAAAAAGAAAATTTTGGGAAACCCGACAGAATCGCGGTCCGCTGACCCTTAGTAAATGTGCCCCATTGTGTATTCAGTAGATTGTCCCTTTCCTCATCTCCTTCCACCATGACCCCCAGGTTATTCCTAAGAGGGCCCACACTCTCCATTTTTAGTTTCTTATCTTTTACATACTTGAAAAATATTTGGGATTATTTTTGCTCTCCTGGGAATATCTCTCTCGGTCTCCATTTTTGCGGCCTTATCTGCTTTTTACAGGATTATTTTCTCTCTATAATGCTGTAATGCTTCATCGCTACCTCACGTTTAGCATCTTAAACGCCTTATTTCCTCGCTTTTGCTTTCCTTACAGATAGTTAGCCCATTGGCTTTTTCATGTTCCTTTATTCTTTTTCCCATATGGTATGCGTTTCTGCAGTCTTTTTTAGAACATATGAGAAAAAAGTCCCATTTTTGGGGGCTTTTGTCTTGAGAACATTGTCCCAGTTTATGCCTTTAAGGTCTTTCCTTAGTTGCTGAAAATTTGCGCTCCTGAAGTTTAGAGTGTTGGTTACCCTCTACTACCGCTCTTAGTAAAGCGTAATACAAAATCAATGATATTATGATCACTATTACCCAGGTTCCCCCCAACCTGTAATTTTGATACTCTATCAGGTCTGTGAATAGGATAAGGTTCAGCAGTGCCCAATCTCTTGTTAGCTCCAGGACTAGTTGCGACAGGTAATTGTCTTTTGCTGTCAACAAAAACCTGCTACCTGTGAAGGACCTACAGGTTTCTGCCCCCCAGTCAATATCTGGGTAATTGAAGTTCCCCATGATAAGTACTTCACCATGCGTTGAAGCCGCATCCATTTGACTTATCAGCATTTCCTCTGCTGCCTCCATTATATTGGGGCGTTATACAAACCCCTAGTATATTTTATTATTCTTTTCCTCCTCTTATCTCACACCATAGGGACTCCCATTTTCATTTGCGTCACCAATGTCATCTTGCAGGACAGGCTTGAGGGCAAGAATTCACTATAAAACAAACCCCTCCCCCTTTTTTATTTATATGATCATTTCTAAAAAGACTATTACCATCTATAGTAACAGCCCAGCCAGACCTACTTTCCAGCCATGTATCGCTGAATCCACTATCATCATATTGACTTCCACTTAAGAGTTCCAGTTCCTCCATTTTGTCTGTGAGGTTCCTGGCATTGTGTACATACACTTATATGGTTTTCCCTATCCTATTCTTTGTTCTATTCCTTAACTTATTCCAGCCCCCTTCCTCCACCATGGACTACAACTCTTCCCAGCTCTCTATCTTCACTGTCTTTTTGCCCTGCACAAGTATAGTTACCCTCCCCCAGGTTTCTAGTGTAAACACTCCTCCAACCTTCTAGCCATTTTTCCCCCAAAACAGCTGCACCCTACCCATTGAGGTGCAGCTATCCCTAACTGTAGAGCCTGTAGCCGACAGAAAAGTCAGCCCAGTTCTCCATGAAACCCAAAGCCTCCTTCCTACACCAACTTTTGAGCCACTTATTTACCTCCTGATCTCCCGCTGCCTTTTGGTGGGCAGGGGTACAGGTTCTATTAGAGAAAAACTAGCTTTGAGGTCGTCCTGAGCTTGAGGCCTAAATCCCTGACAACATTTTTTAATGACCTTCCACCACTCTCTACTTTGTCATAGTGCCAATGGACCATGACCGCTGACCCTCTCCAGCCCCTCCAGTAATCGTTAAACCAATCCGCAACTGCTGAACCCGAGCACCCCGGCAAACAACAACTGTTCTGTATCACGTATTTGTGACAGATTGCCGGTCTGTTCCCCTAATATCGAATCTCCCACTACCAGCACCGTCTGACCTTGCCTGTGCTCCCATTACACCTTCTTACTGAGCAGACAGTCCCCTGGTTGCTAGAGGCCATATCGTGCTGCAACCAGTGCTACCTCCATAGCTGAATACCCCCTCACCCGCCAGCCTGCAAACTTACTGGGGTGCAACCAGATCAGGACTAGACTCCCTACAACTCTTCCTCTCTACCCCCGCCTTCTACATGTTACCCAACATAGCTGCTCCTCACTCTGTACGTCCATACTTCCCTCCCCAACCCATTTCCCCAGAGAGTTTGTGCTCCAGAGCAGCAAAACTTCGCTCCATATTGTCAATTGCCCAAAGCTTCAACTGCTCATTTAATCCGAATCTGGTCTCCAGATGGCAATTTTACACACATCAAATCTCACAGGTAACATGCCCCTATGCAATGTGTGGCTCATTTAACATAATTTTTAAGAAAGAAGAAAGGCCATTAATAACAAATATAAGAAGATTACCAAGTTTACCATAGTCAGCTTACCTGTTACATCAGTGTCAAACCCTGTCAGTGTCACTGTGTCACCTGTCATCTCACTGTCACTAACTCCAGTGTCATTGTCACCTGTAATATCAGGGTCACTATCTCCAGGGTCACTGTCACCTGTAATATCAGAAATTAAAAGTCCTGGTCAATGTCATCTGTAATCTCAGGTTGTTGTCTGCATCCCATCACCTGTCGCTCCTGTCACTGTCACATGTTACATCAGTGTCACCTCACCTCAGTGTCACTACCTCTGGTGTCCACGTACCTGTTATTCTCAGAATCACATGTCTTGTGTTTTTGTGGCTCACAACCAGGTCCTGTGCATCTGTAATATTTAATATATATAGGTAGGGTCCAAAATGCTCTGCAACTTACTCGATTATAGCTACTAAGTACTATCTCTTAGCACTGGGTCTATTGGCTTCTTTCAGCACTGTTAGTGCTTTTAAATGTGTGTTTGATATTTATCAACACATAAAATTTCATGACTTGTGATATATTATGGGCATTCCTGTTTTCTGTATAGTTTGAGAATCTGTAAATTTATGATACATTTGTGACATTTGAAAGCAGCCAGATTGTTGTTATAACTTGACCCTATGCGCTTCATCGCTCTCAAATTACTGTACGGCATCCCTGTGTCACTTGTCAAAAAACAAAAACAAAAAAAATGTATTTTTATTTATTATTGTTTTATGCTAGTATTGTCACCTGTGACAATTACAAACGGTATGAGCAAGGTAAAGGTATTATCAATGATAATTCACAATTATCAAAAGGGATACATTTAGTGGCATTATTGTTACTGCTCTGAAAACACACACTCAAAAGACAAAGCATTGGTATATGCCGAGGAGGCTTTGCTATCTTTTTTGAAGAGAGAAATTCTGACGGAGAAGAGGTGACATTTTAATGTCATCCTCTTCAAGTGATTCATGTTATGGCGAACCCCAGCTAGATGCCCTAGTTAGTGACGATGAGCCCTAGGGTAGTCAACTTGAGTTAGTGAGGAATACGCAATCGTTTCATTCACGTTGAATGGGTCCCTGCTGTAATAAAGAACCACATGATCCAGAATTTGCGGCCTCCTGCCTGCATCTACATGGATTACAAAATGAATACATGGAAACAGATTTTTTTCAATATTTTTACAAACAAGCACTTATGTTGATGAAGAAAACATCTGTGCAATTAATTACACAAAATTCTCAAATTATATCGCCAAGCCCCACATATGGTTTCTATGCACCCCATGAATGTGAAAGTTTGGGGACTTTTGCTTGACATGGGCATTTCTAAATTAAAAACTCTCCATACGTATCTACTGCAATAAGGAAATTCTTTACCCCATCACCATGTCCAGGGTCTTTAAAAGACTCTAAAATGACTCCGCTACAACACACATGTTATTGTCACCAGAAAATTATCCGGCATGGCAGGTTCTTATAAATTCGGCAGTTTTGTTGACACTATATTTTAAATTCGGAATATAAAAGTCCCCACAGAATGTTTAGCAGTTTGTATGAATCCCTTGTACACTTATTTTGTTGTCAATACCTCCCAATAAAGTGCAGATCAGGGGTGAAGATCTACAAGGCCTGAAAGTGTATCTGGCTATACACCTATGCTTTCGCAGGGGAAGGATTCAAAAATGCAACCAGCAGATGTTTCCCTGTCCTGGGAATCAGCGGGAAAATTGTCTGGATTTAGTCCACCCCTTACTTGTCCGTGGTTACCACATTATGTTGTACAACTATTAATAGCATCCTCTCCAGAGTCCTTTGCTGCCAGGGGCCCATCCGTAAAGCCAGAAAGGTCTCCCCATGTCCTTTTCAGAAAAGCCCAAAAGTAGGGAAAGCAGGGCGTGTTTGTTTGGAAAATTGATGTTGGTGAATACAAAGACAACAGGATGTCCTTGTTTTGACCTTGTTGTCTCCACACAAATCAATCCCTCCAGTCCATGGAAGCACAGAAGGGGTCAGAAACCTGTGTACATCCAGGAGTATAATCGTTTATGGAGAAGTGATCTTTCTGATAATTACTGCAACGCTTTAGGTGCCATGCTCTCCACCTGAAAATCCAAAAAACATTTTCATTTTTCCATGTACGGCGGTCTGAGGGCTTATTTAGTAAAACAAATGTTACTTTCTCCGTCACTTTTTTTTTAATTATTCTTGCCATGTACGGGAAGCTGGAAAAAAATCAAATGTTGAATATTGGAAAAAATCACGTTCGCATCACGTTCTGTGGCCTCAGTTTTTACGACTTCACCATGTGTCCAAATAATACCTCTATTATTCTTTGGTTTGGTGTAATCACGTGATACCAAATTTATATAGGTTTTATTGCGTTTAAAAACTCATTTTCAAAGTAAAACATGTGTACGAAAAGAAAAAAAAAAGTTCGACATTTTTCTGATGCTAAACTTTTCCATAATTCGGTGTACTGAGCTTGTTAGGTTTTCATCAAGAGTTCAATATAAATTAATACCATTTATTTTGTTGCAATAAATTACATTCCCTGGTGTTTGCATCTAGAACCCAAACCCCTCACCACAAATTTCATTATGTCCATTGATGAATATTGTAAGGAGGCGAAGCATTTCTTCAGCTTTCTTTATGTCTGGGAATGCTACATTCTCTGCAAACATCCAGCATTGCTCCAAATCACCTAAGTCAATAAAGAAAGTGATGCATATTCCGGATGGCAATATGCTGGGTAAATATACAGTTTGACCCATTAAAATGGCAAACCTGCACAAAAAATGTGTACATTTTAATTTTACTATTGAATTCCATTTACATTCTAGAGAAGACCAATGGGAAGACATCTAATACACCCAGATACTTCCTATAGAAATATAGTTTATAAATGGGTACATTTGGGGATTCCAATCTACTGGTAAATAAAATGAGACTGCTGGGACTAGGGGAAAATCTGTGTATTTGGGTAAGTAATTGTCTTAGTCATGGGTCCCCAAACTTTTTACATAGGGGGCCGTTCACTGTCCCCCTCAGACCGTTGGAGGGCCGGACTAAAGTTTAAAAATAAATATCAGTACATGTGACCGCATCCATAATACACTGGCACCCCCCTCAATTAATTATTTAATATACTGCACCCCCTTAAGAACTATTTTAAATATTGGCTCAATTAATGAATTAATTGGGACAATTAATTATTAAATATACTGGGACCCCTCTCCATTAATTATTGAATATGCCTCCCCCCCATTAATTACTAGACTACCCCTCATAATTAATTATTTCCTATACCCCCCACCATTAATTATTTCCTATGCTGTCCCCACAATTATTTCCTATGCTGCCCCTCATAATTAATTTCCTTTACTGCTCCTCACCATTATTTTCTATGCTGCCCCTCACCATTAATTATTTCCTATACTGCCCCTCATAATTAATTATTTCCTATGCTGCCCCTCACCATTAATTATTTCCTATACACCCCCTCATAATTAATTATTTCCTATACTGCCCCTCATAATTAATTATTTCCTATGCTGCCCCTCACCATTAATTATTTCCTATGCTGCCCCTCACAATTAATTATTTCCTATACTGCCCCTCACCATTAATTATTTCCTATACTGCCCCTCATAACTAACTATTGGCCCCCGGCCACCACAATCTTTTTACTGCCCTTTTTAATAAAAAAATAAAAACCCTGTACTCACCTAAGTCTCCCGCGGCACGTCTTCTAATTTCTTGTCGCGTCCAGGCAGGAAAGGGTGCGCGGCCGCGTGATGACGTCATTGCGCGGCCGCGCATCTAAGTTCAAAGAGCGATGTGCGCCGGGGTTGTATTCCGGCCACATCGCTCCAGTAATAGTGCTCGAGCGGCCGTTTCCGGCCGCATCGAGCACTATACAGTGACGGGCAGGAGCTTCCTGTCCGGACGGACGGAGGCTTTTGCCCGACTGTCGAAGGCCGCGGGGGCCCGGCGCTGGCGCGGCAAGCGTCGGGGGCCGGATCGAAACGGTCCGCGGGCCGCATGTGGCCCGCGGGCCGTAGTTTGGGGAACCCTGGTCTTAGTGATTGAAAACAGAGGGTTGTCATTAATGGCACATTCTCAGATTGGGTTGACATTACCAGTGGAGTGCCACAGGGGTCAGTATTGGGGCCACTTCTTTTTAATATTTTTATTAAGGACCTTGAAGTGGGTTTACACAGTCAAGGTTCAATATTTGCAGATGATACTAAGATCTGTAAAGTAATAAATACTGAGGTCGATAGTTTAGCATTACAGAGGGCTTTTATGGAAGCTTGAGGAGTGGGCAGAGAAATGGTTGATGAGGTGTAATGTAGATAAATGTAAAGTTATAAATGTAAATGTGTAAGTTATGTACTTGGGCCATGGAAACAAAAAGTATAATTATGTTTTAAACAGTCAACTACTTGGTAAAACTGACTTGGGGGTATTGGTGGATGGTAAACTTAATTTTAGTGACCAGAGCCAGACGGCTGCTGATAAAGCAAATGAAATCATGGGATGTATCAAGAGAGGAATTGACTCTCAGGATAAAGACATAGTTTTACTCTAAATCCCTGATCACACCACACATGGAATATTGTGTACAGTTTTGGACACCAGTGCATAAAAATAACATAGTGGAACTGTAACGGGTGCAGAGGAGAGAAATCAAGATTATTAGGGGAATGGGGGGACTAGAATACAATGACAGATTGTAATTTGGGATTATTCAGTTTAGAAAAAAGACGACTGAGGGGAGATCTCATTACAATGTACAAAATTCCTTAACGGACAGTACAAGGATTTCTCCAAAGATCTTTTTATACCTAGGTCTGTGAGCAGGACATGGGGGCATCCTCTATGCCTAGAGGATAGGCGATTCTACCATCAAAATAGACAAAGGTTCTTTACTGTAAGAGCAGGGAGACTATGAAACTCTCTGCAGCAGGAGGTTGTTATGGCGGACTCTATGTACATGTTCAAGAGGGACCTGGATGACTTTCTGGAGAGAAAAAATATCACGGGTTATGGGATAAACATTTATTTAATTCTTAAAGGTTGGACTTGATGGACTTACGTCTTTTTCCGGACTTATATACTATGATACAGCGAGCCGAGGGGAGGTTGAGACATGCTCCTGCATACTGTCACAGCCTATAAAGCTACAGGCGGAGGGGGTCTGTTAACACCACTCATAGCACTCATAGCACTCATCAGCATATTTTTAAGTTCATTTTAGAAGGAAGGAGGTCCTGGGATATGGTGACGGATGGGAGTGGCCAGCCGCCCGGAAGCTCCCTGAGTGCAGCCTCAATGCCCCTGTAAACAAGCAGGGGTACGGATCAGATGGACCACGGCGCGCACGCGTTTATTTTTTTTTCTAAAAGCCCATCCCAGCCCTTCACTAATTTATTGCTAGTCTCGGGTAACCCCTTTAAGAAAAGGAGTTAAATATCTGTTTTATAATCAAGTAGAATTTGAAAAATTGTCTGTTTTTAAACCTGACAATAAATGATCATAATGCACTGTTAATTTATTGCAGTGTCTGATGACCTAGCCTGCTGTTATTCTTCTGACAAGTAACACCTCTTTGTAGCTAGCTTAAAATGTTGAAAGTTCAACTTCAGAGTATGTGAACACATTTACGTAAATTGGGAGATATTTTTGCATCATGCTTCTATGCATTACAAGAATGTGAGCTCATCTAAGGGGATTAAACCTTAGGCAAACATTCAAAGGATTTGTCTTAGTCTTGGAACTGATTTTTGCAAAAAACGCAAAACGCAGCAGGGATTCTGGATAATTATCTATATCTTGTTTTTGTTCTTGTTCTTTGATAGGACATATTTTATCTATTTAAGATGATTCATCCAATCTATTATAACAGGGATGTGTCTCACACCCCTCCTCAAACATAGCTTACTGCTTATTAGTTGTTCTTAGGGCAATTTAATTGTATCTGGTTTATTTGACATAATCTGGTAAGTGAAAATCAAACATCCCTGCACACTTAAGAACCAATTGAAGGGTGAAACATAAAAAAGATATTTAAAAGAAGAATTTTGCTAATGATCATTAAAAATCCAGTGTATTCTGCCAAATGATTAATGTAAAATGTAATATTAGAAAGAGAAAAACTGAATAAACAAATACTATTTTTATAATAATAGTTTTTTGAGCTGCTTTTTAAAGCTATATCAAAACTTAAAAGTTAATAGATTCTTGCTTGACTTCCAATATCTACAGCTGATTTATTTATGGTAGTAGGTATTAGGTTTGCTTTCATTACTTTGTCATTTCAGATCCTGACATAAAGGTGGTAGTGGGGAGGGAGGGTCAATTCATTTTGTATTACTACTTTTTTTTTAACTTATTTTTGATAACTGGTATTTCATAAATTGGCTTGTTCTACAGGATCCTCAGGGTACAGTGGTTTTGATTAAATCTGTTTGTGAAGATTTAAACCCCTTAAGGATGCAGCCATTTTATAGCTTAAGGCTCAGCCCCATTTTTTGCTATTTTTTTGTGTGTTCACCGTATAGGCTAATAATCATGTTATCTTTATTCTATGGGTCGATATGATTACAGAGATATCATACTTGAATATTTTTTCTTACTTTTTACTAAATTTGCCAAATAAAACCTTAATGTGTTGGAAAATCTATCATTTTTGCATTGCCGTCTTCCAAGTAGCATAACATTTTTACTTTTTTGACTATGGAGCTGGTTGGTGGCTTTCTCTTTGCGGGACATGTTGTACTTTGCAAAAGTAGCATTCTGGAGTACATATGTTTTTCTGATCACTTTTTATTGCATTTTTTTTTATTAAATAGGAAAAAATCATGATTTTTGGCGTTTTTTTTTACAGTTTATTTTTACGTCTTTCTTCTTGTGGGTTCAATAATGATTTACTTTATTCTATTGGTTTTTATGGACATGGTGATGCTATATATGTGGGGTTTGCGTTATGATTTATATTTTTTTTGTGTTGTATGTCTCTTTATATTTTATGGGGCTTTTACGCATTTTTATTGATTTATTGCTTTATTTTTTATGTAAATTAGAATTTTTTAAAAAATTTTTTACTATTTCCACCATGGGACATGAACAAACAATCATCTGATTGCTTGTTCATGATAATACTCTGCAATACTGATGTATTGCTGGGTATTAGCAGTGTCAGCCTATGCATGTGCATAACATCATAACATGGACCATTGATGTTATTGCAGTGATGCACATTAAAACTTAATCATCAGCATTTGCGAGTGCCGGGACTTTTTGATTTACATTTATTGGCTTTGACCGTACCCTGAGCACCGCACATCCCCGGCAGTGCCGTCCACCTACTGACTTTGATTATGCATTTGCATAGGCTGACACTGTGCCTTTAAGATCATCAACGCCATCTTTCAGGCACTGGCAGCAGGCAGCCCTGGGGTCCTTATTGGACCCCAGGGATGCCATAGCAATGATCGGCACCCCCCGAAGAAGGCGCGTGCGGGAGGGGGATTGTGGGGGAAAGACCCCCAAAGGCAGGTTAAATGCTGCAGTTGGGCTGACTACGGCATTTAAAGGGTTAAAAACCCACACTCGGAGCCCACTTCGACTGCAAGTGTTACACTGGGGTGTCGGTTATTAGTTACAGCCAGCACTTTGTGTATCCAGTTGCCGGTTTGGCTCAGATCTTGAGCTGAACCGGCATCAGCTCTGCGTTTGATATATCGGATGCTGAGCACTAAGTAACTGCGCTTAGCGGCCAATATATGGAACACATAGTGCTAAGGGGTTAAAAAAATATAAGCAATTGTAAAAAAAAGTAAATGACATGGGAGATCAGGTGTAAGCAGCTCATAAATTAGGTGGACACAGAACATAATCATAAAAAGGGTTCAAACCTTAAAATGTTTTAGCAAGGCCATTAATAGGTGATGCAGATGGAAGGAGTTTTATCACACAGAAGTAGACCCCACCCCTCCTGCTGCTTTAGATATATCTAGAGACTCCTTCTAATATATCCAGGGGCTTGGGCAGAGTAGGGCAATTATATATCTCCTGCTTGGCATAAAATACTGTGCACTACAACTTGGACACTACTAGTATACATACAGGATCTACAAGTGACTAGCCTGGCAGCTTTCATCACATGGAGGAGCACAGAGCATGTTATAAGTAGTATAAACGATCAGGGAAACATTTACATAAAATGTATAGTATGTGCTGTGTAAGCACTAAGGGTTAATAGCTTCCTTGCACTGTCCAGAAAGTGCCAAGTAGAAGGTGGGGCAGTGGGTGAAGTATAAAGTGCAAAGAGAGACGAAAGAATTCTGTAAAATCACAGGCTGGGATGGAGGGACTGACAGGGAAAAGGGGAGACCTTGTTGGTCACTGTTGTGCGTAAGAGACTTCTGCATCCACAGCACTGAATAGACTCTGCTACATCTCTTTCTGCTACACACAGAGAGCACAATCACATGACCCCTTCTTCCTCCTATGTGAGCAGCGAGCAGCATCTCCTCCCATCTTTCAGTTTGAATCTGTTTTCAACTCTACGGATCATAAGAGAAATTAGCACAGCCTGGAGACAATGCAAAAAGTAGGAGAAACTGAGGAGGATAGCAGGTAAACTGTTGTTCTACATCCAAAGAACTATTGATTTCTGAAAAGATAGATAAAGAGTCACACTTTAAGTGTATTTTTATCATCAGGATTTATGTAGCTTATGTAGCTTTAGGTTTATCTAGTTCTATAAACCTATATCTACATAAGTAATGAATTGCTGAATTTTAGAGCAAATTAAATTAAGGGTATTGAAGGGCAGCATTGACATTTCTAATTCCATGACTTCGCAGCGTTCTTATCATTCTCACTGAAGAAATAGGTGCTTGGACTGCAATCAGTTTGACATTAGCTTTATTAAGCTTTATTAATTGAGGTTCGGAAAGTAATATCTCTTCCCATGCTTAATCAAGGGTTGACCATGCAAAACCGAAGCCAGTGTTAGCTAGCAACACAGAAGAGCTGTTAAATCATACATTTAAGTATGTTTTTCATTAGCAGCATGCTTGTGAAAAATGGATTAATATTCCAGGGTTGTAGCTCCTCCAAGTGCTTTGGGACTTGTGCTTCTGGTTAAATACTATAGCAATCACTCAGAGAAGAGGGGTTGTCGAAAGGTTAAGAATAAAATGTATTACTGTGTACATAGGCATGCACATAAGAAAATGAAAATGATTAAGAGTTTTTTTCTGTGTTTCGTCCATAAAAAGTTGATATAACTTAATTATTATTGTTGCTAATAGGACAATGGCACCTGTACAATGTTCCACTATAGAAGTATATATTTCACCTACACCTCATAGCAAGTGTATCTTGACATATTTCCACTTAGGTATTAAGGTTATACAAGGAATGAAAAATATGTTATACCATTGAAATGCACATGGTCATTTGCAGAACATAACAGCCCACTACAGACTCATCAGACCTGACTGTCTTAGGTGCAAAAGAAGTCACAAATGAGCACATGCAAAGTCACAAAAAATTATGAAAAAGACAAATAAAAAGTTTACGCTATGGTGTATTGTAAGGATGTTGTAACCCAGAGACCACTGTAGATGCTAAAGCTCTTAGGTAGCTGTGCTTCATGGAAAAGAGAAACAAAACCTTTGTTCATCTAATCCTAGAATAATTACATGCTGTAACATTTTACTGAGCTCTCTCTGTGCATTAGGAAAGTTCATCCGGCATGTATCAAGTCGACAAAGTATGACTTAAAGGTCCTACCCTTTCTGTACTTTTCATTACACAACATCCACTGCCCCTGTGCTCTCATAAACCCTCATTAAAATGTGTAGACTAGGGAAAAAACCATCTAAAATATATTCATTATTCTGTGTGCCCCTAGATTTCACATTTAAAAAACCTAGAAACCGGTGACAAGAGGTTTAATGCGTTCTCCCTCACCCTAATTTTTAAATAGAAATAAAATCCTGATAGACAAGAACAGTTTAAACATCAGTGTAAAACTCACATAGGTAAATCTAAAATAAATTAATGGGCTGCTAATCAATGCAATACAAAATGAAATGTAACCAGTTCATTAATTGAACTTCTGTAACAATGCTACATGACTGTAATCATACCACAAGGATTAAACTTATTGGGAATTGACACATTTAATCAAATTCAATCCAATTTTCCAGTCCAGGTTGCTAAATGCAGTTTTGCTGTTCATTTGGCAACCTTTGGCTGATAAAAGAATGTCAAGGTTGCATGTGATATCATGCATTAACAAGAGCCTCTTCATCAGGGTTCCAAAACTCAACCATCTGATCCCAGTATGATATATCATGTCTGAAGTAACCTCTTTAAAGGGAACCTGTCAGCCAAATCTAATCCTCCTATCTCATTTACTGTAGTGATTTACT
Source organism: Engystomops pustulosus (assembly GCA_019512145.1). NCBI lineage: Eukaryota > Metazoa > Chordata > Amphibia > Anura > Leptodactylidae > Engystomops > Engystomops pustulosus. Next base: position 96,855,615 of record CM033641.1, on the reverse strand, counting down.
CTGCTTGATGATATTGAAATTGAGTCAAAGGCTCCTGTGAGTGATCCTCCCCACTCTGTATTGTAATCCTGTGAATTGAGTCAAATTTTATGGATATAGATTAAAACACACTTTAAAATAAACACCAAATGTGTGATACTCTAATCCACTGCTATAATAAGTCAGTGTAAACCCCTCTTAGCTACCTATGGGTACGGCTAATGTAAACATGGACATAAAAGTGCAGATAAATATGCCATTACAATGAAAAAGGATAAATAAATCATGAGGAGGCTGGAGAAGTCTCCTGCCTCAGGGGTTTTCGTACACTCACCGGCCACTTTATTAGATACACCTTTCCAACTGCTCGTTAACACTTAATTTCTAATCAGCCAATCACATGGCGGCAACTGAGTGCATTTAGGCATGTAGACATGGTCAAGACAATCTCCTTCAGTTCAAACCGAGCATCAGTATGGGGAAGAAAGGTGATTTGAGTGCCTTTGAACGTGGCATGGTTGTTGGTGCCAGAAGGGCTGGTCTGAGTATTTCAGAAACTGCTGATCTACTGGGATTTTCACGCACAACCATCTCTAGGGTTTACAGACAATGGTCCGAAAAAGAAAAAACATACAGTGAGCGGCAGTTCTGTGGGCGGAAATGCCTTGTTAATGCCAGAGGTCAGAGGAGAATGGGCAGACTGGTTCGAGCTGATAGAAAGGCAATAGTGACTCAAATCACCACCCGTTACAACCAAGGTAGGCAGAAGAGCATCTCTGAATGCACTTTACGTCGAACTTTGAGGCAGATGGGCTACAGCAGCAGAAGACCCCACCGGGTGCCACTCCTTCCAGCTAAGAACAGGAAACTGAGGCTACAATTTGCACAAGCTCATCGAAATTGGACAGTAGAAGATTGGAAAAACGTTGCCTGGTCTGATGAGTCTCGATTTCTGCTGCGACATTCGGATTGTGGGTCAGAATTATTTGCGCAACAACATGGAAGCCTTTTTGGATCCCTCCTGCCTTGTATTCAACGGTTCAGGCTGGTGGTGTAGGTGTGTGTTCTTGGTGTGGGAATATTTTCTGGCAACTCTTTGAGCCCCTTGGTACCAATTGAATCGTTTGTCAACGACCAAGCACCTCTGAAGTATTGTTGCGACCATTTCCATCCCTTTAATGATCCACAATTACCAAACAATCTGATGGCTACTTGTCAACGCAGGTAATACGCATGATAAAGTCATATAAAGCTGTCAATCACTTCAGATGGTTTCTTGAACCTGACAAGAGTTCACGTTACTCAAATGGCCCTCACAGTCACCACATCTCAATCATCTCAAAAAGCACTTTGGGAGAGTGGTGGTGAACGGAGATTTAGCGCATATGGATGTGACAGCCGACAAATCTTGCGGCACTGTGTGTTATGCATCATACAATCATATGGACTGCAAAATCTCTGAGGAGAGCTTCCAGCACCTGTGTTGAAATCTTTGCCATGAAGAATGATTGAGGGCAGTTCTGAAAGCAAAAGGGGGGCCCAAACCGTTACAGCATGGTTGTAACCAATAAAGTGGACGTGGTTGATTGAGTCATCAACACAATGCTCAGATGTATACCACACACATGTGGAATGGCATCTGATTGCAATCTCAACATCGATCTGTCCCTGGCTCCTATACACAAGAGTGTGGAACCCAGCACTAGCCCAAACAATAACCACTGATTTCAAAACATGCCAAAAAAGTATGTAAATCCAGAACCACAAACAAGAGCATGTAAAATAGATCAAGCAATATATCTTTATTAATAGAAAAAAAAATACACCAAACAGTCTGCTTAAAAACCCTAAAAATTTCGTGCAACTAAGTCAACAAATGAAGGAGCTATCCTCGGAAGAAGGGCTCCAACACACTGATATGTGCACTGTTCACCGAAACTCAGCGCCCCTACTGCCACAATTACGTAACAACAATGTACAGAATAAATTTATAAATCATGGTGTCTAAGCAATCACTCTTTTGACAAAGTCCATACAAATGCAGGATACAAAAAAAAGAGGGGTGAAACACAATAATGGGATGGAACGAACAGAAGCATCTTCCCCGCCCCACCTCCTTCAGGTTCGCCTGAGCATTTGGTTATTACAACTTTCTTTGTATTTGTACATGAGTCTGTGCGGATCCTTGAATTGTGTGTCCATCCATTATTGTGTTTCACCCACCCTTTTTGTTTGTTACCTGCATTTGTGTGGATTGCTCACCATAACTTTTTTTTTTTCATTTTCCGTGTTACAGACCTGTGTAGCCTTATTTTGTGCTAACAAATTTACTTTCCTGAATGTTATTTATTTTACATGCTGTGTACTGCGAAGCTGAAAAAAACAATTCCAAATGTGAAAAACATTGAAAAAAAAAAAAACCGCACAATGCCCGTCACGTTCTTGTTGGGCTCAGTGTTTATCGATGACTGTTCCCGTCCGCTTCCAAATAACCACCTACTTTATTCTTTGGTTCGATACGATCGGTGATAGCAAATTTATATAGGTTTTATTATGTTTTAATACATTTTCAACAAATTAAACGAATGTGTACAAAAAAGAAAAAAAACTTTTTTGCCATATTCGACGCTAATAACTTTTTCATACTTTGGCGCACGGAGATGTTTGAGGGGTCATTTTTTGCGAAATGGAGGCGATGTTTCAATGCTACCACTTTGAGGTCTGTGCCGCATTTTGATCATTGTTTATTTTATTTTATTTTATTATTAATGTATGTAAAGGTGTAAAAGTCGCTTTCGGACATTGTGCCTGCCATTCCAGCCTCGCGAGGTCACCGCGCCCGTAACCCTTTTTAATTTTGATTAGATCGAGAATTTTGGGAGTCTGGCGATATCTAATATGGTTTGTGATTTTTACTGGTTATTATGTTTTATATCCGTTCTAGGGAAGGGGGGGGTGATTTGAATTTTTTTATTTTTTAGTTTTTTTCATTTTTTAACTTTTTTTTTCCACTATTTTTTTAGACCATCTAGGGTACATTACCCTAGATGGTCAGATCGTTCCACCATACTACTGCAATCTCTGTAATCGCAAATATTATGGCATTTTTGCGAGGTCATACATACCATGAGCCACTGGCTACTTGTAACGAACCGCATAAGCAATGTAGCCTCGTGTCAAAAGAAACCCGAGGCTACCCATGGTAACGATCGCCGCCTCCGATATGTTAGGTTGGGCGCGGCGATCGTAACAAGTATGGCCCGGTGTGCGTTGAGGAGGTTGACTGCAAGCGATGGGTGCAAGCACCGTACCGTGCGGTTATAGCGGTGGGGTTTTTTTCTGCAAAGTGCAAAAACCCCCACCTTTGTTGAAGAGGACTCAGCCCGTGAGTCCTCTCTTCATACACCCTTACCTTCCCCGCTGCGCCGTAGAGCTTGACGGCGCAGAGTATCGTTATAGGGGTTAAGCCTGTTTGTGGTGTTCTTTTCTATTATAAAGATATATTTTGCTTGATCTATTTTCATGCCTCTGTTCTTTTTGTGGCTTTTGGCCCTGGCATCCATCACCATCTCAGGCCCACCATACATGCGCAGTGCCGCTGTGCCTCCCACTTCAACGCGAGGGTGAGTCATCTGGCTTTGCAATCATGTTTTTGGTTAACATTGGCTCTTGCACATGATTGCATTTCTTTAAGGACATCTACCATCAGTTACTGATGACAGAGGTGTCCTAATATGATTTCCTGTCCTCAGGACGTCTTTTATTTATAACTCTATGCCGCGATTACGGCAATATAAAGTTATAAAAGTTATGCTAAATACCCTGTGGCACTCGGGCAACAACACAGAGCACCTCAGGGAGCCTCCTATTTCAATTTATGCACTCCCCTGTAGCGCTAGTGGTCCTGGCACGAGGAACAAATAAACTAAAATACAAGACTCTCTGGAGGCACTAGGGTGACATAGCATACTTTGCATAGTAGTAGTTTCTGGCAATTATGGCATATACAGTAATAGTAAAATAGAGGTTCCCTCAGGAAGCGGTCTTATTAGAAACACATCTACCCTCGGTATAACTGAGGGTAGATGTCTTTATAATTCATTGCATCTATGTAGATGTATCTCTTCTAAGCTCTTTGAATGCTGTTATGTTGAATTGTGGGGTTCGTTTCTCATTGAACATAAAAGTTCGTGTAGGTATGTTGGTTGTTCTTTTTGTGTTTCCGTCTTTTTTCTAGTGCACGTATTTTCTTGTATGCACTGATTTATTAGTTCGTCACATTCCGAAACCTGGATGAAGGGCAATCCACAGTGGAAACCATTACATTATAATTAGATTGCGCATCAAAATGCTTCAACGTTGTAAAAGATAAAAGACACTGCACAGCTAAGGATGGTTGTGGTGGGGGCTGAGCTGAGAGTAGGTACAAATTGGCCCACTTTCTATCCAGTAAAATACCTTACAAAAGTTTATTGTACTGTGCTTACTATTGACATTATGCAAAGTTATTGGTTTAAAGACAGTGAGCATTTTAAGTATGTTTCTGGAAACATAACTTCATTGGGTCTGTAACATGTTGTTAAACTTAGAACGGGTAGATGCCATTAAACTAGCACTGTTATAACCCATAACTTCATTAGAAACCTGTGGTGTCATTCATGTATGTCATAGTTATGGCATATCATTATAAATTGATGATAATATGCTAGCTAGCATAATTGAGTGTAACACCTATGCGTTGTTTAAGGCTGTTAAGGAGTTCATAAATGCTGCTAAGATAACTCTTTACGTATCATCCATAGTGAATATTGCACCAAGAGAATAACTAAACCCTGCACTACTATTCAACACTTAATGACTTTATGGCCTTCGAGTGTCCTAAATGCTTTGCATTCTTTTTATGCCAAATGAAATTGAATCTAATGGGAACATAACATTTCAAATAGTAGCATAATATTACACAAATAAGATGCCCTAACATATAATCAAGTTTTTTTTTCATAACTCAAATGTTTTGGCTCATGCCATAGCCCGTGTTTACGCATTAGTCTGGCTCTCGAGTGGCAGGATAGTCGCATAACAAGTAAAGTGAGGGCCTATAGAAGGATTTTTACAGATAGTATATTTCGTCTGGACACAATGGAAAGTGAGGTTCCCTACATTTATTGAGAACACATCGAATAATTACTGGTGTGTTTTTGTTAATATTTTTGATACTTTATTTATAACTCTGTGAACAGATTTGAGGAGTATCCGGAGGAGATGGTCAATGTGCTTAGAATTTGACGATTGATATGAGCTCTCTATCTTTGAATCCTGGGGACCGAAATTCTAGCAAACATCTGTGTTTAATGGGCACAAAATGAATTTACAGTAAGTAAAAATTATGTTTTAGTTTAATACTACTTGGAGATTTAAGCTAAATTTTATATTGTTCTTCTCTTGCACGCTCTTTCTTACTGGTTGGAACATGTACAGCTTAAAGGATTGTACAGGATCAGAAAACAGTTTATGTATCTGGAAGTTTAAAAACCTTTAGACCAGCTTTACTACTTACCTCTTACTATGGGGCGACAAACATACCTGGCTCCTTTTTACAGATGGTGTTGAGAGCGCAGGCATGCGCCCTCAATGCTGGAGATTCAGGCTGCAGCATAACACTAATGACTATGCCTCACACTCACTGTCCCCCTCGTATACAAAAGAAGTCTGCAGGTACGGCATTCAACATGTAAGTATGGGAGTGGGATGATATATTGAGATTTTTATATGTTTATAATTCAACAACCCATAATATAAACTTGTTCTATGATATCATTTAAACTTGGAATTAAATATATCAGTGAGAGACAATCTCTCCAGTACCTATTACGGATAGACTGGTTAGTATAGACCAAGTGACAATGTTTGTTTGTAGTATGTACTACTTCAATAAATCTATAGGGTGAAGCGTAGTGAAGCTGAAATGTGTTCATAAGTGATGCTGATTTCACAGACATACAGATATATGGATCACCCAACGAGCACACACTTTATCGATGTCCTCCAATTATTTGAATGGAAGTTTATGCATAACCAATCCAGTTTGCTACGATGAACAAGACCCAATGCACCATGGCTAAAGGCAGCCGGCGGCTCCGGGAATGTGGCGGCTGTTACGGCCTAGGCCTGTCGTGATGTCATGGTGCTTGGTATGGATTGGAGGGCTGACCTACAGCCGACAGTCTCCATCCGGTGTTGTGAGCAAGAATATGGACTGGGTCGGAGGGGCGGATTTGTACTGGTTGCTCCCTGTAAGATACGTCCTTGGGTGATGGAGGGGGAGCCGCGTGGTGGTGACAAGCCTATCAGGATAGACGGATGTGGCAACGTGTGCAACAACTCACGCTCTTTTACTATGCAGCAGTACCGGGCGCTAAAGATGTCACAATTTTCAGTAGGTACTGGGAGATCATGGAGAGTGGTCCTCAGGAATGGTTCACCGTCGTTGGGTAGTAGAATGCAGGTGGGTGGATGCTTTGTCCCAGTTGTGGAAGCTGGCAGCTCTGCGTCTTCAGACTCAGTGCGCGCGATTTAGCTCAGTTGTTCGATCCCTTGCTGACGGTAATGAGCATGTTGCTTCAACGAGCCGCTTTGCTCTCACAATTCAAACTCATGGCTCAATTCACCTGACTCTCTCTTGCATTCTCCTTCCTTAATGAGGTATGATCAGACTCACTAGTAGGGTCCTAAAAGGTAGCGGCATTATTGCGCAACTCCGACCTTGCCTTCACTGGCAAGGTGGTTTGCACATACTTGTTTGCATATCTCTGTATTATGTTGTAATTATTTTTACCATTATACTCGAGTAAGCGCTACGTTTTATCAGCAGCAAACAATTGCGAAAACCCCCTACACTCGGCTTATACTAGAGTAAGGAACTAAAAACAAAAAGTCTTCACCTTTTCTTGACCCCCGGCATCCATTGCGGCTCCCACTGGATACGGTCACTGACTGTCACATCTTTGTGATGTCAGCCGCATCGCAACAAACTATGGATGTCAGGTTTGCGGCTGACGTCATGGTGCTGCGACGGACCGGGAGGGGCTTGGCAGGCTACTACCGCGGGGGTCACGCAGGCACTAATTACTCGATGTGATGGCAGTAGGCGGCTCATATACTTGAGGGGGCAGGAGCATCCTGATATCTCCCGGGGGCTTTCGCCAGCAGGCTACATACTCCGGGCTGCAGGCTGTATACTGAGGGGGCTGGCAGCTATACTTGAGGGGGCAGCAGCAGCATATATACTCCCCAGGGGGGCTGGCAGGCGGCTATACACTTCCAGGGGACTGGAACGGCTATACACTTGATGGGGCTCGGCAGGCTAAATATACGACATAGGGGCACCTGGCATGGCCTATATACCTAATACTCCAGGGGGGTCTGTAGGGGCTCGAGCTCGGGGTGGGGCCTGTGACAATGCATTTCCTGCCCCTCGATTAACTTCGATGTCACATCAGGTTTACTTCAGTTTTTATTGGTCAAAATTTAGGTCTCTCCTGGCTTGATACTCGTCGGGCGTATACCTCGGTATAGCGGTATTTAACATTTTAATTAGTGTATCTATATGTGATATAGGATTTTAGTCTTCATAGTGGTATAAACAAAAATTGAACACACAGTTAGGGATAAGTAGCAATGCTACAGTAATCATACATCATCTATCGCAGTAAAGTGATGTCACTTCCCTATAATGGGTATATTCACACACCCCCAGACGAAGGCTGTCTATCAGCCGAAACGCGCGTCGGGGTTGCTGCTATCTCGGGCAACGATCATATCAATATGGGTAAGCTGTACATATTATGCATTCTGTTTAGGTAATATGACCCGTTAGTTCCCACGCTTCCCAACAGTACCATCTTTTATCCATATATGGCCACTGATGTCTATATTTGTTTATATTTAGCATTGAATGGTTTGATCTGTTGCCTGTGATGCAACTCATGCTTGTGTCCCCCTTTTGAGTGGGATCACTTTTAACCAGTGTGTTATCTTCTGAGTTAATAAAATTTGCATTTTGCACTATTCATTATGTTTCTTTTGTAGTTTTTTTGTTGGTTTTCATCCCTCTTTATTGAGGGTTGAACAATAGGTTATATATATCTTCATTGTGGTAGCAGAAGAAAGCATTTAAAACTTTTACCCCACTGGAAAACTTTTTGTGCATAAAAGTCTAACTTTTATCTACCAGCAAAGACTCTATTGACATCAAATTACTGCAGGCCACTGAGTCACAGTTCATGTACTGCTGCTGTATTTTTGGGCAGCCCTATTAATCAATAGAAAAGAACTTGACTATTATTAACAATAAAGTCCTTTTTTCTGGTAGCACTCTGATATATGCCCTGTTTTTTAACCTCAATACTCATTGCACATTGCTTCACTGTAATGACGTCTCACCACATCACTGGCCATACTGCTCTGCAGTCAAACGACTTGTTGGCATCACCTGCTCAGGTAGATGCAGGCCATGTGGTGTGGACATGTGACCTGTTGCCATCTTCTGTCCTATGTATCCACAACTGGGACAAAATCAATGGACTGATTAAAGGGCCAGTAGCATTTTAATTCTCCATTATAATGTATGACCACAACATATTGCTGCTAATTACAAATCAGCTTATATTTTAATGAACCATTTGAATATGAATTCTGCTTATTCCTGGAATACCCTTGTAAGGATCTTAATGTCTTTCATTAGTTCTTGAAACAATACCATCTCTTGAGGGCTTGTGAATGTAATTGCCCATGTTCATGTAATTTATTGCCTATTGGTAACAAGTACCAAGTACATTTGACAAAGTTCTCTCATCTTCCTTTTGTATTATGTATATTAGCTACAAATTAGCCAAAATTTCAGGGTGTGTTTATGGAGGTTGTGAATCAGTTTATGTGTCTTATTCACACTGTGCCAAATTCATAAAGAGATGTTAGTGAGGAGTTATTGAAATCAGAATATCTGAATTTGTTGTATGGAATATTCCACACATATGTATCAATATTCCCATTCAATGTAGTTTGTTCCAAATTTCTCTATAAGATATGAATGGGGAAATTGGATTTCCAAAATATGTGAAAAACTGGGGCAGAACTCTTTGATATTTAATAATTCCCATTTGTTCTCAATAATTACAAGAATACAGGAATCAAACTTAAATTTGTTTTCTAAATGACATAACTGTTTAGACCATTTTGGAATGTTATACAACATTTCTACAAAAAAATCTTTCCAACTGTTATCTACTCTGATCTGATTGAGCCTCAGTGAACAAGGGAAGATTTATAATAGAAGATAAATTCTCCCACATTTGCTTATTGCAGGAAAGACAGCAATATGTATTGGAAGGAGCTGAAATTAGAAATATAGAAACTAAAACGATTTTGACTTTAGAATTCAAAACAGGATGTGTACACAATGACCTGGGGTGATTTTAATAAAATGAAGTATAGATGACTGTTTCATATGAAACTAACAGATCATGTAGGCCTCTAACAAGGTACCAACCTTAAATAGTAACAATGTGGGAGATTTTTCACAGCTTCTACACCAGTGTAAGAATTTGTAATTATAATAGCGATGACTCCACCTTCATGCCATGTGGGCATGTAGGGGGTGTAGATGGGTCCAGTGGGTGGTAGAGTGGGTGGGCATGGGACGTTTCTGTCCGGTGCCTGTGCAGTTTTGAAAAACCTGTGAACCTTCGTTTGCTTGTTTGTGCACAAAGCTACACTAGGCTGGACCTGGTGTGGTTTTTAGCTTGGCGTCCTAAGTCTCTTAAAGTATCCAGTGGAACACGGGGGAGGAGGGGAGGGAATTGTTGCTATCATGGACTAGTACTCATGCCGATGTATTATAAATCTCCCCCAATGTTTTCAGGATACAAGAATATTGTATTAAGCTACAGTACAATTTATACCTACCATATTATGACAATCATAGGAATTTAAACCAATATATTTTTACTTTATGTGTAATCTTCAACTTGATGTCCTATCCATAATTCTTAACTTCTCTCTTTTATGAACTTAGTGAAATCAGCTAGATCTACAGTGTTCATTGATATGCCTCCACTTAGTTCAGTTGCCTTTTTTTATCTTTAAATAGGCTTTTTAACTACAGAACATGTTTAGATTTTAATAATATTATGTTGTTTTCATTGATTTCATGTGCTAGAATTTTAATCAGTTATTTGGGACACCTGAGGTTTTCATTTAGCTTTCCCTTTTGTTTCAAATATTTACATGACAGAAGTTTATTAATCCATTAGTATGCATCTGTTGTGTCTTCTATGGCAGCTAGGAGAAACTATTATTCAGCCAATTGTGTTCTCATGGCACGCAGAAATGGCAGTTGCTTATCAGTGACACAGCAGCCTAGAATAGGAATTTAGTGGAATAATGGGTAGCTGTTTGCATGATGGCTCCTCCAAAGAATGGCCAGGTGGTCACATTAGCTATTTCCTGTTTATCTAGTTGTTTATCTATCTTGATCTATGGTATTAACTTCTTATCACCACAAGCTATATTAGTATTGTATCATCTGTGCCTGTTCTGATTTCAGCACTATCCACTGTCCGTGGAATGTAGCTGAGGAGGCGCTGATATGTGTATTTTCTTTCATTCTGTCCTCTTAGTCTGAATAAATGTCTACTCCATTTCTAGCAGCCTTAATTGTTTTCCCTAACATTTGTCTGTCTCCTGTGGAGTCTGTTCTAGTTTGTAAACAGTTAATTCACTATGATGGACAAAAACTCCTTTCACTCACATTCAGCCCTTTCTTGATGTAGTAGCTAAAATGGTCAGGATATAGATAAGTTGTGACATTTACACTTTGAAACCTTACATATCAAAGTCAATGGCAAACCTGTAAATTGATTTTTCCTCTCTCTTCTTTTCTTTCTCAGTGGTCACGATTGTACTGGATCTTAACCGTGTCCCTCTTATATAAGAAAACACCAATATTATAAATGGCACTTGGTAGGTGGGGATGGTCTACACATTTTGCCTTGAAGTCCAGGAGTTTTACCCCATTCCACCAAAGGACATTTTGGGCGTTCATCGTATAGGGCAATGATTACATTTAAATTGAAATTTTATGTACTTGTTTAAAAACATTTTTTAATAGACCAGGCATTTTGGTGTGCAGAATACCTAACATATTTAGGATCACGTTTACATATCTTTATTTACATATATATTTTTTTTAATTTAAAAATTTTTCATGCACCATAGGGTGGACAATGATCACAGCCAATGTGGGTCATCACCACCTATAATCAGAGCTGTAACCAATCGTGGGTATCTGCTGTATTATTCTCTCTGTGAGCTCTCTACCTATATCTTTACTGCATTCATTGTTAAGTTGTTAGGTGAAACCTTGGGATGCACTCATTTATTTAAGGCTTAGTTCACTTACATGTTGTTATTATTGAGAATGGCAAAAATAATGAAGCAGCCAGGATGAATGGAAATTTTATTCTAACATTGATAGAGCCTAGTGAGTTTAGAAAACTAATGTATGTATATACACATAGCCTAAACATAAAAAGGCGCTCTGACAGTTTTTAAACATTACATAGCCATATCTCTTACCCCAAATCAAATATATACCCCTATGCAAAATGCAAGCTATTCACACTTATACATGGTATTTATCGGACACAAGTGCTTCCTGGATTTGTGACGTCACCCTGTCTCACGACAGGGTGAGGCGTGTTAGGGGTGGGTGGGAATCGTGAAGTGACATCCACCTGCTGACATCACAGTACCAATTTGATATTTGAATTTGTGTCACAAGATCAAGCACTTACATGCACCGGGAAGAAGAAGGTGAACTCCGGTGGACCTGATTGGGGAAGCGACAGATGCAGGATATCGGGTCCACGCACATAGTGAATCGCATGGATAGGGCCTAACCTTATTTAGTGGGAAAACCCATTTGACATGCAAATTAAATAATGTATCAAAACATTATGCCTTAGGTCAATGTAAATGTTTAATTTAATTTATGCTACAAAATGTAACCATCAGTAACTGAAATATATAATTTAAAAATATTCAGTGGTTGTCTAGAATTCACAGCCTAATAATCATAAAACCCCACTCATAGGTCCAGAAAGCCTCTATTTAAAATCCCAATCATAGCCCAAGTCACTATCCAAATAACACTTGTACAAGTATAGTTTCCCCAATTTCATACACAAGTATTTATCCTCAGAAAAACACAGTATTAAACCACAATAGTTAATGTAAGACATACAGAAGCCGTTAATAGTTTGTAATATATAGAATCATTTGCATTTGTTGTAATTGCAGTAAGTGCAGTAAATTGCAGTGGGAAAAAAGCCATGGACATACAGGTACAAAGCAGAAGCACATCAAGTATACAGAGCCAGAGGAGGCATTGGTGAATATAAATAAGGGACAAGTCTTTGAGTGGCAGAACATGGATTTGTGAGGCTGATTGCTTTAGGGGTAGGGGGTCCTGTCTTATGGTAAGGGTGTGCACTAGTCCGACATTTTGTTTTTAATTTTACACACAATGTTCTGAATGCAGTATTTGCTATATCAACTACAAATATTTCCTATAAATTTCTTTTTGTTATGTATTTATTTTCTGAATCACTATTGTCCAACTTCTGGAAAAAAAAATAAATAAAAGCACACAGTTGGATGTTTGACGTAATACTATTGTCCTGCTTGACAAGGTTAAATAATTTAGCTGCACTATTTTACTCAACTTCCTTACTGTGGTATCTATGGCTCTACTTTTTACTGGAATTCTATTTCATCCAGTTTGTAATCACATTCCTATGTAAGAAATTGCTCTCATAATTTAGATACATCTAAATGACTGTGCACATATTATTCTTATTTAGAGCAGTAATAAAATAGTATTTCTGTGATTTATGACTCTCTATATACGTAAGGTTTTTCATCCTTTTATGCATATATGGCACTGTATCCATATTGTATGTGTATAAAATATGGTTGGCTGACAAATGATGAATGGCTGACTATTGGCTGGCTGACAGAATGCACCTCCCCCCGGGCTACTGCATGTATATATGGCAGCATATGGCGCACAACTGTATGCAGCGCATATGCAACATGCATTTGAAACATTCCCATAGATTTCTTTCTCACAGTAAACTGTGAGAAAAAACTGCATTTATTAATAAATGTCCCAGGATAAATCCTTAGTAGGGAAAGCAATAATGCATACCAAGTTGATTATGCAGATCGAGTGTTCTCAGAAAATGATGATAAAGTAAAATGGATTGAAGTAAATGGACTTCAATAATTGTGAATAAGCATTTTCAATGTGTACAGTGCTCATTGTGGTACAGTTAATCAAAACCTCTAAACCAAGGGCAGTGGGGTAAAGTTCTTAGTTTTAGTGAATCGTTTGTTATGTTTGCTTTTCAAATATATATAAATATTTTAAATTCTATGGATGGCACAAAGCAGTGGGCATTAATTATATCTCCAAGGTATTCATTTGCATATTTTAATAATATGCATAAATCTTTCTTAATCATTCAACTGTTCCACAAATAATGGGACCAAATAATGGGCATGACTAATGAAATGTTTTGTGTCACCATGGAGAGAAAGTCATCTCTGTAAAAATGTCATTGAAAATGTTTGTAACCAGCACTTATTCTGCATATTTGGCTCAGCAGTAAATCTCTAAAACAAAAGTTGTCCCAAAACTTTGAAACATAAATACATTTGGGGATGCAGTGTAATACATAGGTCACTGGAGGATATGTCTGAGTTATGGAGAGATGCTTGTCAAAACAGATTTCATAAATTAGATGTCACTTACATTAGTTGGTGCAGATATGTACTGTATATGTAACATTTTATTTTTACATTGGGGAGATTTATGAACATCAGCATATAATGCTTATATTTACCAGAATACAGTTTCTGAAGCAATACATGTATCCTTGTTTTGCTTCAGAAACTATATTCTGGAAATTGCTTAGCTTATCTCTCCCATATACAACAACAACAATGTCATAGGGACTTTTAGGTTACTCTTTAGGGAGAACATCCTTGTGGTATTGGGAGTAGACAGTAAAGATGAGTGGATCATCCAAGATTATATTTTATTGCAAACGAAGGAACGGTACTCCAGCAACCAGGCATCAAAAGTTCATTTTGTATTCAAAATCCACTTTATTGAAATATATCTTTAAAAACAGTAAAGACATGCTATAGGACGTCTTTAATGTTTTAAAGATATATTTCAATAAAATGGATTTTTAATACAAGATGAAATTTTGATGCCTGGATGCTGGACTACCTTTCCTTAGTTTACAAGTTATTTCTGGTCCCTGCACAGCATGTCCAAGCACCGGCTAAACATCAAGGCGGTTATCCGAATAGTGGTGAGCTGAAAAAAACTTTTTTCTTGTATACATTTTATTGTGTGAATTTGAACTGATGTTGTTTAAAGGAAACCTACTATCAAAGTCCATCATGATAAAGCAGGACACTTACACATAGATTCAGGCACTGTGATAATCTTCTTATATTTGATATCTGTGGTCTCCTTCCGTTTAAACCTTTAAAATGATGCTAATGTGCCTGAGGGGCTCTGGGGGTGTTACTAGAGCCCCAAAGTGATGTTTTCCCACTTGTTATTACATTAAGCAGAGCATGTCTTCCCCTCCCTCTGCCCCTTTCCTCCTCCCTTGGGCTGTGGATTCAAGCAGCAGCAGGAAGCACAGGGGTAGGTGAGACTTGCTCTACTCATTGTAACAAACAGTGACAACATAGTTAGGTCCATTTGGCACTTCCTCACATTTATCACCCTGGATTCCAGACCAGGCATCCACTTTCTTCACGTAAACCCTTGTGTATCCAACAACATCAGGGTATAGCGCCCCCTCCATCCTATTACTTGTTCCAGGTTAAGAGTACACCGACTGTCTCATGAATTCTGGTAAGTTTGTGATAGACAATGGTACCAATAGAGTGCCTGCTTGAAACATAGGCTTCCTGTATTGTACATGTATTTAACCTTGTAGTCCACTACTTCATGAAAAGTTCCCTGGCCTGTGCACAATGCTGAAAAATTCAGTACAACTGTGTAATCAATTCAGAAATTTTTTAATGTCATCATAATGGTTTGCTGTTACACAGCATTATCGGCAATTTGCCAACTCGCTGGAATTCAATAATGCATATGCTAGAACAGCAGGAGACATTGGAGCCAGAGTTGTTGAATATAGAAAGCATGTTTCATTAAGTCATCTGGCAGTGAAAGCTGGTTCTAAACACCTGTGGGGTGCTGAAGTCTTTGGAAAAGCCACATAATTAAGATCTGGGCAGCAGAAAATCTTGTCAGAGTGACACACACATAGCTTTGGATAAAGGATGGCTTGTAGGTATTAAATAGTGGTGTGAGCTTCAAACTTTCAAATAAGTGTCCCTTATTAAGGCAGATGGAGTTTTGTACACAGTATTATGTGTTAAAACCTATCGCTCCAGAAAGAAGACCTCATTTTGGCCTGAATGCAACAGTGAGAATTGTCAGAAAAAGGAAGGCTTATTAGGGGACGAAGGCTCAAAAAAATATGCCGAGGCATTAAGCCCGCAGGGTGGGTTGGCTTATTTGGACCATGCTAAAAAAAATCTCCATTTTACTTGAGAGGGCAGAATAATAAGTAGATTAAGTGTGGATAAGGTATGAGGCATGCTTCATTAGTACTAGTATCCGTGACCATATAACTGGTCATTGAGGTGTTCGGTCTGAGCTTGCTGATTTTCCATGAGCTGGTTTTAGGACATTAAAAAACTGCTCCATGATGTCGTGTGCACGTCATGAACTGTCTGCTGCTTCTACGGCTGCTGCTTCCGGCTATATAGTCTAAGTTAAGCTCCTCTTTCTGCTCCATCATGATGGAACTTTATCCTTGGCAATCACAAACAGTGACAGTCACACTGAAAGATGCTCCTGGTGACCTACTCCACACACCACTCTCTGACGCATAAGCACTAGTGTAGTTCAAATTCAAATATAATTGAAAAATTAGGTTATTCGTTTCAGTGAAGGTCTGGCCTTACCTTGCCTCTGCCCTTTGTTGCTGTCAAGCCCACTACTGTCTCTCTCTGCATATATTAACCCCTCTGTGTCCCTGCCACCCTGATCCAATTCCCAGTTCTTATATGTGATAGTTCATGTTGTCCGAATAAGGCTCATTGGCCCACCTCTAAAATTTCCTCTCTCACTGTGCCACTTAGGCTAGGGGTGCCACTAGCAGCAGAACATTTGAGCATGCAGGCCCTCATCACATACTCAGCTCTTAGCAATTCACACACTAAATGCTGTCTAAAAAGTCAACAGAAAGATACTGTTTAATATGGCAGTGTTGCGTTGGGGAAATGTGGCCTAGGAAAAAATAAGGGACACTGCTAGGAGGGGGCAAGACAATGAGGACCCAAATGACAGGCTTTGCTGGGGCTGAAAGTAGAAGCCGTGTTTGCCTGCTCTTTTGTCTCCATTCTTCAAGGTAAGGTTCTGCAAATGAGAGAAGCAGTGAGTCATCTTGTCCACAACCTTAACCACATTCTCCTCTTCTAAATTAATGTTGCACCTGATTAGCTGTGGCCTAATACAATTACGACTACCACTTTAACTGCTACTGACGTCTACCTCTCCTTTTTCACTGCTACTGGCCATGTTCTTACTTCTGTGTCTTGTTTTTGGAAGTGGGACCCTCCTGCTCTATAGACATTATACAACAAACTGTACCAATACAAAAAATAGAATTTTTTTATTTAAATGATGAAATGGAATGGTAAATGGAGGGCTGCATGCAGAGTGGCAGTGTTCCTGAGTGTAGCTTATAAAATACACTACCTTGTAAGTACACTACACTAGTCTTCTACCTACCACTATCCCTTACCCCTAGCACTATTGAAGTTCAGTTTGCAGATGGATACGAGATTTAAAAAAAAAAAATCACTCTGCTCCAGAAACACAAGTGTAATGAGTCACACAGACGACAGGAAGATACCTGGGAGTACCCTGGAGGAAAGTCTCAATGGGAAGAGTCCGGAAGGAGGAGTCTGTGGACCAGTGGACCCTCTGGACCACCGTGGGAGATGGTCAGCCAAGGTACAGGGATGTGCAGGAAACATTCCAAGCCTGAGGTGACAGCAGGAACACGGAGGAACACTGGTAACGCTGGCAGACAGGACTGAAGTCACCGCTAGACTGGCGCCCAGGAAGGCACAGCAGGAAGTATATGGGAACGCTGAAAACAGGACACACCAGGGGCATATGGGAACGCTGAAGACAGGAAACACAGAGGTGTTTGGAAATGCTGGAGGAACATGAAGACATCTGGAAACGCAGGAGGAACACGGAGGCATCTGGAAACTCTGGAAGACAGGAGCGTCTGGGAATGCTGGTGGGAAATCACTTCAACAGGAACTGCTGTGGGAAGCAAGGTGTGGAAACCTTGGAAGTTCCATAAGAATGCTGAAGATCCGGCCAGGAACTAAGGGAGGTGTCGGATTACAAAGGGGGAGCCGGATTAGTCAGCGCCAATCAGGAGGACGCTGACCCTTCAAATTTTGAGACGTCTGCGCGCACGAGCCCTAGCAGGGGGAGCGCGCGGCCTGCAGGAAAGGAGGCGTGCGGCTTACACGCCGGGACCCGGAGCACAGCCAGGATCCAGGAGAGTTAAGTGCGGGCAGGGGAACGGGGACAGGCACGCAGCCGAGCATAGGTATACCCACGATCCGCGACATGGATTGCGGGAGCACCCGTGACAACAAGTCTGCTCAGTTCAGAAGTTGCAAGTTACATTACTATATTACACACTGATAACCATATAGAAGCTGCCTGTTAGCCAATCAGGGCAACCCCCAACCCCAGTTAGCCATGTGATAAGGCATTGGCTTCAGCCATGCAGCTTGTAGCTGTGCTTCAAATCACCCTACATATGGGCTAGCCATGATTTTGCTCTTCCAGCATTTGTTATCAATACTTGAAGTATTTTGGACTACTACTATTTTTGTGGGAGTAACTTGTTTTGATGTTTGTACTCCATATACTGTTTACATTATGATTCTGACGTGGCACAGAGGTCCTGATAAATATGCCCCAGGGAGTCTATAGAGTCTGTGGAAGTCATTCAGTACCACACATAACAGAAACCAGGTATTGAACCGTTCTGGCTTTGAAAGTATAGTATAAGTACTGAGATTTCAATGCATCATGCAACCCTACTTGTAAGTACAATTTGTTAGTCTTGTCTTGTGTCTATTTGTGGAGTAATTAATGTATCTAGTATAAGGCCTTATTTCATATCCATAATTATAATATGTATATTGGCAGTGTTAGCTGGACTTCCAAAGAGCTGCACCAATTCTCCAGTCTGTCATACTAATACCGAACCCCCAAAGCTTCAAATGTGCTTTAAAAAAACATTTATTTAGGCAGGCCTATCACACTCGCTAACTGCATGCAACTTTTACTCTCTATTAAAGGAAACCTACCAGCATGGATTTATCTAATTTAGGGCTAATCCTTAACTCCACTCTATCTTTTATCAGGGTAATATGCAAATTTACTATAGAGGCTACATGGTGCGGCTACTCCATGCACCAGTAGCCTCTTTGATTTTCCTACCAGAAATCTTCAGAGCCCAGCTACGAGGAGCTGCACACAAACGTCCGTGAAGCTGGAGTTCTGCGCAGGAAGCAAGCCGGCGGCTGCACAATACCGGCTCCGTATCCGGAGCTACTGCGCATAACTCCAGCTTCATTGACGGGTGTACACAGCTCCTCGTAGCTGCCCAATGAAGATATCTGGTAGGAGGATCAAAGAGGCTGGGGCGTGGAGTAGCCTCCACGCCCCAGTAGCCTCTTTAGAAAGGGCTATTCTTACATACGTTAGATGCACCTTCCCCCAAATCTACCTTAATAGGTAGATCCGTGGTGGTAGGTTTACGTTAACCAATTATAAGTACACCCACTAACTGTTACATGGACAATGCTTCTCTGCAGCATTTTCAATTATTAAATTATTTTTATTCCATTCCCTTATAAAAATGGCTTAACCATTATACAAGCTCTTATACCTCGTGTGTCTACCCCTTCATCCTCATAGACTGTAAGCTTTTGTGTCACCACAAGTTATCTTTTAGATGTTCCTAACTTCTTAGTGATAATGCTAGCCATGATTTTGTATGATTTGTTCAAAGTGAACCAGAAAATACAATGATTCGATTCAGTCCCAAGAAAATGGCAGATTTGTTACCGAATCTACAAATTTACAAAAACTTAATCTTTTGAATCTTCAAGATTCACACATCTCTAATAGACAGCAACACAAAACAGCACATTAGTGTGTTAAATTTAGAGTTAAACTAAGTGGTTATATTTTTCAACTATAATTCATTTACTAATTACAGCGAGAGTTCATTATAATTGATAAAATGTATAATTAAGAAATTCTAATAGCAGCAGCTTAAGTAAGATAAATGGATTGCAAACAAATTATTTATGTCTGATATTGGCAGGATATCAAACTTCTTCAATGCACACAAAGTTTATAACAGTTTGTGTTTGTCTTGTTAATGGTTGCCCAATATTCATTTCTGTAAATAAATGTGTTAAACCTCTTCAAAAGATCACTTCTTTAAGCAGGTTGCCCAAGTGCACCTACATGTACAGATCCTCTTATCTCATATGACACATTGATGCAGCAATTCACAATGCACAGTCCCCAAAATGAATAGATGTTAGAACAGATGTTTTCCTGGACAGCCACCAATCACAGATGTTTTGTTTCCCACATTTGAACTTAAAGTCTGAGTGCACTGTCCCACAATGTTACCATTGCTCTATTGAAACAAGGGACATGGAACATTATAAAAATGAAAGATATTCCAGTGTCCTCTTCATAGATAAAACATATTTTTATTCAAAATGTATTAAAAATGGCAGGGGTACATGAAGAGTGAGGGCTAAGGAAATAAGCAGTGTCTTTTGCGGTGCACTACAAACTCAAATCTTTAGTTCTTTGTCAAGTTTTGAGTTCAAAAAGGGTTCGCAGAAGGCCTTCCTTAGCGTTCCAATCTATTGTTAAAGGGGTATTCCGGGTATATGAAAGTCTGATACAAAAACCTATGATGCTATTAATAAATGAATATGATCATTTATTTTTCAGTAACTACCCCTACCTCTTATGCTCTGCTCCCAGTGATGATGTAACAGACTGTCCTGCTCTGTTACCTTGGTAATGATGTGTAACTGCTATCACTGTACATAACCTCACGGAGATGAAATGTCTCCACAACACTAGCCATACTGGATGCACTGAAACGAACTGTATACAGCCAAACATAGTAGTGATCACATGACCAGCCCAGGCAGGTGCAGGACATCTGACGTGGACATGTGACTAGCGGCCATCTTCTGTCCTGTGTCTGCTCCATGTGGAGGAAATCAATGGACTGATTAAAGGGCCAGTAGTATTTTAATTCTTCATTACAGTCTATGTCCACAGCATTTTTCTGTTAAGGGGAACTACATTTTAAATAATAACTAATTATACATTAGCTTATATTTTAAGGACCCATTTGCATATGAATTATGCTGTTTCCTGGAATACCCCTTTAATAATTTTTGAATAACTGTATTTTTTATCTAAGATGCTGGAATTTTTGTCATTTTTATGTTGTCTTAGGACCCCTGATCAACTTGTTTTACCAGGCGGCCCACTACAGCTGTTAACAAACAATAGAATCCAAAATAAGCGATTACCTTTTTTTCTTTTTTAACCTATATGCTCTTTTGACATGCTCTTTTAATTCAGTAGGGAATCTATATACATCCATATGAAAATTACATAGAAACTATCGTAGGTATAATAAAGAATTTGACATCCTGTCCCTACATATAATGCTGTGACAGTTAAAGTGTATGATGGGTGGTCACATGCAAGAACTGGGAAAATACAATTGGCTCAAATTTGTTATAGACAAGTGGTTACTTACAGTGTTCATCTGGTCTCTGAACCAAGCAAGGGAATGTTGTTTGGATGCTTAATTGAAATTCTCTTTTTAGCTTTGCTGCAAATAACAATAATGTTTGATACTTAAGAAACAAGATCACTAAAGGCTGCTTTAGTCCACTAGCATTAAGGGTCTAGTTGGTAGTTGCTATTTCTTTTTGGATTAAAGCAATTTAGATTATGTCTGGGGATAATCTAATCTAAGGTATGTTGTAAAGTCCGTGCCTGAATGTCGCTCTATCTGCAGTTGGCAGAATACATGGCGTTTATTTGTGTGTGTGAACTGTGGCTTAATTCTTGTGCTTGGATTAACTGAACCACACCCTTCTCCTTGCATTTCTGTCTTGCCCAGCAAGGGTTTCTAGCCTGGTGGACAGTTCCTCCATTGTGCTACTGGGGGCGTGTCCGGGATCGGCTTTTAATACCTGCCTATTCCCATCCTCCCTTGCTGGTTCATAGTATCATAGTATCATAGTATATAAGGCTGGAAGGAGACACAAGTCCATCAAGTCCAACCTTCAAGAATTAAATAAATGTTTTATCCCCATAACCCGTGATATTTTTTCTCTCCAGAAAGGCATCCAGGCCTCTCTTGAACATGTACATAGAGTCCGCCATAACAACCTCATGTGGCAGAGAGTTCCACAGTCTCACTGCTCTTACAGTAAAGAACCTTTGTCTATGGTGATGGTAGAATCGCCTCTCCTCTAGGCGTAGAGGATGCCCCCTTGTCCTGGTCACAGGCCGAGGTATAAAAAGATCTTTGGAGAGATCCTTGTACTGTCCGTTCAGGTATTTGTACATTGTAATGAGGTCTCCCCTCAGTCGTCTTTTTTCTAAACTGAATAATCCCAAATTTTGTAATCTGTCATTGTATTCTAGTCCCCCCATTCCCCTAATAATCCTGGTTGCTCTCCTCTGCACCCGTTCCAGCTCTACTATATCCTTTTTATATACTGGTGCCCAAAACTGTCCACAATATTCCATGTGTGGTCTGACCAGGGATTTGTATAAGGGCAGAACTATGTCTTTATCATGAGAATCTATTCCTCTCTTGATACATCCCATTATTTTATTTGCTTTAGCAGCAGCCGTCTGGCTCTGGTCACTAAAATTAAGTTTACCATCCACCAATACCCCCAAGTCCTTTTCAGCCTCAGTTTTACTAAGTAATTGACCGTTTAGAACATAATTATACTTTTTGTTTCCATGGCCCAAGTGCATAACTTTACATTTATCTACATTAAACCTCATCAACCATTTCTCTGCCCATCCCTCAAGCTTCCACAAATCCCTCTGTAATGCTAAACTATCGACCTCAGTATTTATTACTTTACACAGCTTAGTATCATCTGCAAATATTGAAACTTGACTGTGTAAACCCACTACAAGGTCATTAATAAAAATATTAAAAAGAAGTGGCCCCAATACTGACCCCTGTGGCACTCCACTGGTAACATCAACCCAATCGGAGAATGTGCCATTAATGACCACCCTCTGTTTTCTATCACTAAGCCAATTACTTACCCAGATACACAGATTTTCTCCTATTCCCAGCAGTCTCATTTTATATACCAACCTTTTATGTGGCACGGTGTCAAATGCCTTTGAAAAGTCCAGATATACAACATCCACAGCGTCCCCCAGATCCAGTCTTGAACTTACCTCCTCGTAGAAACCAATCAGATTAGTCTGACAGGACCGATCTCTCATAAACCCATGCTGACGCTGGGTTATAAGGTTGTGCACAGTGAGATACTCCAGGATAGCATCTCTAATAAACCCCTCAAATATTTTCCCCACCACAGCAGTTAGACTTACGGGTCTGTAGTTTCCAGGATCGCTATTTGATCCTTTTTTGTATATTGGTACCACATTTGCTATGCGCCATTCCTGTGGAACATAACCAGTCCTCAGTGAATCTTCAAATATTAAAAATAACGGTCTGTCTATCACCGTACATAATTCATGCAGAACCCGGGGGTGTATGCCATCTGGCCCAGGTGATTTATCTATCTTAGTGGTTGCGAGGCGGCGCCGTACCTCTTCCTGGGTTAAACTGTTGACATTATAAAAAGAATTTACATTAATCCTCATTGTGTCTTCCACCAGGGGATTTTCCTGGGTAAAGACAGTTGAGAAGGCGACATTCAGTAGATTGGCCCTTTCCTCATCTCCTTCCACCATGACCCCCATGTTATTTCTAAGGGGACCCACACTCTCTGTTTTTAGTTTCTTATCATTTATATACTTGAAAAATAATTTGGGATTATTTTTGCTCTCCCTGGCAATATTTCTTTCAGTCTCTATTTTTGCGGCCTTTATCTGCTTTTTACAGGATTTATTTTTCTCTCTATAATCCTGTAATGCCTCATCGCTACCTTCACGTTTTAGCACCTTAAACGCTTTATCTTTCTCGCTTATTGCTTTCCTTACAAGACTAGTTAGCCACATAGGCTTTTTCTTGTTCCTTTTATGCTTTTTCCCATAAGGTATGTGTTTCTCACAGGACTTTTTCAGAATATATGAGAAAAAGTCCCATTTTTGGGGGGGGCTTTTGTCTTTGAGAGCATTATCCCAGTCTATGCCTTTAAGGTCTTCCCTTAGTTGATGAAAATTTGCCCTCCTGAAGTTTAGAGTGTTGGTTGCCCCTTCACTAACATGCTTAGTAAAGCGTAATACAAAATTAATGATATTATGATCACTATTCCCCAGGTTCCCCCCAACCTGTAGTTTTGATACCCTATCAGGTCTGTTGGTAAGGATAAGGTCCAGCAGTGCCCCCCCTCTTGTTGGCTCCAGGACTAGTTGCGACAGGTAATTGTCTTTTGTTGTTGACAAGAACCTGCTACCTTTGAAGGACCTGCAGGTTTCTGCCCCCCAGTCAATATCTGGGTAATTGAAGTCCCCCATGATAAGTACTTCACCATGCTTTGAAGCCGCATCCATTTCACTTATCAGCATTTCCTCTGCTGCCTCCACTATATTTGGAGCCTTATAACAAACCCCTAGTAATATTTTATTATTCTTTTTCCCTCCCCTTATCTCCACCCATAGGGACTCCACATTTGCGTTACTGATGTCATCTCGCAAGACGGGCTTGAGGCAAGAATTCACATATAAACAAACCCCTCCCCCTTTTTTATTTATACGATCCTTTCTAAAAAGACTATAACCATCTATAGTAACAGCCCAGTCATAGCTACTGTCCAGCCATGTCTCGCTGATACCCACTATATCATATTTCCGTTCCAACATCAAGAGTTCCAGTTCCTCCATTTTGTTTGTGAGGCTTCTGGCATTTGTGTACATACACTTTATATGGTTTTCCCTGTCCATATTCCTTTTGTCCTTATTTCCCAATCTCATTCCAGCCCCCCTTCCTCCCCCATGGACTATGGCTCTTCCCAGCTCTCTATGTACACCGTCTAGTTGCCCTGCACAAGTGTAGTTGCCCTCCCCCCAGGTCTCTAGTTTAAACACTCCTCCAACCTTCTAGCCATTTTTTCCCCTAAAACAGCAGCCCCCTCCCCATTGAGGTGCAGCCCATCCCTACTGTAGAGCCTGTAGCCCACAGAAAAGTCAGCCCAGTTCTCCATGAACCCAAACCCCTCCTTCCTACACCAACTTTTGAGCCACTTATTTACCTCCTTGATCTCCCGCTGCCTTTCTGGTGTGGCACGTGGTACAGGCAGTATTTCGGAGAAAATTACCTTTGAGGTCCTTGCCCTGAGCTTATGGCCTAAATCTCTGAAATCATTTTTAAGGACCTTCCACCTACCTGTTACTTTGTCATTAGTGCCAATGTGGACCATGACCGCTGGTTCCTCACCAGCCCCTCCCAGTAATCCATCAACCCGATCCGCAACATGCCGAACCCGAGCACCCGGCAAACAACACACTGTTCGGTATGCACGGTCTTTGTGACAGATTGCCCTGTGTGTTCCCCTAATAATGGAATCTCCCACTACCAGCACCTGTCTGACCTTGCCTGTGCAAATATTTTTTATTAATTTTCAGAATAAAATGGTACAATAACACATACTACAAAAGGAATGTTATCAAGGTTCACATATGAATTATTGCAATTAAAGTCCTTAAAGGGTTCCATCCTGTGTCAGTCGTCTGTTCAGGATGAGTCCATGTTTTTATGGCTATTTTTTATTTTTTTTTCCTTGTCTTCAGATTCATAGATGTTTCCAGCGTGTTGTTGATAATACGCTTTGCTTTATTTAATGTAAGGGGACATCAATTGTCCTGTACAGGTTGGGTATAAACATTATTATATTTTGGAGTGTTAACCGAACTCCAAACCAGGGAGGTTTAGGATGGGTGACGGGAGGGGGGTTTGGAGGGGATTTTGGCGAGCTGTGAATAGTAGATCACCTATTCTATGTGTTCTGTGTACAGTCAGGCTATCGGTTGTGGTATTTGCTATTTGTCCAGAGGTTCCATTCAATTGTGAATTTTCTGAAAGTGGAGTTTCTGTGCGCTAGTATTTTTTCATAAGCACATGTATGTTCATTTGATCAATAACTTCATTAATATGTGGAGAGTCTTTTTTCTTCCAGTGTCTAGTAATTATTAACTTCGTAGACATTAAAAGATGTATGATGATTGTCTTATATTCTCGTGGGAAGGTTTTAATGTTGATTAGTAGGAGAGCTTGTTCCGGGCCGATAGTGATGTCTTTTTTGGTCACTTCTTTTATTATAGTGTTTGTTGCTTTCCAGAGAGCTAAGATGTTGATACAAGACATGAGGAAAGAGATGTGCAAAATTGACACTTAGGATTTTATTGAATAAAACATAAAAACACACTTAAAAAACCCGACAAAGGGTACAAACCACACAAAAATCCCCAGTACAATATAGGTAAATAGACATCAAGGTAAGTAGTTAAACATTAAAGTGCACAGTATATATATCACAAACTAGTCCGGACCAAAAAAAAAAAATATATATATTAATAGCTAGCATATAAAAATATAGCGCATATAACAGGTCCAGAACAAATAAAGTGCAGTGCATAAAGGTACAAATAACTACATTACCAATGGTAGACGATCGAATCTGGGGAGGAATGAACGCCCCACGCGTATCGCCCGGCTAGCGGGCTTCGTCAGGGGATAGTGGTGCTTGTACGGTGGCATGTTTATATATGCCGGCCGCGTCGTCGCGACCCAGCCACATACACTCCATAATGATGTAATATCCGGTCACATGGACCGGAAGTAAACGCGGGCGTTTCACCTAGCCGGAAGTACCCAAGGAAACCAAGAGGCTTGCGTTCCATTGTATCCAGGGCCAGCGAGGCGCTCATTAGACTCCTGCCACGAACCGAAAAGGTATGTTTACAACGGCGCATCCATGAAAAATAATACAAGTAAAAAATTGGTGAGCAAATATTGTGGATAAATAAATGATACAACAAACCTTGGTAAAAATGTGAAAAATAAGAATGATATATATGATTTGGAGACATCGGCAAAAATAATATGATAAATAGTATAATTCAGAGCATCAATGCAGATAAAGGAGTATGTTTAGGGAGAAACAAACTCAAGAAAAAGGGATGTATCAGATTGATGATAAGATGTTTAACCATATTGCGACACCTTTGCATTGCACTCATAATATAATAAGGGTGTCTTATATGACATGATGTCGACGATGACATACGAAATAGTTAAACCAGACAAACTTTATAATTGGTGAACTAAGGCGCAAAGTAAGGTAACGAAACAAACAATATAGAACCGAAATTATATAGAAAAAGGTGATTAGTGAAAAAACTGTGGCCACAGTGCGAAAAAATACCATACTACGGATATAAATATCGACGAAGACATCAGTGTATGCCAAAAGATGTGTATTCAGATCATGTGCATAGCGATATATCATGATGACTACGGACGTTATACAAATTGTCAATAGGAGCACAGACATGCAAGAATAAATAATAACAGCAAAACTGCTCAGGTAAACAGCCAAACGGCTTCAATAATAAAAACATATATATCCATGGGAGCAAAAAACGCCGGCGAAATATACAAGGACGTGCTCGATATAGCAACACTCCAAGGCTGCCGAGATTTATCGCTAAACGATGGCGATTTATGATGTCTAGTATCTGCAGCTACTGACCAACATGTTATTACGTAAACCAAATATCTCAGAAAACACTTCTCCAAGCATCAAATCTGAAATAAAACAGTGGTGCATATAAAGTGCACAGTGCATATAGTAATAATGTGATCATAGATAAGGTAAGGCCGACTGGTAAAAAGACGATATATCAAAAGGTAGGTTGTATCAGAAGCGAAATGGAGATAAGACAAGGCTCATTGTATAATAGTATAAGGGCAACAATCCACATAAAAGATAGTTAGTCAATAGGAGATATGTGATTTCTAAGAAGTACGAGAGCTAAGATGTTGGGACAATTCCATAGTATGTGCAGTAGGCTTCCTCTGTTACCACAATCTCGCCAGCATGTTGGTGCCACATTTGGGTAGATGAGATTTAGTCTTGGTGGAGTGAAGTACCATCTCAGATGTGTTTTTATGATCGCTTCTATTTTATTATAGAAAAAGGAGATTCCTTTTTTCTCTGGATTCTGTTTGTCTAAGAATTCTAGTAATTTAGGCTCAAATTTAGGTGTCACTTGGTTTAATATTTTGTATATGTTTTTTGTTCTTGCGATTTGCTGTGCTTCGCTGTTTGGCAGGTCTTTAACAGTTGTTAAGTATCTGGCATCTATATGACCTTTAGGGTTGAGAATGTCGTTTAACTCTTCCATCCCTTTCTTTCTCCAAGTTTCTAAGTTGAGTTGTTTGTCCTGGAACTCTAGGAAGCTTAATGGGATGCGTTTTATGAGATTATGGTTGAGGGTGTTTTCATTTCTAACCATGTTGCCTCACACTTTGTCTGAAAACCTTATCGTTTGCAATTAAGAGGGTTGTGGGTCCTTCCCCCATATTTGGGATATCATTCTGTTTATAAGTGGTGAGTTGTTATTGTAGTATTTTCTATTGTTATCCATGCTTTGTCTGTTGCGTCTAGCCACCAATGTTTGAGCTGATCTGACCTGTGTATAACTTGCTTGATCTTGACCTGACCTGACCTGTGTATGTCCCACCTGTATCTGTATCCATCAGGCTTGCTGGTTATTTTGAGTCTTGTCTTACCTGTGTATCTAGTTCAGTTTTACCTGTCTCTGTTTGTCTGACTGTAGTCTGACTGTATCTGTACCTGATCTGTATATTACCTGCTTGACCTTGATCTTGATCTGACCTGTATATAACCCGTTTGACCTGACCTGTGTATATCCTGCCTGTACCTGTATCTGGATCTGACCTGTGATTATCTGCCTGAAGACCTGTCTATATCTGTTATTTTGTCCCTGTCTCAGTCCTGTGTTTGTATTCTGTCCACCAGTGTGAACACTGGTCTATTCCTGTATTCCGGTTACCTGTTCAGTCCTGAGTTGGTTTCTGTTACCAGTGTAAACACTGGTCTATACCTGTATTCCGGTTACCTGTCCGTTACCTGTCCGCTCCACCACCTAGCAGCTGCCAGACGAAGTAAGTTTCCCCTGTCATGTTGTAGGGTCGCTCAGGGACAGTAAGTTAGGTTCCTGATAGTGGGTTCGCCCTTATCAGGGCGGTTTATCTGCCTTTGGCAGGGCCTTAGCCCGCAGGGACGTCGCAGGGTGATTTGTCCACCACTTACCCAGTCTGACAGCTGGCGCCAAACCTGGTTGTGGTTGTGCGTTTGCTGGACAGGTGCTGACATATGTATTAATTCTGTGAAAATTCATAGTGCTTCATAGGTCCACTCCCTAAGGTCTCTTTCACATTGGCGTTGGTGCTCAGTTTTGATTTATTTTTTATCTATGTTGTGTCTCTGTTTTTCTTCCGTTTTGTCTCTGTGCCCACAAAATAAAACCTGAAGGTTTAACATTGCTTTGAAAACATCATACCTGGTCCAATCAGTGAAAAAAAAAAATTCTTTTTCATCAGTTTCTTTGCAGACCCATAGACTTTTATTGTCTTCCGTTATCCGCATCCGTGAAAATTTCATAACAGCACAGGTAGGCACATTAGGGCTCACGTCAGGAATAGCAGTAGCTGGCCCACGGATCAGGAACACAGGAACGGACTGGACAGGAATGCAGGATACACAGGAACGCAGGATACACAGGAGGGCTTTCTCTTCATGGAAATGGCTTCAAGATCTGCCAGGAAATCATGGGAACCGCCGGATTAAATGCATTCCTGATATGTTTATTAAAGGCAACTCCACTGGATCATTATCTCTGAGAAATCTGTGCATTTGTGACTTTCACAGAAAGTCTAATAATGTCAGTGAAATTTATTTGCCTAGTGGTGTCACAGTATGAAAATAAGCACTTGCTGTTAAGATAATGGGGCAGTGCTAGATACTGTTTATAAACTTAAACAGAATGGTCTTTAATTAACTAAAGGATAGTAAGGAAAAGGACTTGCCCTTATCCTTAGAATGAAACTCAGTCCAATATAAGGGATTTGTA
Organism: Engystomops pustulosus; assembly: GCA_019512145.1. Lineage (NCBI taxonomy): Eukaryota > Metazoa > Chordata > Amphibia > Anura > Leptodactylidae > Engystomops > Engystomops pustulosus. The sequence goes on along the minus strand of CM033641.1, from coordinate 96,825,998 downwards.
TGAATAAAAGCTGAGTGACATAAAACTTCTGACTGCAGTGCTATTTGAGGCATTGATTCATGAAGCCGTTCATAGCAAAACAGCGATTGTTCTGCCATCTGAGCAAGAGAAATTTCCATTAGTGGACAAAACTTCTTGTCATAAAGTCCCCAAGTCCTTCTCAAGAGGAGACTACTGATTTAATAACTGAGAGAATGTATTTGCCAGCACCTTTTCAAAACTTGTCAGATGATGTTTGCAGAAAGTTCAGGTAAATGTCAATTAGGTTGTGAGCTATTGGTGTCATTATTTATGCTTTTAAATCATCAATCATATTTTGTCACTGTTCCTTCCCTGTAGGTTTTTTTCAATAATGTTTCTTTGTAGTCTGTTATATTTTTTATTTTTTACCACCTGTTCACAATGGTGAGAGAATGAAGCTAAACGAATGGCTACAAAAGAGACATATACTGCAGCTGGGACTGTGAATGAAAATACATCAAACTCAATGTTACCTGACAACCTGCATTGCAAAAGTAGTTAATATATGATGGATCACTGGACACAAATAGATTATTTATTTCAATGGAGCTGCATGTCTTATTGTTGTTCTTCAACATTGGTACTATATTTCAAATCAATTGGATTTCTTTTATCTTATTAAGAAGTGAAAGCAAAAAATGCAAGTATAATGGAGGCAACCATATATTAATAAATATGAAGACTCAAAGAACACCATAACCATAAACTTACCAGGAACAATTCTTCTTGATGGCAACAATTTTCATTAGCAGTTATTTACTAAGGTCCCACACTTTTGTTGGGTTTTCTGGATTTGCGCCGCTGGGACAGGTATTTAACTGGGGATTGTGTCACATGCGATCGGATTGTGGTGCAGCTGCGCTGCTTTCATGCAACAGAAATCGGGTGGCAGGCTGTCTGACGATACGACTGATTCATATGCGCAGGATTCAACTTTCAAATTGTGTCGCAAGATCAAGCACTTACATGCACCAGGAAGAAGAAGGTGAACTCTGGCAAACCTGATCGGGGAAGCAACACATGCAGGATATCGGGCGCACAACCGTATTGAATCGCGGCACAGTGCATTATTGTCGGAACAATGCACTTTGGGTGAACTCCTCGGACAGGTAAGTAAATGTGCCCCACTGTGGATAATGATGATGTAGATGAAAATGTGCAGTGCTGATGATGGAAAAAATATCTATGAAATTAAGCTGAAAAATGTCCTCTGAGTAAAGCACTATTATGACTCATGAAATCTTTAGCTTTAGCTCTATATTTTATATATATATATATATAGAAAAGGGAAAAAGAAGCAGAACTGAGACTCCTAGAACGCCCAGAATTGAGACTTAAGGGGTAGACTTATCACTGCTTCTACGCCAGTTTTCTGGCTTAGCAGCAGTGAGATAATTGCAAATTCTTGTGCATATACATATACAAATATTTTTATGTGCAAATCATGGGAATGGTTAAGTGTATTATCATGAGCTAGCCACTCAAACTTCCAGTGACCATAAAAATATGGGCCTCCAAATCCCCCCAATAGAGCTAGCTGGAGTGCACATATATAGTATATAGGTCAAACAGTGGAAAGTCCAGCTCACCTCAAACCATAGAATAAGATCGGACAAGGCACGGACTGCCCTACTGCACGGGCTGCATCAGATTAGCACAAGCGGAAAAAGGATTCCATGTCCAGCTTCGTCCAAGATAATTCAAACTTTATTTAAGGCATTGTATTTAAAATCCCAAAGCGTTTAGAGGCCAAAGCGTTTCAAACGGTGGACCCGTTCTTAGCCTCTAAACGCTTTGGGATTTTAAATACTGAATCCATTCCCTCCCTAGGTCACTGTACAGACAAACAAATGGAAAAACACAATACGGGGTTGTAAACAGCCGGAGTCGCAACAGAGAGAGCATACGAGAGTTAAATCGCCAAGTCAGAGGAATAGTCAATTAAACAAACCAAGAACCAAGAGAAATGCAGAGGGGGAGATTTTCCGAAACTGAGCAGCGCGACCCTTAGTAAATAAGCCCCTCACTGTTTATTGAGGTGCATGTTGCATCATGGGTACTGTATCTAAGGGTTAATTGTAAGAGTTCTTAATATATATCCTGAGGAGCCCAAAATAGCTGAGACCTCTCCATAACCGGTAACTGATAACACCAGCGATCGGTGCTAGGATGCTAACCCGCACATTGCGCCATCTTGCCGAGGATCGTCGCTCCCCGTCACCATGACAGCCTCGGGTCTTCCGAAGACCCGAGGCTGTCTCGTTTTTACCCTTTTTTTACAATGTGCTATCATTGCATTTAACCCCATAATGGAAAATAGCACCCAAAGTTGAAAATGGCACTTTTTTGCCATTTTGCAAAATATAAAAAATCTATAAAAAGTGATCAAAAGGTCGTACAGTCCTAAATATGGTAGCATTGAAAACTGTATCAGAAAAAATGACACCATACACAGCTCTGTACACTGAAGTATGAAAAACTTATTAACGTCAGAAAATGGCAAGATAAAAAAAAAATTCTACATGAGTTTTTAATTTTTGTAAATGTATGAAAACATTATAAAACCTATACAAATTTGTCATCCCCGTTGTCGCACTGACCCAAAGAATATAGTAGACCTGTCATTTGGGGAGCACAGTGAAAGCCATAAAATCCAAGCCAACACGAAAACGGCGCAAATGTGTTTTTCACCATTCTCACTGCATTTTTTATTTTATTCCCGTTTCCCAGTACACGGTATGGAATAATAAATAATATCCCTATGAAGTACTCAGAAAACAAGCTATCACACAGCTCTGTACATGTAAAAATAAAAAAAGTTATAGATTTTTGATGGGTGTGGGTGAGTGAAAAATGAAAAAAACAAAAAAGGGCGAGGTCCTGAAAGGGTTAAAGCACATGGCCCGGTCCAATCGCATATGCGTTTTTAGGAGAGCATGTGCGATTGGTAACTAGCACTAGGTGTCTTGTAAAGTCTAAATGCAAGACACACGGGTGCTGGTAACTGATCGCATGCGTTTCCATAGAAACACCTATGCAATCGGGTGATAGTACGCCACCGTGCAATTGGATTCTAAAGGTAATCAAACCATTGTTTGACAGCGTCCTAACTGAAATGTGCAACATGGGAGAGGCAAAGGCAACCAAGCTTTCTGAGAGAAACGGTTTCCATAACTCCCTCAGTAGTGGATTGGAGAACCGAGAACAATGTAAAGCAGCGTCATCGCAGGTACAGCTTAGTGCTCTGTCTAAGATATCCTACATGCTTGTAAGGGAGTTACTGAAACAGTAACAACTTAGCTGCTCCTGCATCTCCTAGGTTGTCCTATGAACCGTGTTAGTGCTGAGTTAAAGGCCACACATAATCTGATCAAACCAATAGGATTTTCACTGACCGAGTTTGTACAAGTTTGATCACATTTCAGTCCCTATATTATCCAACCATCCGTTTTTGTAGTTCTAGTGTCATCTAGTTGGGTCATATTTTCAAAGTTCTGGGCTTTCTTGAAACACATGCGTGAAAAACTGACCACACTAGGATGACAGCTATGTGGAGTCTTTGTTTCTCTTAGGTCCAGTTCATATGTTGGGGTTTTAAACAGAGTGCAATGGAAATGAAAAATTGAAGGTAAACAGAAATTCTTCTGTTCCCTATAGATTTTGATCTAAACAAAAGTTACCTTCCATAACGCTTCCGTAATTTGTACCAGAAAAATGTGGATTGTTACACTATTCTCTTCTGCTATAAATAAGGGAAGGGTTAAGGGTCTTCTGACCCTAATAACTTTTTCATACTTCAGTGTATGGAGCCGTGTCATTTTTTGCAAGATGAGTTGAGATTTTCATTGCTACCATTTTGAGGACTTTTCATCACTTTTTATTACACTTTTTATGCTGTGTAAAATGGTGTAAAAAGACCTGAGGCTGTCATGGCAATTGTTTGCTGCTCCCCGATGACATCAGACAATCTCAACCATTTTTTAAATGCTACCAGCGTCTTTGCTGGCAGTAATCAAGTGGTTATCATCTGAGCATAACACTACAAGTGACTTACATCTACTGTGAGTCTACTCCAGCCTCTCTCATGTGTAGTGTGTACATATCCTGCGTTCTCTTCATATCCATATGTAATGTGTATAGAATGCATTTGTCTTATACCCCACAAGTGAGTAACTGTCTGTAATCCAGTTGCCTTTTTCTCTGGTTTGTTCTGAGAACACAGATTCAGTGACCTATGTCTTCTGGCCAGCTTTCTTTATTTTCATAGAGAGTGTTTTATATGCTGTAAGTAGTTATCTACTATGAGTCTCCTCTCTCAGGTATACAATGTACATCATGTAACCCACCTTCTGGAATGTCAGGTGTATAAGTGTGTGCCAGCTCTGCTAATGGGAGTATATACTCCAGCTCACTCTAATATTGTGGGTGCATGTTACCTGTCATCTCTCTCAGAGTCATCTAGGAGGTCATATAACTGTATGTTATATACATCAATTACTTCTGATATAGGTAAATATTTAACACATAACCTACTATAACGTATATATAGTACATATGTGTTCCAGCTCTTCTACTACAGGTGTGAGGAGCATGAAGCTGGTGTCATCCATTCTCTTCTAGGATCCATATCCAGGGGCTTCTCACAGGCCTGTGTCCTGTATACTGTAACTAAGGAGCTTCTGATGTGCTCAGAAATATACACTCATGAATGTAGAGTATATGATCTGTGTCCTGTGAGTCAGTCGCTCAGGTGTTTCAACATGTAGCCTACGTGTAGCCCATGTCTACTCTCTAGGGTAGAATATACTGTATGACCTCTGCCACCCACAGACTGTGAATCTGTAGAATCCGGCCATATGGCATTTTTATGCGGTGATTTTTTTTAAAAACACATCTCTTCCTTGTTCTTGAGAATGAAGAACATTTTACTGTAGGATGTGTATATAACTGGTGGTCCTGATATACTATATTACACGACTTTTTTTTTAACTCTGTTCCCAGGTACAATTGCCTTAATATATCTAATAACTCTTCCCTACCTATCCTCAGGCTTATACTCTATGATATACAGTATGTGAATCTTGCTGTCATCTGTCAGATATGATGAGCAGATATTCGCATATATGCTGTAGTTAGCTAAGTCACTGCTGCTGTCAGGTATGGCAGGGTTGGCTCCAAGTTTCCCTGGACGACAAAGCTTCATTGGGCCCCTTTGCAGTAAATTCAGATGGTGGCATTAAAAATTCAGAAATTAAAACCATCTTCTGTTCCCTAAAATATTCCCATCATACCAAATATCATACCAAACAGCCCCCTCATGCAGGGCCGGTACCAGCACTGGGCATACCTGGGCAAGTGCTAGGGCCCACATAAGGCTGGACATAAGGAATCCATGGGGGGAGGGGGGCTGTAGCTAATAAATCCAAAGGGGGTGAGGGGGGCTTTATATAAAATAATGATGACAGGGCTGTTTGGTATGATAAACTAAGGAATACTTTAGAGAACTGAAGTCTGTTTTAGTTTCTGAATTTTGCTCTTTCGCTAAGGTGCCTACTGAAACCTGGAGCCGACCCTGCCCTCATGGTTATTTTATATAAAGCCCTCCTCACCCCCTATGGTTTCATTAGATACAGTCCCCCTGACCCCCATGGATTCCTTATGTAGAGCCTTATGTGCCCCCCCCAGCAGCTCTGGGCCCCGGCACTTGCCCGGTTATGCCCAGTGCTGGTGCTGGCCATGAGGTATGGAGAGCATCCAACCTACAGATCCTACATACTGTAAATTTGGATCCACATCGGCACCTCTGGTCTGAGTTGTATAACCAATAAAACCTGCTGTGTTTGATTTATTACAAGAGGTCACTGACTTAAAGACACCAGACTTACACACGACCCCTAGTTACAGACAGACCCCTCTGTCCACTGTGTCCACTGGTAAAGCTCTGGATGCTATTACTTTAGTCCCAGACTGCAATGATCAGATGTAATGGGTCTGTAATGAAGCTTTATTGATATTCCTTGGTCCAATTACAGCAAAAAAATTTGAAAATCCAATTGTCACTGGAACAAAAAACATTTTTGTCTGGAACTACAATTATAAAATATACAGTTCCGACTTAACCCAGGGACTGCCCGTAATGTGTTTCAGCTGTAAGTAGTAACAATGTTTTTTACCTATCTCTGCTCTCAGTAGCCAATGTCCTGTGGTACATATATACAATACGTAGCACTGATCTCAGGTAAAGAAGGCAGTTATACAGCGGTACCAGTATGCCTATGCATTGGTCTCTGCTCTCAGGTATAGAGCATATTACATGTGTTCCTCATAAGCTCTGGTCTTATTACAAATCCACCTTTGCTTCCTGTTGTAAATTATAGACACTTCCTTCTATCTGTGCGGTCAGGTGTGAGAAGCATGTAACCAGAGCTACCTCTATACTGTACACCACTATAACTACATCCAGGCGTGAGGAGCAGTAACCAGTTGTGTAAAAGGTATATAACCTCTGTATCTGTTCGGCATAGATCATGACCAGTTGTAGCAGTTACCTTTACTCTTAGGAGCTTATACTAGTGCAGGCCTGTACTCCACATATTGCTAGTGATATTTTCTGTGCTCCAGACTCTTCTGATTCCTCAGTTTTGTAATATACATATTACTTAGGTGCCAATTCATGCACAGTGGGGAGAAGTTTCTCCAGATTTCATGTGCACAATACAAAACATGTACCTGATTGCAAGCAACACTTTAACCCTAGGTTGACCTATTGATCCTACCATATACGGCCATACTACAGTATGGCAGTATATGGGGATTTTCCAAATCATTTATTGTGCAAATTGCACATTGTAATAAATGGGTTAAAACGAGACAGCTTCGGGTCTTTGTATGAACTGAGGCTGCCATGGTAACAGATCACTTCTCCTCGATGACGTCCTGGAGAACAAGGATCGAAGCCAATATGGCGGCGGCGATCAAAGGGTTACCACCCTTTGTGGGTGTTACCAGTGGGCGTTTACGTCGGTAAAGGGTTTATTACATCGGTAAAGGGTTTATTTTGAGGCTGATTGCAAGTGATAACTGATAGCTGATATATAATTCAAAGGAATACACTAAGGTCATTCCTATAATTCATATCTAGTTCTTAATATCCATTTAGAGTCTCGTTTCAAAAGTTTCCTTTTGCGATCTCCACCTGCAAGGGATTGTTGTTTTGTGAGTTGTAACATGGTGAGCCATGACCTGTAAATGGATGCAAAATAGTCTTGGTATCTGACATGCATGTTCCTTATCATATGGTCGGATGCTAGCATCGATTACCAGTGTTAACCCCTTCATTGTCGCCGGTGGCATTTAAAAGACAGCTGCGCATGGGTGTCGCCATCTTTGTTGAGATCCCCTCTCCCTCTGATGTGTGGCGATCAGTTGCCATGACAGCCTCAGGTCTTCGTCAGGCCAAAGGCTGCATGGTTTTTGAAGATTCCACAAAATAGTGACGCCAGTGTGTTTCTTCACTAATCTCTCCACATTTGGAATTTTTTTCAAATTCCCTGTATACAGCATGGAATAATAAATAATGTACATTTTTTATGCAGAAAATAAGATTTTTGAAGGTGAAGAGTGAAAAATTAGTAAAAAAGGCTTTGTCCTTATTACTAAATACTGTATTACTTTCTACCCGGCTTGAATATTGGGGTTATATGTGTATAATTGAGGACACACAGAACATACATATTGGTAAAGATCCATTAAGGTAAGATATGATTAGAAAAGTTACAGAGGATTTCTAGTCTTCATGGCACATACGTCATTGGTAAGATGTTTCAATAAGCTGGAGACTGATAAACCCAATTAACAGGCAAACTTGCATGACACCCAGCAGGAAGATGTTGTAATAAGTGGAAAGGTGATCATTTGTGCTGATAATGAGCAGTAATGACAGCTAGGTCTAACTGTGGGGGCTTGATAACAACATTTTTATGTAGGTGGGTGCCAGGTTTTAATTGGATTTTGGAATAAAATACACATTATAGTAAAATATGGAATGCTAGTGAAGTTATGTGCAAATATTAGTAGTTAGATAGTATAATTCTAATGCTGTTAATATTTTTTTTGTAACTTTGGTAAAAAATAAGAATTAATATATCTATATCATCTATTTTTTACATTCTAAGGGAAAAGAAAGCAGAGAGTCCATAGACTATGCGGCTTTTCATCTCGTCGTTAAGTGGTCCTGTGAATACCTCCGTATGGTAATAATAGTGGACTGCACTCACAGGTATATAAATGTGGGAAGTATAGAAATGTGCTGCTCATTTATGGGATAATAATACACTATAACACTAGAGACAAGGTTTTCATGGCAACATTTGTAATCTATTGCAATGTGATGTTCAGTGAAAGCTTACGTCCGTTATGTACTTTATAATTTTAGAACCTTATGCGGAAGAAAATAACATGGGATTCATGGCAATAACAAATAATTCAACATTTCTGGATTTCTTAATGTTGTTTACACATGCTCCTTCACAGACCTACATTAGAGGTTATTTTGCAGTGTATTCGAATTTTCAACTATCAAAACCAACCCCAATTGCCCACATTTTTCACCAGTTTTCTAGAAAATGATGTGCAAACTGCTTGTATATTTATCTCTATAGTTTCTGCCCCCGTTTTGTGTCACATCTGCAGCTGTGTCTGGCAAGACATGTGCACCTAAAGGGGTGTGTTTGTGCCACATTTATTACTTACTGCACCACAATTCTTTAGCATGAACAAAGTGCACCAAAAAAATGGTGCACACCTTCCGAGCAGTGCATGGGCACCAGATTCATGAAGTTTTGATTAATCTGGCACACTCCACACACACTTTCTATGTGTGACACTGTCTCTATAGAATACTGTGATGGCACTGTGTCATCGCTGTGTGATACTGTGATGAATACTGTGATTATACCAACTTATATAATACGCATTGATGTACGGTATATGCAATGAGATAATATGTGATGCCAATAAAATATGACAATCCATTTCACTTGAGATGTCATTGTATCAGCTCCGCTATACTATATCTATGCAATTTTTGTATATATGTAAATAGACCCTCAATATGTATATATTTTAATATAATAATAATTTACTACAGCATAGAATGGTGTCTAAAGTCATGTTAAATGTCAAATTAAAGATTGTAATCCATATTATAAACTGATTTATTTCTTAATAAAAAACTACACCAATCATGGTATAACCGTATGGGGCACATGAACAGTATCACAATTCTGCATGTTTTTTCTTTCCCTAGATATTTCCTTGTGTCTTATGTTCTAAACTTGCTGTTTTTTATGGCCAGTTCTCATCTGTGTTTTGGCTTTGTAGTTTCCATTGTAAAGAAAAAATAACTGATTGTATTTTAAACAGATGTCGGGCAGATACCTTAATAGAAAAGTATCAGTATTTTTAACGGATGCCTTTAACAGATTGCTTTCTGTTGGTGTCAGTTAGTCTCAGTGTTTTTTTTTTGTTTTATAGCCATCCATTTTTCTTGTTCCACTTAGACTAAGTTCACACTACCTTTTAAATCTCCTTACCTCCATTTAAAAAAAAGGAAAGAACAGAGGTTGAATGTATCAGTTAAAAATATAATTGTCATCACTGTAAATTTGATGTCATCCGTTATGGTCAGTTAGGTACTGATCCATTATCCATGCATTTTTTTCAAACTGAGAAAGGGTACTGCAGCCACCATCACTTTATCTGTCTATAAAAATGCATGCATACCGGAAGATAACAAATGACATAAAATTGTCATTTTTCAATAAAATCCACTTTATTGACAACAAACATACAGGGATTTCACTATGACATATTTCTGACGTGATTCGAACCAACATAGGTCCTGAGTCGTAGCCTTACAAAACTGATATAGTGCAATCTGACTGGAAGCACAATCTGTATGAGACATGTGACTTTTTTGGACAATGAAATGGATGAAAAATCATCATATGTAAAATATAACAAAAAAATACCACTAAACTATATATAACTAATAAAGATGCATTAAATCATTTCAATGGTTTAAGCCAAGAGGAGAACGGGTTTGTAAGGGTTTGTAACATCATGCAAGTGCAATGAAAGTGCTTAGATAACACCAACATTTTAAATTGTATTGTGATTTCTAACTTTTTTGTGGCTGCAGTAATACAACCACATTTGTAATAAAACACTATCCACTATTTCATAGCCTGAAATTTTGAAATTCTGAAATGTGCTTAGATGACAGGATGGTAAGTTGTGTTGCTAGAGCAAATGTCTATTATGATACAAGAGAACCGGAGGAAGCGCTGGTTAGCATGAAATGGATGTTGTTTATTCCTGTTCTCATCAAGTCCTGTCATTCCTCCCTCCCATGAGGACTTTTAACATGTTTACTTATGAGTATGAACAAAGACAAAAGAACAAGCCCGTGGTGAGTGCCATTCCACTCCTTTCCTTTTATTGAAACTTTTGTAAATTGGAGGATGGGCCCTAAATTTTGCCCCAGGGCCCAAAGGACTAACAATACATAATAGGCATTTCTGTTTGAACTCGAGGCAATAACAACAGACCTACAGGGAAACAATGTCTACCACTATCTTCACCAATGTCCAATCTTCACCAATGACCAGCAGCTGATTTACACAAAAACATTTACAAAAACAACCTTGGGTTATATCAGGGTTCATGCTTACATTCTAAAATTTGTTATGAAGGAAACATTGTTCTCGGGACTGTGTGAAAACAAGTTGTCAGTTGTAAGTCAATGGTTTGCAGCACGGTTCAAGTTACATTTTTCAGTGTTTAATTCATTTCACCACCAGAACTGTATACAACTACTACATAGAGTTTATTTCAACCACAAAGCCTCTGTATCATATGTACAATTTGTGCCCTCAAAATATTTTGAGACACCATCCTTTCATCTCAGTAACTAGGCATGCACTTTTAGGATAAGATATGCAATATAAGGTAAGGTAAGCCGATATATATATAATCTTCAATACACCATAAGTTCCATTGTTGCTGCAGTACTGTATATATTTACCATTCTATATAAAATATCACTATTCTACTTTTTAAGAACTGCAGAACAAGCATAATGTACTGTTTCTTCATACCAATAAATAAAGCGCTGTATATTAAAAACCGGTAAAAATCTTGAAATGGATGTTTCACAAAGTCAATGCTTCATTAACATATATATTAATAAAAGACTGCTATAAGTGCATGCTTTGATACGTCCCATAGGAAATAAAAGAATAGGTAATATCCTGCAGAACTGACAAAGGAGTAACAGTAAGTACCTGTTCCAATTCCAAGACATTTCAGAATGTACAGGACTCTTTAATATTTCATAGACAAGTGGGCAAAACATACTTTAGTCACATACTAAATATTGGTTCAGCTTATTTATATTAGAACTCTCATTTCTTTTGAGATTTTTTCCACCTTAGATGGATTATTTGACTTGAGTAAGAAAGTTTCACAGCATTATTCAAAATGCTTTGTGGATGTTCATATGTTATTATAACAATAAATCCATTTAGTTTGTGAAATATACATCTGCACATTGTGTCCTTATAAATTGATGAGTTGAGACCAGAGGACTGTTTTTTTAAATGGATCATTATGTCTGTTCTTAATTTCTTCTGGATATTTACAATGTATGTAATTATACTGAAGAACTAGTGATGCATTTACAGTGCATAATCTTTTACTGTACCAACAGCCTGAATAACAGCTTGCTGTTCTTGCTCTTGTCATCTATTTATGTCTATATTTCATATAGGCTCTGATAGGTCTAAGTTTCTGTAATCTAAGCAATGAAATTGGCATCATCCTTTCCTTTTCATGTCCTCCGTGCAGATAATAAGAACTATCTCTCCCCATAAACATTCCCCCATCACCAGGGAAATTTTTAAAATAACACCATTAGTTACATATTTTCAGGTATGTACAGCTCCTCCTGAATATAAACACATGCTCTGACTGGTGAACAGGTGAATCCACTAGGGTCCAATAGGTGAATCAGTGTAGGGTCCAGAGACTGGAGGTGCTACCAGGAGAAAGGTCAGTACAGGTAGGAGGGAAACAACCCAGCACCAGGACTGCCACCTCCACCTTTGTGCAAGGAGGAGCACTGCCAGAGCCCTGCAGAATGACCTCTAGCAGGTTATGTGCCTGCACAAACAGTTAGAAACCGTCTACATGTGGATGGTATCAGGGCCCGTCATCTACAGATGGGGGCTGTGCTCACAGCCCAACACTATGCAGGACGCTTGGCATTTGCCAGTGAACACCAGAATAGGCAATTTCGCCACTGGCGTCCTGTCCTCTTCACAGATGAAAGCAGGTTCACACTAAACACATGTGATGGACATTACAGAGTCTGGACATCCTTCAGCGTGACCAGTTTGGGTCCGTAATGGTGTGGGATGGCATTTATTTGGATGGCCGCAAAGACTTCCATGTGCTTACCAGAGGTAGCCTGACTGCCATTAGGATAGATTAGTTCCTCAGACCCCTTTTGAGACTATATGCTGGTGCAGTTGGCTGTAAGTTCCTCCTAATGCAGGACAATGCTAGACCTCATGTGGTTGGAGTGTGTCAGCAGTTCCTGCAAGATGAAGGCATTGAAGCTATGGACTGGCCCGCTCGTTCCCCAGACCTGAATCTGTTTGATCACATCTGGGACATCATGTCTCGCTCCATCCACAAACTTCAGGTTACACCACAGACTGTCCAGTAGTTGGCGGATGCTTTAGTTCAGGTCTGGGAGAAGATCCTTCAGGAGACCATCCATAACCTCATCAGGAGCATGCTGAGAGTAGTCATACATACAGGCATGTGGAGGTCACACACAATACTGCTCATTTTGTGTTGTTTTACAGACAATGGAGGTCATTTACTAAGGGCCCGATTCGCGGTTTCTCGACGTGTTACCCGAATATTTCCGATTTGCGCCGATTTCCCCTGAATTGCCCCGGGATTTTGGCGCACGCGATCGGATTGTGGCGCATTGGCGCCGGCATGCGCGGGACAGAAATCGGGGGCTGTGGCCGAACGAAAACCCGACGGATTCGGGAAAAACCGCCGCATTTAAAAAAAAAGAATCTGTCGCGGAGCTTGCACTTACCTTCACTCAGCCCGGCTCGGTGAACTCCAGCGCGCTCCGATGCTTTTCAGCGCAGCAGCGCCACCTGGTGGATGACGGAGGAACTACCGTAAAGAATCCCGGGCGGACCCGAATCCAGCGCAGAGAATGCGCCGCTGGATCGCGAATAGACCAGGTAAGTAAATCTGCCCCATTACATCAAAGTTGGATCAGCCTATAGTCTGTTTTCCACTTTCCACTCCAATTTTGTGTTATACCAGCTAGTCAATTGAGATAACTAAGATTCTTAGATATTCATTAAAAACCAACATCTAAATAGTTTTAAATAACAGTAAAATCATCCAGTGCATCCAGCCCAGATGGTCACAGTATCACTGGGATCAAACAATGTACACACAAAATCCTCAGAAAGAAAGTCTCTTATAGAAACATAAATGTAGTAGAAAATGTTTGCATCTTAACATACATGCTGGTGTCTGTATAGAGGTACCTGGCGAATTGCTGGGTCGGGAGTAAAAGTTCCCTCCTGGGGAGGAATGGATGTGAGGAGAAATCAATAGTGCCCCTACACTCTCCCTATCGTTCCAGGAGTTGTCTCCCACCCTGACAATGGCAGTACCATTCAGACTTGCCATATGAAAGATGGCAAAAATCCCCCCGCATCCCCCTAACCTGATGTGTTTCTTCACACATAGAATTCATCACAGGGTCTATATCGCTGAAATGCGGACAATAAGGGGTCACTAAGGGGCCGTCGGACAATCAGACTGAGCGCAGGATTTAACTTTCCAATGTTTGTGGACTATATCAATAACAATGTTTTCAATTTGAGGTTCACGCATCATGTGGACCCAAAACACATAGGGGGTCATTTACTAAGGGCCCGATTCGCGTTTTCCCGACGTGTTACCCGAATATTTCCGATTTGCGCCGCTTGTACATGAATTGCCCCGGGTTTTTGGCGCACGCGATCGGATTGTGGCGCATCGGGGCCGGCATGCGCACGACAGAAATCGGGGGGGCGTGGCCGAACGAAAACCCGACGTATTCTGAAAAACCGCCGCATTTAAAAAACGAAAATGTGTCGCTTGGGGAGCGCTCACCTTCACCTTCTATGGGATGGTGCATTCCGGGGCATTAAGATTATTTTCGGCGCTGCAGCGCCACCTGGTGGACGGCGGAGGAACTACCATCTTAAATCCCAGCCGGACCCGAATCCTGTGCAGAGAACGCGCCGCTGGATCGCGAATGGGCCGGGTAAGTAAATGTGCCCCATAGTCTTTCTAGATTTGTCCCTGAATATTTCTAGTGAGAATAAAATTATTTCCTCTACCCATCGGAAGGAGACAGCGGGAAATACTATCCTGCACGCGAATAGCTCACATCCCAGACACACGATTAGGGCTATCCCAGTCGGGGAGATGACTAGGGCCAAAAGAAATTGTACAGAGCAAGAAAACTACAACCATGAAACCTCCCAAATACAACGCAGATTGATGGATAGAAAATATCCACAGTGGATGATGAGAAGAGCAGGGGCTATAGTTGATAATAAGGAACGGGAATACATGCTCACAAGAAAGGAGAAACCCTTAAAAAAGAACATACCTAGGAATGCCCCTGTTTTAAGCTTACAATTTTCAGACCAGTTCCACGAAATAAAACAAATTATACATAGACACATACCAATTTTGTTTGAAGATAGGATCTTGTCTGAAATCTTGAAAAAAGGTTGCCAAGTGGTCGCTAGGAAAACAAAAACTATAGGCAACCATGTTTCTTCTAGCCTGTTTAGATCTAAGGAGCATAGTAATCGTACCTGGTTGGCACAGAAGGGTTTTTACAAGTGTGGAACTTACCCATGTAAGACGTGCAATTTTGTGTCACCTACTAAGTATTTTTTCAATTCGGATGGAGATCACAGGTTCATCATTAATAGCTATGTAAGCTGTAATAGCGACCATGTAATATATCTGGTGGGCTGCACCTTATGCCGTAAGATATATGTGGGGTGCACGACTCATAAATTTAAACAAAGATTCCTAGAACACCTTAGAGATATTAACAACTGGTACAAACTAAACACGCTGGAACAGAGTGAAAAAAAGAAGAGTTTATCGGGAGTAGCACGACATTTTATTGATGTACATAAAGGCAAGGTAGCATCTCTATATGGGGCTGTAATTGAACAGGTAAAACCCCTGGTGAGGGGAGGAGACAGAGCTAGGGTCCTACGGGATAGAGAGGCCTATTGGATTTTTTGCCTCGATACAAGGTTCCCTAAAGGTCTAAATCATAAGCACGAAATTATGTTTCATTATTAGATTGTCTTGAGAACGCTGATATTTTGTCATGTCTAAAGCCATAATATGAGTATTACTGGAGCACAATTACGATGCGATATACCAAACTCTGGACTGGAATATCTTTTATATCAGGATATGTCAACCATCATTATTGGATACATAATTATCAAAAATACCCACTTGTGTACATGTAGATGAAAAATATATATATGTTTTTTCTGGAATTTCTGTTTTTAACAATTCCATTATATCCTTTAATTATGGTAATATGTTGTACCTTTAATACACTGGTATCTAGTGCCGGAGTCCGGTCCGTTCTTCTGCAACAACCTAGTCTTGTGACGGAGGTGGGGCAGGGGAGCGGCTCTTATTCCGACACATTCAATGGAAAGTTAGCCATGACTAAGGGTGCATTGTGCACCAGAAACATGTAGGCTTTTATGACCTCATATGCACTTGGGATTATGCTTGCCACGTTTTATTGGATTTGCCGAAAATAAAGAGTTCTTCAGTGGAAGACGAATATTTTTACCAAGCACTGTTGCGGAGTTTCGTGTTTTCCTTGAACTTTCCAATGTGTCGCAAGATCAAGCACATGCACCGGGAAGAAGAAGGTGAACTCCAGTGGACCTGAGCGGGGTAGCGATAGATACAGGATATCGGGCGCATGATCATAGTGAATCGTGGCACATTGCATTCCAGTCGGACAATTTCTGGGAACTCCTGCGGACGGGTAAATAAATGTGCCCCTTTTTGTACCTCCACACCCATACCAACCCAGGCTAAAAATCTATAATATTTTTATCCCGTACAATAAAAAAAATAAAATAAAAAAAAAGTAGAAACAATGCCCAAGTTTATTCCCCCCACAAAAAGGGGGGAATGAAATTCATTATTAAAAAAAACTATACATTTTGGTATGTAAACCTACATTTCATCGTAAAAGAAACAAGACCCCATACAGCTAGGGTGACTGGAAAACCTTGTGAAATAAAATGTTATAGCTTATAGAAGCTATAACAAAACCCCTGAAAAATAGCCTAGTCATTAACATGGAAAATAGGTGCAGAAATAGGGGGTAGTAAGTGTACTCCTTAAACCAGGAAAGTTTTTTTAAAGGTAGATAACCTGCAATTGCTTTTGCCTAGATGAAATGTTGATAGCCTTATACATCTACATAAAACTGCGTGACAAACACAACATTTTTTAAAAAAATTCATAAAAACATAAATTTGTTGTATGCATTTTCATATATGAGTTGTATTTGCCTATACATTTTGTACATGGTCTCATATATGCTGTAGATATTTAACTGAATAAATATGCTCGAAAACTGAAGAGCATATGAAGTAATAGCAGTTTTAGGAATATAATTTTTTCAGCTTTGCTTGACAATCCACAGAAGAATAATTCTTTTATCTATTCAGTGTAAAATAAGACCAGTTAACATGATATCCCTAGTGCATTAATTACAATAAAAATGCAGTAAAGTAAATGAATAGTAAAATAATTAGTTTGTTAACAAAGGAGCTTTCTAGACTTTATTCTTTCAGATCAGAAATAAAAGTGTGTTCTGCTTCACTATAACCACAGGGGAACAAGATTATACTCTGGTGTGAAGAGAATTGTTAAGCAAAATGATTGTATTTTTCTTAATCGGAAGAAAAAAATGCAACTTGGAGCAGTTAATGACCAGAATAGTGAATTTCTCTCAGCATGTTGGTACTTACAATCCATAATAATGAGGTTTTGATTGTATTATTGTGTGTCACTACCAATGGTGCTTTAAACAAATTCTGTACACTGATAGACTAGCAGCCTAAAAAGCATCATTGACAAGTTCCCTGCTGTTATTCTGGAATGGTTCCATACCCCCAAGAAATAAAAAAAAAACTTCTAATGAATCTATAATTGCATGCACTGTGCCACCTGTGTACATATAACAGCTATATGGGTACATTACATGTGTATTCTATCAGTTAAATAGTCATATACAGTGGGTATGGAAGGTATTCAGACCCTTTAAAATTTTCACTTTTTGTTTCATTGCAGCCTATGGTAAGATCAAAAAAGTTCTTTTTTTTTGCTCATTAATGTACACTCTGCACCCCATTCTGACAAAAAAAAGGATATTTTTGCTAATTTATTAAACAAGAAAAACTAAAATATCTCATGTTCATAAGTATTTAGCCCCTTTAATCCCTGTTGAGTAGAAGCACCTTTTGAGCTAGTACAGCCATGAGTCTTCTTGGGAATGAGGCAACAAGTTTTTCATACCTGGATTTGGGGATCCTCTGCCATTCTTCCTTGCTGATCCTCTCCAGTTTCCTCAGGTTAAATGGTGCATGTTGGTGGAAGCCATTTTCAGGTCTCTTCAGAGATGCTCAATTGGGTTTAGGTCAGGGCTCTGACTAGGACAGTCAAGAATGCTGAGAGACACTGTTTGGTCATTTTAGCTGTGTGCTTAGGTTCATTGTCTTGTTGGTAGGTCTGAGGTTCAGAGCACTCGGGAAAAGGTTTTCATCCATCCATATCTGTGTACTTGGCCACATTCATCTTCTCTCAAATTGCAACAAGTTGTTCTGTCCATGCAGGTGAAAAACCACCACCATATTTCACTGTTGGGATTGTATTTCGCAGGTGATGAGCAGTGCCTGGTTTTCTCCACACATACCGGTTTGAATTAACACCAAAAAGTTCAATCTTCGTCTCATCAGACCAGAGAATCTTAATTTTCATAGTCTCTAAGTACTTCCATGTGTTTTTTTGCAAACTGTATCCAGGCTTTCATAAGTCTTGCAATGAGGAAATGCTTCCCTGGCACACTTTACTCTGAAGCTCTGACTGGTGCAAGGCTGCAGTGATAGTTGACTTTGTAGAACTTTCTCCCATCTCCTTAGTGTATCTATGGAGCTCAGCAAAATGATCTTTGGGTTCTTCTTTACCTCTCTCACCAAGGCTTTTCTCCCAGATTACTTAGTTTGGTTGCAGGCCAGGTTGAGGAAGAGTTGTGGTCATCCCAATCATCTTCCATTTAAAGATTAAGCCACTGTGCTTTTTGGATTCTTGAGTCCTGCATAAATTCTTTTGTAACCTTTGCCAGATCTGTGCCTTGCCACAATTTGGTCTCTGAGCTCCTTGGGCAGTTCCTTAGACCTCACAACTCACATGTGCTCTGAAGTACACTGTGAGCTGTAAGGTATTAGTTATATAGAAAGGTGTGCCTTTCCGAATCAAGTCATATCAGTTTAATTAAACACAGCTGGATTCCAAAGGAGGAGTAGAACCATCTGAAGGAGGATCAGAAGGAAATGGACAGCATGTGAGTTAAATATGAGTGTCACAGCAAAGGGTCTGAATACCTATGACCATGTAATATTTTAGTTTATCTAGTTTAATAAATTAGCAAAAATATCTACATTTCTGTTTCTTTCTGTCAAGATGTGATGCAGAGTGTACATTAATGAGCAAAAAAAAAATCTTGGCTGCAATGAAAAAAAGAGTGAAAAATTTAAAGGGGTCTGAATTCTTTATCAACACACTGTACCTGAGGGAAACTAATTTGAAATTCAAATAATTTCCTTTTCTTTAGCTGTGATTCATATACCTAAAACATGTTTTAAATAAAAATATTCTCCCTATAAACTATATTTACAGCTTTTTAAAAAAATAAAACTTTAAAGGGGGATTCCCACGAAGACAAGTTTATTACATGTACAGGATAACACTCACTACACCATATTCCACATTCAAAAAATAGAGTAGTACCAGTTATAACATATTCAGTTTCTCCCTCACCTTCAAGATTCTTCTTCCTTTCACTTGTTCAATCCATTTCACCATTCCCTTGATTTCCCTTTGAAAGTTTTGTGGAATGGCAAACAAGTAGCGATTTGAACATTTGGTTGCTATTTACGCTGTTGGGTTCACCACAGGAAATAAAAATTTTTATTTCACATTTTTTACATTTTTGTACTGTATTTCTAGACACCCTTGGGTACTTGAATCCTCATGGGTCTGATCACTTGTATGATATACTGCATTACTACAGTATAGTAGTATATTGTAAAATCTCTGTCTATAAAATCTGTAAAAGAGACCCCTAACAGTAAGTTCTTTCACAAATCCTGCTATGACAGCCATGGAACCCTTGGATAGGCTCTTGGCTGTCTTAGCAACCAGCAGGCGCTTTCCTATGGTGTCACAGGTGGCGCATTCTGGATCCAAGTCCATGCGAGCCATCACACACAGGGCTGCCCTCGTGTTTGATTGTGGCACTTTAAGGGGTTAACACCCATAATGGTGTATTGATCTAATCCCCTATTGATGTTGGTCAAGGATAGTTTAATTGAATAGTTATATTGATTTAATTGATAGTTATAATTGAAGTGAAATCTCCCTTTACTATCCCGTTTTCTAACATTTACAGCATGGAAGTGAAATTCCCATCAACATAACTTAAAGTATTTTCACTGGCATAGAAGCAGTGATAAATTCCCCCCATTGTCCTTGTTATGAGAATCTATGCCTTTCTTGAAACATCCGATAGTTTTATCTGCTTTATTAGCAGCTCCCTGTTTTGGTCACTACAATTAAGTTTACCATCCACCAATAACCCCGTCATTATAGCTGCAGTGTTACCAAGTAACTGACTGTTTAAAACAGGGGTCCCCAAACTTTTTACATAGGGGGCCGTTTACTGCTCCTCTCAGAACGCTGGAGGGCCGGACTGAAGTTTAAAACATAAAAAAACATAAGAAATTCTTTGAAAACAAAGCGCTAGCAGTACATGTGAACGCAACCGTAATACACTGGGCCCCCCTCAATTAATTATTTAATATACTGCACCCCCTTGTGAACTATTTAATTAATTAATTGGGTCAATTAATTATTAAATATGCTGCCCCCCCCATTAATTACTAGACTGCCCCTCATAATTACTTCCTATGCTGCCCCCCACCATTCATTATTTCCTATGCTGCCCCTCATAATTAATTATTTCCTTCTGCCGCCTCATATTAATTATTTCCTATGCTGCCCCTCATAATTAATTATTTCCTATGCTGCCCCTCATAATTAATTTCTATACTGCCCCTCCTAACTAATTATTTCCTATACTGCCCCTCCTAACTTATTATTTCCTATGCTGCCCCTCATAATTATTTCCTATACTGCCCCTCATAATTAATTCCTATACTGCCCCTCATAATTAATTCCTATACTGCCCCTCATAATTAATTATTTACTATACTGTCCCTCATAAGTAATTATTTCCTATACTGCCTCTCATAACTAATTATTTCCTATACTGTTCCTGATAATTAATTATTCCCTATGCTGCCCCCTCATAATTAATTATTTCCTATCCTGCTCCTCATAATTATTCCCTGTGCTGCCCCTCCATTATTACTTGCTATAATGGTCCCTTAATTCATTGTTTCATATATTAGGGCCGCCACAATCTTTAAAAAAAAATATAAAAAACCCTGTACTTATCTCTGGCTGCCGCGTGTTCCCTCTTCTGGCTGCTGCTGGGCAGGAAGGGGTGCGCGACCGCGTGATGACGTAATCACGCGGCCGCACATCTAGGTACAAGGAGCGATGTGCGCCGGGGTTGTATTCCGGCCACATCGCTCCACCTGCAATAATAGTGCTCGAGCGGACACATCGGCCGCATCGAGCACTATTCAGGGACGGGCAGGAGCTTCCTGTCCGGACGGAGGCTCCTGCCCGATTGCTGAAGGCTGCGGCCTACGATTAGACCTAATCATTGACTCTATTGGAGCCCCAAATAACGAATCCGGATCCAGGGGCACGGCGCTCCAAGCGCTCGATAGGACGGGGGCCGGATAGAAACGGTCCGCGGGCCGTAGTTTGGAGACCCCTGGTTCAAAACATAATTGTTTTAACAGCCCATGTGCATTAGCCCACTAGCTCGGCCATTTCTCTGACTATTCCTCTAGCTTCAACAAATGTAATGTTATACTATGGGCATCAGTATTAATTACTTTACAAAACTTAGCATCTGCAAATATTGAAACTCTTGTAAGGCAGCTCCATTGACATCAAGCATGACATACAAGAAGCCTTATAACATAATGTAGGATTAAAACCACACGCCTACATCCAGAACAACCTGTTTGTAATTGGGTGACCTGAAGCATGTGATGAGCCACATGCTTGTGACATCTCTCAACAAGCCCTCTGTCATCTCTAGCTGTTCTATATGGTTTGCCATGGCTACCAGAATGCTTGGCCTATGGAAATTAGCCTTGGGGGGGTGGGGGGGAGGTCTTCAGCGGCGAGGTAAAACCTCTGCTAGATGCTAAACACCTGCAGATGGCTAACTAGAGTAAATTGGAGAATTACATATTTTTGCGAAGTGCAGTTAGGCAAAAGTTTTTAAACTCTTCAGTGCTCTTAAAACCCATCTCTTTAGGCAAGCCTATCACTCTCGCTAACTGCATGAAATGTCAACTCTCCCTTTACTAATCCATCCTATGTCCTATCTCCCATCTGTTATCTGGCAAACAACTGATATATACCAAGCTCCAGGCTTCTCTGCAGTCTTTTTCACCTTGGACCCTGTAAATAAGATGGCGGCTGATGGCTGGTTCAAGCAGCAACATCGTTGTTTAGTAAATTATTTATTAAATTATTTTATATTGTTCCCTTATAAAGAATGGCTGGACCATTTTACAACCTCTTGTGTCACCCCCTCATCCTCATAGTCTGTAAGCTCTTGTGAGCAGGGCCATCACTCCTATTGTTCCATATGACTGTTTGTTCTTTGTAATGTAATATAGTTGTATATGTCCCCTATGATTTGTAAAGCGCTACGGAATTTGATGGCGCTATATAAATAAAGATTATTATTATTATTATTATTATTATTTTTCAGTACTTTAAGGAATGGGTCACTTAGAAGAATTACCTAATTGTGAGTACCTGTCCAGCAACTGCGCAACCACAACCAGGCTTGGCGCTAGCTGTCAGACTAGGTATGTGGTGGCGAACTCACCCTGCAAAGTCCCTGTGGGATAAGGTCCTGCCTAAAGCAGATAAACCGCCCTAGAAAGGGCAAACCCACCATCAGGAACCTAACTGACGGTCCCTGAGTGACCCTACAAAGTGACAGGAAAACCTACTTCGTCTGGCAGCTGCTGGATGGTGGAGCGGACAGGTAACCGGAATACAGATATAGGTCAGTGTTCACACTGGTAACAGAAACCGACATGGGAAGGTGGGGTCACACTAGGAGATAAATGGTACTGAGGGACAAACAACAGATACAGACAAGCGGAGTCAAACAAACCGGGTCCAAACCAAGATGGCGGCAAAGGTACAGATTCGTATAGCAAGTAGAATGGTCAGTAGGCAAAGCAGAAGTCAATACACAGAATGGCAAGAACCGCAATGGCAAGAGCACTAGCTACACAGATAGACTGCAATAACCAGCACCATATGAAGGGCTGGGCAGAATTTAAGGCAGAAATGGACACTACCTCCAGCACTGACTGGCTCAGCCGTCCATCACTCAAACCACAGCTGCAGGCAAAACAATTACAGAGACACACCCAGCTTTCCCAGGATCAGAAATGGAGCTGTCAATCACAGGCAGCTCTGGGTGTGGTTTTCCAGCAAGAAGCCTGAAACCTGATCCCATCAGAAGAATTTACGAGTTCTGACACTAATGAGGATGGAAGTACTTATGGCTGATGATGCTGATTCCCATGATACATTTTTTGCACCTGGTCTCTGGGGTCTACCTTCAGGGAGGGAGAAGACCTTCCATGATGGCTTAGTGAATTGCTTCCACTGATAGGAACTAAACACCCACAGGCTCATATAACATTGTGTAAACATCCCACTTTAACATGTTCTATACACATTAAAGATGTTTTTAACATGTGCATGCTGCTGATTACTAGATGTGGCATGCTTATCCGTTAGGAGGCAGACAACTAGATGTTAATGCTGCCTGTGCCCTCTGTGTAAGTCAGGCTATGCTGTCTACCAAGCAGTGATGTTGTTGCCGCTGCCTGGAGGAGAAGAAGTGCAGGGCTGAGCTTGAGGCTGCAGTGGGTGCTTGTAGGTGAGTATTTTTTTTACAGTCCACTGTGCTGTGCTATACACTAAGGGGGCACTGTGATATATTACTAAGGGGGGTTTGTGATTTATAACTAAGTTGGAGGGATCCTGTATTTAATTACCAATGGGGATCCTGTGCTCTATTACTAAGGGGGGCTGTGGTCTATTACTTAGGGGAGACCTGTGCTTTAAACTAAAGGGAGACCCTGTTATCTATTACTAAGGGAAAACCCTGTGCTATTACACTAAAAGGAGATCCAGTGCTATACTTCTAGGAGAAGGGGCTGTACTATGTCACCAAGGGGACCCTGTGCTATTTTACTAGGGGGCCTTGTGCTATCTTACTAAAGGGGTTTCTGTGCTACATTCAGCCCCCACCACCATTGGATCCACCCAATGCCATCCAGGGACTTCAATTCTATCTGTGCAAATAGAGTTAAATTTGATGACCATCTGCATTCCCCTGCTGCAGCTATATGCACTACAGATCAACAGGTGCAATGTGATTACATCACCCCATTTGCTGGCATCACTGTACATAGCAGCATCTGAGGAGAAGATGAAGAGAACTGCCAAGGGACAGGTGAGTACTTGTTTTTTTTTATTACACTGAAACAAGGAAAGGATGAGGATGGGGGCCCACAGGATTGTGAGGACCACACTATAAAGGGGGCTCATGAGATAAGGTAGAGATGGGGGGTCCACAGGATGAGGGAGAGTTCAGTTGGCCCACAACATAAAGGGCAGGGTTAAAATATGAGGAGTAGCTGAGGAAGATATTAGTGGGAGTGAGGGGCCACAATGTAAGGGGGGTAATGGGGCCTCAATATAAGGCTGAAAGTGGATTTAGGTAGGAAAAACTGTGACCCCTAAATTCAAGCCTCCCAAAGGCCCTGCATGGTTGCCTCTGCATATCCTAGGTCAGTGATGGTGAACCTTTTAGAGACCGAGTGCCCAAACTACAACCAAGACCCACTTATTTATCGCAAAGTGCCAACGCAGACACCAATAAAGCAGAAAATAGAAGCAAATTGGATGATCATTGTAGCTCCCCTCCAGGGTCCCATAAACAGGAAAAATTGTCAGGGCCGGAGCAGGAGCTACATTGATAATCCAGATCTGTCCACACTTTCCCACTCCTCTAGTAGTCCCAGGTAGCACTGACACTTTAAAATAGCTCTGTGCACAGCAAGTCCTGGGCTGTCTGGGACTGCAGGAAGATACCTGGAGTCCTCTCTGGTGATGGCCTGGGTGCCCACAGAAATGGCTCTGAGTGCCACCTCTGGCACCCGTGCCATAGGTACGCCACCACTGTCCTAGGTGATATGAGACAAGTAGGAGACAGTACAGCAGCAAAAAAAAGAGGTTGTCATAGCCAGGTCAGCAGAGAGGAAATAGCAACAACGATGGGAGGAAAAACCAAGAAAACAAGCCAAAGTCAAAATACCAAAAGAGCCAGAAATAAACTAGAAATATGAGGAGCTAACAAGAAAATTTCCTTAACCTGCAGTTAAATGTGGGTAGCAATGAAACAAGTGTGGTGCTGAATCAATCAAAGCAGCCCAGTGAGTAAACCCATGTTCACACTACAGAAGATTGGTTTCACTCAAAGATAAAATCGGCACCTCTTCAGTCGCAAGCTACAAGCCAAAGATTATGCTGACGCAGATGTTACTGATGTCTTTTACTACATTTGTAGTCTACCATTTCCTGTAGGTGTTGTATATACGTATGTATATATGTAGTGGATGAGCAAGCACATTTAGGATGGTTTAATTATCTCGGGAAGACTAAATAAACACCATCTTTTTGGCAGTATGAAATATGAAATAGATAGTTATGTATATGTATGTATATTCCGTTGTTTTCAGTGAGATATTAACCCCTGTATAGTCAGTTGCGCTCCGATTTTGGTTGTATAAACAGAGAACCAGCCCCCAAAAATGTGCCAATATTCTGTACAACTTCAGCTAAACTATATCTCGGCCTGTATAGATAGTCATGGTGTTTTAAGCACAAATCGCTATTAGAGAACTCTGCCTTTGACAACCAGCTTGACTTCACTGACTGGAAGAACAAACAAATGAATAACATCATGTAATTAAGAGGGATAATGAAACTTCATGCATCCAAATTAATATAATGACCAGCCAACTCATTCACTAATGGAAACAAATGTTTTAGTGGAATGTCTCTTCAATTATACTAATTACAGAGGTTTACAACACTTGATTCATGTAAATATTAAGGAAACTGGCAACTGATAATACAAAATGCGTTTCATAGGGAATGGTCATGACACTCGGGGTCAACTGCATTGACCCTAGCTCCAACACTGTGATTGCTTTTAAGATAATGGCAATACATTTGCAACGTGTGACTGAAAGCCTTAATAGAAATACCTCCCAGATTTCTTCTTTTCAGCTTCCCAGGAGGGAATATTTACTTTTGGGTCCACTACACATAGGTTATTTATCATGGCAATTGACTGACATTCTTAAGAAAATCAGGCACTCCACAGATATATCCTTTTTCTACATTCAAATGCACTCTACCCATGCTATCATTTTCTTCTGTTCTTTTGTACATACCACCTCTAGGTTGTACTTCCACCTTTTCCTTTTACAAGTATTCTTGAAAATACATTTATTAGATGTTACTTTGGTTTTCTCTTGAATAACTTGCAGTTATGTTTAAAAACCTTAACTAGCATTATGTGTATACCTACCCCCTAATTCATTATTTACCGTACGTGTATATAGTGTAGTGTTCAGAACTGTAAAGTATTTTAAAGGTAAATGGTCTATTCTACCCTAATCGCAGTTTAGTTTATGTCTGCTTTAGTGGTCTTCTTAGGGGCCTCCTCCACAGGTCCTGATCAAAATGCAGAAGAACATTTAATTCAATGGGAACTATTTTTCATCGGCCTCCATAACAGATTTTGTCCAGGATCATGGATGAAAATGCATGCAAAATGTACTCATCGATCAGAATTCAAGATACAATTTGAGTCATAAAATAGCTTTATAGTGTTTCTGCATTGTAAAGCATTAATCAAGTAATTGATGAAGAATTGTTTATTTACCTGAGATGATGAGAATTCTGTTACGATGATCTGTTATTACGATCTTTATTCCCTTGTCAATCTTTTTATATACAGTATTTTGTTTGCCCCTTGTGTCCTTAGAAAAATCTATTGTCAGGGACAAGTTTTTAGGGAAACTTTTTGATCAAATTGTCCCCCCCCGTAACTAAATATTCTCTTGTGACTATATATATTTTAAAAATGTTTCTATTTCCACCTTAACAGGGATAAATTATTTAACATTGGTAATGACAGGGCAGATATTCCTTGTTATATGCCATTACAGAAATTCAAGTAATATAGAAATATATTTTATGTTTTGTTCCAGGGCTATATATACAGTTAATGAGGGGGGCAATGTGGTCCTTGCCTATGCTGATATAGGCCAAATTCTAAGTCGTTTGTCTAGACAGTTGTGGTCACAATTTTATGTCTCTTTGTGGCCTTGCTTTGATGCACAGATGATGATATTTACTTGGTTGACAAACAGTCACAAAGGTCTTTTGAAATTCTAAATTACCTTTCCTGGAAACAAAGGTATACGTTCATGGGGGTAAACTCAAGAAACAGTTTTTTTTGTCAAATTGACTAATTGAAATTCTGTGGAATATGAATTTTAATTCCAAGACAATGTTACAGCCCATCTGTTATAGCCAGTTACAAGATATGAATAAGATTATTTCTCTTCCTGATGAAAGAAAGGTTAGACAACAAAAATGGTTACACTACTCTTGTAATGGTAAAGGAAATTCAGTGATGTCACAAGCATGTGACTCATCACATGTCTCAGATCAGCCAAATACAAACTTGCTTTCCTAGCTTGGTTTCATTACCCTGAGCTGATGTCCCAACTTGGAAGTGTCCACCCACATCAGAATAAGCTGAATCTGAATCTAATGTTACATATACAAAATATATCTCAGGCTAGGAAGAAGTCAGCAGCATAATACAGGTATCGTTGGAATTTTTCTCAAAGGCTCTCTCCAGTTTGTCAGTAAACTTACAGATACGCTTTTATATCGATTACAATTAGAGATGAGCGAGTATACTCGTCCGAGCTTGATGCTCGTTCGAGTATTAAGGTACTCGAGACGGCTCGTTGCTCGGACGAGTATTTCCCCTGCTCGAGATCGAGCATTTAATTAAAAAAACACAGTGAAGAACAATGAAGAATAGAATAAAAACAGTGAACACAGTGAACACAGGATCATTTAAGTGAAAAACACAGTGAAGAACACAGTGAAGAATAGATTACAGATGTTCGGCACATCTGCTTACTTGTCGGAAGATACGCGCGGAACGGTGCGAACAAAATAGTATGTGAAGAACAATATATATGTGTGAAGAACACGGTGAGCAGCACAGAGACATGGGGCAGCGGCAGCACGGAGACATCGAGGGGCACGGAGACATCGAGGGGGAACGGAGGAGACATCGAGGGGAACGGAGACATGAGGGGCACGGAGACATCGATGGGGCACGGAGGACATGAGGGGCACGGAGACATCGAGGGGCACGGAGAGATCGAGGGGACCACGGGGACATCGGGGGCACGGAGACATCGAGGGACGGAGACATCGAGGGGCACGGAGACATCGAGGGGCACGGGGAGACATCGAGGGGCACGGAGACATCGAGGGGCACGGAGACCTCGAGGGGACGGAGGGACATCGAGGGGCACGGAGCATCGAGGGGGCACGGAGACATCGAGGGGCACGGAGACCCGAGGGGCACGGGGAGACATCGGGGGGGCACGGAGACATCGAGGGCACGGAAATCGGGGGCACGGGACATCGAGGGGCACGGAGACATCGAGGGGCACGGAGACATCGAGGGCACGGAGACATCGGGGGCACGGGACAGAGGGGCACGAGAATCGAGGGCACGGAGACATCGAGGGGCCGGAGACATCGAGGGGCACGACGGAGGAGGGAGGAGACATCGAGGGGCACGGAGACATCGAGGGGCACGAGACATCGAGGGGCCAGGAGACATCGAGGGGCACGGAGACATCGAGGGGCACGGGGAGACATCGAGGGACGGAGGAGGAGAATCGAGGGGCACGAGGAGACATCGAGGGGCACGGAGACATCGAGGGGCACGGGAGACATGAGGGGCACGGAGACATGGGGCAGGGAGACATCGAGGGACGGGAGAAATCGAGGGGCACGGAGACATCGAGGGGCACGGAGACATCGAGGGCACGGGGAGACACGAGGGGCAGGGGAGGACATCGAGGGGCACGGAGACGAGGGCGGAGACATCGAGGGACGGAGACATCGAGGGGCACGGAGACATCGAGGGGCACGGGGAGACATCGAGGGGCACGGAGACATCGCGGGGCACGGAGCACGAGGGCAGGAGACATCGAGGGGCACGGAGGACATCGAGGGGCACGGAGACACGAGGGGCACGGAGACATCGAGGGGCACGGAGACATCGGGGAGACTTCAGTGGAAGAAGAGCAGCGGATCCGGGACAGCGTATCTCCCGACAAGTAAGCAGATGTGCAGAACATCTGCCATCTATTCTTCACTGTGTTTTTCACTTAAATGATCCTGTGTTCATGTTTTATTCTATTTTCACATGGTCTTTCACATCTGCTAACTTGTCGGGAGATAATATACGCGCGGAACAGTGAAGAATAGATTGCAGATGTTTGCATACATCTGCTAACTTATCAGAAGACATTCTTTTTCAATTAATTAACACATTTTATTCCCGAACCATGGTCCCTTTGAAAAATGCTCGAGTCTCCCATTGACTTCAATGGGGCTCGTTATTCGAGACGAGCACTCGAGCATCTGGAAAAGTTCGTCTCGAATAACGAGCACTCGAGCATTTTAGTGCTCGCTCATCTCTAATTACAATCTAACATCATTTTTTTGATTGTATCTTTAAGGTTATGATTCAAGCTATAGAAGTCCATTGATGTTAAGTTACGTGTATCAATGAGAAATGCTCATTGTAGAGCTAAAAAGTATTGAACACATGATAAAAAAGAGGTGCAAAACACCATAGGAATTCATGACACCAGCCGCCATCTATTTTTCCTCAGCATAGAACCCTTCTTCTAGCAGGGAAGAGATTGGTGAAGTCAGCCCTTTGATTTGCTGTGCTTTGCACCTGGATTGCTTCAGTAAAGAAGGAAACTGTTCACTACACTGTGTTTTTAATACACATTTCCCTCCAGTACCCAGTAGCACACGCTACTTTTGTCTAGTTAATAATATTTAGTCCACCGAATAAAAGTGACATTTTATCTTTAATTTGTTCTGTCCGGATATGGGCTATTTAACCTGCCAATGGCAGTTTTGTTAAAATATGTTATGAATCCCTGACGTGACAGTAGATCAGTTTTTTGAAAAAATAGTGAGATACTCTAGAGAACATTGCTAATGAATCGCTCCAATTTTTTCCTAACAACTGGAGTTAAGCTCATGGGTCTACAGTTTCCAGAATTGCTTTTTGATCCAGTTTTGAATATTGGCACCACATTTGCTATGCACCAGCCTTGTGGAATAGAACCCGTACTTATGGAATCTTCAAATATTAAAAATAAAGGTCTGTCTGTCACATTGCTTAATTCTTGCAGTATACAGGAGTATATGACACCTGGGCCTGGTGATTTGTCTATTTTACTGGTTTTAAGGCCAGGACATTTCATAGTAGCTTGACAGTATTCTGTATCATGTATTCTGGTCTTCTGCCACAGGATTTGTCTAGGTAAAGACAGTTGAGAAGCGACATTCAATAGATTGACCCTTTCCTCATGTCCCTCCATCCAAATTATTCTTCAGAGTTCCCAAATTTTCAGTTTTTAGTTTATTATTTATATATTTGAAAAATAAGGTGGCATTATTTTTACTTTCCTTGGCAATATTTCTGTAATTCTCTATTTTTGCTCCCGTTGCTTTTTTTTTTACAAAATGTGTTTTCTCTTTATAATCATGTAACGCTTCATTCCTACTTTCTTGTTTTAGCAGCATTGAAGCCTTATCTTTCTCTGTTGCTGCTCTCCTCATCTAGTTGGCCACATTGTTTTCTCCTGTTTCTATTATGTTTCTATCCATACCATATTTAATTTTCATAGAACCTTTTTAGAATTTTTTTTTTTAAATGTCCCATTTATTTTAGTTTCATTTGTTTTTGAGAATGTTGTTCCAGTTTATGCCATTTAGGTCCTCTCTTGGTTTCCTGCAATTTTTCCCTCTTGAAGTTTAGAGGATTTGTAGCCCCAATTCTAATTATCTCATTAAAGGATAATTCCAAATGAATGATGTTGTGATCACTATTACAGAGTTTAAAATCTGTAATTTTTGTATCTTGTCAGGTCTGTTGGTTAAGATAAGGTCTTTGACTCCCCTACCCTTGGTTGGTCTTGGACAACTTGTGACAGGTAATTGTCCTTTGGTATTGCCAAAAGCCTGCTACCTTTTGTAGGACCTGCGGGTTTCTGTCCCAGTCTAAATCTGTGTAGTTGAAGTCCCCCATGATAAGTACTTCACCAAGTGTTGAGGCTGCATCTGTTTACATCTGTTATTCTGAGACCTCTATTATGCTTGGAGTCTTGCAATATTTTTTTTCCTCCCCTTATATCTACCTATATGAACTACCTATTATTCATTTTCCTCTCCAATGTCATCATGCAGAGTGTGCTTGGGAAACAATGTAACCTATACACAAAGTCCTCCCCTTTTTATTTATACTATCATTATTATACAATGAAGACTGTAGCCATCTATAGAAATAGCCCAGTCATAGCTATTGTCAGGCCATGTCTCACTGATATCACGCTAATATCATATTTTCCCTCCAACATTGAGATTTCTAGTTCCTCTGTTGTATTAAAGAGGCTTCTGGCATTAGTGTACATGTATTTATAGGGTTTCCCCTTTCCCTGTTCCTATTGATTCTTTTTCAGTACTCTTCAACCCGTTTTAAATACTTATCCACAGTCCCTTGTCAACATTGTCTTTCTTTGTACAATTGTAGTTTTCCTCTGTTCAGGTCCCTAGTTTAAACACTTTTCTTACCTTCTAGCCATCCCCCCAAAACCGCTTCCCATTGAGGTACAGCCCATCACTGTTCTAGAGCCTACAGCTGACAGCAAAGTCAGCCATGTTCATTAGGAACCCAAACCCCTCCTTACTACATCAACTTTTGAACAACTTATTTATATGGTACAGACAGTATTTCAGAAAATACTACCATTGAGGTCCTGTCCTTGTCCTGAGCTGATGGCCTAAGTTTATAAAGTATTAATAAGTTATTATTATACAGCCATTTGGGTAAAAACACACATTTAGGTTCTTTAGCCAAAACCACAGTGAAAAATCATTATATATTCTTTCCTTTAATGATCTACAACTGGCTTAAAAACTACATCAATAAAACCTGAATGTGAGTCCTTACCCCTTCACAAGCCCATATTTATGCAGTCAATATACAATAAGAATATCTGGTGTATATATAATATATGTATTCTGTTTTAGAGCTATACATTATAGCCTCAGTAGCCTTGGTAATTAATTATGCAATACAGTTTTCATTTCAGACATCAACATTAATTATATCTTACAGCTTCCTTCTTATTTCATTAATTTACTATGCAGCTTGTGCATAGTATAAGCCACTAATGATTTCAAGTAGGATTTTATAGCCTTTACTTCAAAATGAGACCTCAGTGATGATTCTTTGCATACATAACTAAAAAACTTAAATATATATCTGTTGTGTTACTTCAATTGAAGTGCAAATGAACTATAACACTATAATTGTTTTTTATTTTTAACAATCTAATCAATTGTTACATACTGTATAAAATAGATGAACATAATCCAATATTATTAACCTTTCCAACATAAATTTTCTGTCTCATTTAAAGAAAGGATATGTTGCTTTTTTTCTATATAAACTATCATCTGTGTTATTTCTGCATTCAAGATTTTATATATTTTTGAAATTGTATACTTGCATTCCAAACTGTAAAGCAACCTAACAACTTTGTGTAAATCTGAAACCTATATTTACCCTGTGTATACATCTTTTACTTGAACCCAATAGTGGTTAGATAGTGGCAACTTAACCCAAATGATGACTTTAGATCTTATTTTAGAAATAATTGGCACCAATGCAATTGTTTTTAACCCTATCTGTAATTTTTTAATTCAGGTATTCCATCAGTTGATTCAAGTACTTTAACCCCTTAATGCATTTAATCAGTCTGTTGCTGCATCATACATGTATGTCTTAGAGATCGCACAGGCTCAGAAGCATAGCCTGTGCTATCGTTGTGGGAGCCTGGCTGTGTGTGAAAGCCAGCTACAACATAGGTATATTGACAGAACCAAGCACACTACATAGATACAGCAGCAGAACCAAGGTTACTAACTAGATATCATACCAGAACCAATATTACTGCATAGAAACAGCACTGGAAACAAACTTACTAGCAGGCAGCAGAACCATGAAGAGGGAGATAGTCCTATACTGTTTATCAGTGCCTGATGCTACAGAAATGAGAACTCATGAGTAATACTTACTGTAATTTACTTAGTGTAAATCTAGTGACCAACACATAATGTATTTCACCAGAGGAGCCACTTTCATTTTCTTTTTCTACCTTGCCACCATGTTAGCTTCTTCCATCTACAACTAGTGTCTGAAGATTTAGCAACACAAAAATTTTGCACCTTCTCAACACACACATAATACTGTTACTGCTCCCTTTGAAAACATTATTTTACCCCCACAGTAGTCAAAGCGCCCTCATAGTAACCAATATATGAACAGTGCCCCACAGCAGACAATTTAGTAACAGTGCCTCCACAGTAGGCAATTAACTAAAATTGCCCCCCACAGTAGCAAATATAGTAACAATTACCCACAGCAGTCAATAGAGTAACAGTGCCACCACAGTAGCTGATAAAAATATGGTAACAATGTCCCCACAGCAGCCAATATAGTAACAGTATCACCGAATTTAGCTTCAAATAACTACAATTGAGGATAGAGGAGGGACTGGGACTCTGGGGCATAGGTCCCCTCTCCTGGCTGTGCCTGTGACTGGAGTCCCAGGGATACCCAGTTATCACTTGCTGCAGAAGTGTGCCTATCTATAAAGCACAAATTCCTACCACTTTGCCTCCGTTTAGAGCGCCTGTGATATTTGTCTTTTCCAATACCAAATCTAGCTATAATTGCCCAGAGGAAGGACCACTCAACCCTGTCAAATACCTTAGCTATTTCTATTGACAGGATAGAGAAGTTTCCCCCTTCCAAACTCAGCTGCATGTTCAGGAGCAATCTGTCCAAATTTCCTGCCATCAGCCTCCC
This sequence comes from Engystomops pustulosus, assembly GCA_019512145.1. Lineage (NCBI taxonomy): Eukaryota > Metazoa > Chordata > Amphibia > Anura > Leptodactylidae > Engystomops > Engystomops pustulosus. Next base: position 96,792,001 of record CM033641.1, on the reverse strand, counting down.
CAGAATAAATCCACTCTGGTCAGTATGAATGATGTGTGAATCACTTTCTGTAATCTCAGGGCCAGAACTTGAGCCAGGATTTTTAGATTGTTATTCAATAGCAATATAGGCCTGTAAAATTCTTTAGCTATTAAATTTGTATCTTTCTCTTGAATGAGTGTTATTATGGTTTCTATAGATCCTGGAATACCACCTCCCTCCTACCCGGACTTAAGCATTTCAAGCAGCATTGTGAGTACAGGCGGTCCCCTACTTAAGAACACTCGACTTACATACGACCCCTAGTTACAAACGGACCACTGGATATTGGTAATTTATTGTACTTTAGTTCTAGGCTACAATAAACAGCTATAACAGTTATCACTGATGTCTGTAATGAAGCTTTATTGTTAATCCTGATTCTTATGACAATACTACATTTTTAAAATCCAATTGTCACAGAGACCAAAAAAGTTCTGTCTGGGATTACAATTATAAAATATACAGGTCCGATTTACATACAAATTCAACTTAAGAACAAACCTACAGACCCTATCTTGTATGTAACCCGGGGACTGCCTGTATAATTTCCCTATATCTTGTATAGATATCGAGTAGTAGACCATCCGACCCAGGGCTGGTTTGCTGGTAATAGAATTGACAGCAAGTGTCAGCTACTTCAATGGCCATGAATCTCGCCTAATACTTGTACTCCAGATTTCAGACATACATCCCTGATTCTGCCCCCACTGACTAATTTACTGATGAAAAGGAGAGTTATGATGGATATTTTTTTTTGTTCTATTTATTCTCTCTGATTGACCCCATTATATCCTGCCTGTTTTGGGTTTTAATGACCAATGTTAAAGATTGTCCAGGGCTCTTTCTAGGTTGTGGGAAATTATTGTGGGTTTTCTTTTATTCTCCTAGAGCACTTTACATAGATAAAATACTACTATACTATGGTGTCTTTTGCTGTTTTACTGTGATTCCCAGACAGCCTTCAATATTTTTTAGAGCGGGAACCTGATGATGATCCTGTCATGACCCCAAGGCACCATGTGACATGATTAGCTAGATGGCTTGTATACACACCCTTAGAAGCTAATTTCATATGACCTACGGCCCCAACTTACCTAAATGTACACTGGGTAGTCACAAAAGGGTTATGCAACTACGGAGAACCAAGACAGTGGGCAAGAATACAAAAAGTCCTGTATGTATGGCACCTATTTATGTTCCTTTAACATCTGAAACCATCTGAATCTGAAAATATTACAAGCCTCAGTGGTCATAGTAGTGTACTTAGCATAGATTGAAGAGATTACAACCATACATAACTTCTTTCACCACTTCTTTCCCCTTTTTAAATTCACAAATGAAAGAACACCCAGGCAAAATTTCAACTTTTGTTGGTGGATGAGGGTTATCTGCAGCTGTAATAATAAACTCTTACAGTATAACATTATGAAATGTTAGCAAGGTCCATCTACCTCTGGGCAGTTGTGACTTGAAATATATAAAAGAGGCTCCACCTCAGATTACTTGCCCTTATAATATTTAAGGTTAAGCAACTAAGTTGCCACATTAGGGGGAGGATTGAGAGAAAGAGGAGAGCACCAAAGGGCCATCCCTAATAACCCATTAAACACCAGATAATGCAAGTGTTTTAAAGGGGAAGGAATACCCAGTGCACAGCACTGCTTTCAATCTTTCCTTTACAATCTTTCATGATTTCCCATAAATGGTGTGGCATCTAAAAGATTGTGATTTACACCCCTTTCAACTGAAATGTTACCCCACCAGGGCATGACCTCAGTGTGGAGGCAGAATCATTCCCAGGAACTGAGTGGCTTGCTGTAGTGTAGCCTAGTGCCAGTATATGTCATGGTGGCTTGGTCTACAGGAACATGCCTCATCCATGGCAGGACCTGTGGCAATGAACAGATGATAAAACGGAGACCCATGGTGATAGCGGCAGGCCAGGGATCATTATTGACAGTCCAGTACATCAGCAAGTAACAGGCTGTAAATGAACCTTCATGTAGGCACACATATGACAGTGGATTGGTGGGCTGTGGCAAAAATTTGTAAAATAGATATTTAGTAGTACCTCAGCCTTGACCTGGGTGTCAGAGGGCTGGCAATAGGAACCAGATTGGCTCTGCTGCTTAAGCATAAATATGAATGCAGAGATGAAGACACACACAAATCTCTTGATTGTGTCTGACTGCCCCAGAGCCCTAGACAGAGCCTGGATGTATAGACGTATTGGGGCATATTTACGTACCTGGTCCATTCGCGATCCAGCGGCGCGTTCTCTGCGGTGGATTCGGGTCCGGCCGGGATTCACTAAGGTAGTTCCTCCGGCGTCCACCAGGTGGCGCTGCTGCGCTGAAGTCCGCCAAGGCCCGCTGTAATGCACTGAAGTTCACTGGCCTATTCCTGGTGAAGGTAAGCGCGAGTCCCGCAACACTTTTTTTTTTAAATGCGGCATTTTTTCCGAATTCGTCGGGTTTTCTTTCGCCCACGTCCCCTGATTTCCGTCACGTGCATGCCAGCGCTGATGCGCCACAATCCGATCGCGAGCGCCAAAATCCCGGGGCAATACAGGGAAAATCGTCGCAAAACGGAAATATTCGGGTAACACGTTGGGAAAACGCGAATCGGGCCCTTAGTAAATGACCCTCATTCTGTTTAGACAGTTCTGGAATATTCTGAGCCTTCAAATTAATATTGAGCCTAAGTCTGAGAAGTGGCCATTGCTCTCTATTCAAGCAAATGCCAAGGAGGAGACCACATACTGCTCCGACCACATCCCAGTTGCTGTTCAGAATTTTATATGACGGGGGCTGTTATTAATTTTATATGAAGAGGGCTGGTGTTGTTACTTTTATATGATGTAGGGCCTGCTGTTAATAATAATATATGAGTGGGGTCCCTGTGTATTATATAGTTTCTATAGGTGGCAGTGTGTTCATTTGTATTGAGTGCTATTTAACAGTAGTTATCAAAGGCATACTATACTGTCATAACTGTGATATATTTTTAGTGGCACAGTGTGCAGATGTGTGGCAAGGAGCTGCCTGGCTGGAAAATCCTACAGAGATGGCCGGGAGAATTAATTGTGAGGTTGTATAGCTGATGGAGAAATGTCACTTGTGAGGAGCCCACCAGGAAACAGACTAAAATGAACCAGGCCAACAGAGGGAGGAGGCAGCAACGGTGACTGATTTTATCCATAACAAAATCCAAGAAAAGGCTAGTGTGTATAGGCACAAATAAATATGAATATTTTATTGATTCAAAATACACTTAGATAGATGCCATGCATCAAAAATACATAAAAACAATTAAAAGTGTGAAAACACACATCAAGCCAACAAGTGGACCAAGATGAATCATAGTGGTCCACATACAGCCACGAGTGCACAAAGATGTACAATCAATTCCCACAAATAAGTTGTTACAATGATATATACAAGACAGTCCTAGAAAACCAAGGTGTTAAATGGTATAAATCAGAGGACTCCTGCAGTAGTCCCTATAAAAATATCTATGGGTCCCTATATCCATATTTGGATAATCCTCTGATTTATACCATTTAACACCTTGGTTTTCTAGGATCTAGGATCAGCTGTGTGTGTTCTATGTGAATAGACTGCACCAGTCGCATGTATTTTTAACATCTGCTCAATTTCTGCCTTTTTGCGATGTTTTTGCACAGGAAATTCTCAGACACTTCAAACATAAACAGCAAAAACTTCAAAATTGAGCAAAATCTCCCCCCTGTAGTAGCAATGGACCTACATACACCACCTCCTATGTGGTGTAGTTTTGCGATTAAATTTGCGTTCTTTTGAAAATCATTTGTTGATAAATGTGATGTTGCACAGTGTTGCACACTCTGTGGTGTATTTTTCCACCATTGCGTGACTTTAGAGTTGAGATTTTTCTCGCTAAAAAAACCCCCTGCAAAAAAAATGTTTGCACAAAAATTTGCGACAATTATATGCCAAAAAGCTACATAGGACTAATGGTGAATCTCTTTGAAACCATCTACCCTATTTCTGATTCAAATGAGGCAAGAATAAAATGGTCTAATTTGGAAAATGAAGCTTTTTATTGTTGGAGTGGCAGGCTTTTAAGTATTAAATATATTTTTATAAAATATATTATTCCATCATTGATGGATGTAAAAGTGCTGGGAAAAGTCAAGTAAAAGCAGAAGTGCCCTGATAATTTTGTGACCTGAATATGAAATAAAACAGATTGCAGAGTGAGGAAACAGCATTACCTCAGGATTTGTATTGATTCAAATATAGAATGATATTTACCCAAAATGTGTATGATATTCTCTAGATACAATTATCTAGGAAGATTAATAAATAATGATGCTGCTTTTTGTTGAAAAATGGAACACTTGCTCACTTGGAAAAAAAAATCATATAGAGAAAATGTTGTACATGAAAGTTTCCTTGATCTTATTCTTAGCTGGAGAATTCCTTCCTTCTTATCCAGTTTCACAATATAAAAGGGAGTCATAACATTGCTGACAAAGTAGTGAAAATCTTCTTCTCTGCTAGCAATGAAATATATATTATTAATATGTGAAAAGTATGCATTGTATCCCTACTAAATAGCAGCCATATTTATGTAACCTGATGGAATGAAACAGACAGGTCATTCGCTGCGGATATAAAGCTTTGCTGTGCACTTATCTGTTTACTCCACATCCTTTGTGCATACAATATACAGGAAATATGTCTTTTCTAGATTTCTGACCTATGGCTAGTTTTCCTAAATTATACACATTTTTAAAAAATACACATGTGCTTAGCGTGCAGTCTATGTAATACAGTTATTGCTCGGATAGTGCTGACATCAGATTACTTGGCGCTATCCTGTATTACATTGCGATGGAAACGACAATATTGCTGCTAAGCTAAAATTTGGTTGCTGCAAGGGGCATGGGACATTTCTAGTGGGGAACTTGAACTGACAATATTGAGGCTGTGCCACTGGAAAAGGGAACCAGAAGAGGGTAAATTTATTTTATATTTTCCTCCTTTCCCAGCCCCGCAGATTTTTTTAAGTGAGTTTGGTAACCTTTTGCAAGCCTTTACATTTGCATTCATATGTTGATTTGAACATTTGAGTTTATGTCTTGGATAATTCTTTTCTAGTTTACATAAGCTAAAACCCAATCTCCATAAAGATGTCTGTAAAACACTAAATTGTTCAATGATTTTGCAGGCTGTGAACAAGGTAGACATCAAGTATACTTCACTCTCTGTATTTCCTTTGAAAGAACATGAATACAGTAATCAACAGACACAGAATGTATGTTTTTTTTATTTTAATGTGTTTAACATAATGATGCAAAGTCTGTAGCTATGAGACTAAGTGGCTTGTAACCATCCAAATATTCCATATAAAAGAATGGTTTTCCCTTAAAAATGTTAAGAAAGATATTTTATGCTCCTACATTATACAGAATCAACATATTCCATGACTGTTCTCCTCATGCATAAATGTGAGACAGATGGGTTGCCTTCCGTTTTCTGTATGTTATTGTCATCATGTCATTGAAACACATTGGGGCTCATTTACATACCCGGTCCAGTCGTGATCCAGCAGCGCGTTCTCCGACGCTGATTCGGGTTCTGCCGGTATTCACTAAGGTTGTGCGTCCGATGTCCACCAGGTGTCGCCGGAGTTCACCTTCTTCTCATTGGTGCATGTAAATGCTGATCTTGCGACACAATTTTTTTTTAAATACCACGGTTTTTCCGATTTCGTTGGGTTTTCCGACACCCCCCGATTTCCGTCACATGCAAGCCGGCGCTGATGCGACACCATCCTATCGCGTGCGCCAAAAACCCGGCGGAATTCAGGGACAAACGGCACAAAACGGTAATATTCAGGAGAACCTGATGGAATCGCAGTCCGTGGACCCTTAGTGAATGTGCCCCATTGGCTAAGTAATCATGCAACAATTAAGCCCAGACTGAATTAATATCTAATGCAACTTCTATGGAGGGGTGGATCAAGGGCATCATACAATGCGGGCGGTATTAAGCTTGTGTAAGTTAGAAACTAATAATTTCACATTAACCACTACTAAGCTTGCTACATAAATACAGTAACAGAATCAAGCTTAATACACATAAGGTACCAAAACCAAGCTCACCTCATAGAAACAGTACCAAAACCAAATTTATAACATAGGTATGTCACAAGAACCAACCATATTGTATATAAAAATAACCCAATAGTACATTAAGATCATTATGTGCACAGGTGCACACTTTTACTTTCCAAAACAAGTAACAATATAACATATGACAGTATAAAAAGTATTTACAAAATGCATGTGAGCGTTATAGATGCTTGCACAGGCATCAAAGCGACCTCTGGCAGCAAAGCACCGGCACTGCACATCGCTCCTGGAGGATGACTCTGAGAGTGCTCATCACTTACAGACATTGATGCTGCAGGTGGGGGCCCTCCTGAGGAACAAGATAGTGGGGGCATATGCCACGGGAGCCCCGTCTATAAAATGGCCCTGCCTGTCCTGCTTGGAAAGAGAATGTGCACTAACATTCAGGTGTCTTGTTCCTCTCATGATAGAAATTCTCTGAACGACCCGTTGGCCTAATACAAAGGTATCATCTTTTTTGGAAATATTGACATTGTGTATATTTCCAAGAAAGATGTTATCTTTGTATTTGGCCAATGAGTCAATTATTTTTTTTGAAGATCCTCTATTAATACTCACTTTGATTAAGGACATGATACATCCGTCTATTTGACCTATCCGGCTTGCTGTAGAGCAAGTGAGGTTCATGTCATGTTTATTTTCCTTCTTACAAGGATCAGCCAAATAGTAAGATAGCATTATAATAAAATAAATTGATTTTGATATACATCAGAAGCTCTTATATGTATAGTTATTTTTTATTTTAAACTTTGATATATTTAGAGACCCCCGTTTTAAGTTACCATGACAACATCCAAGTTCAACACTTACCATCTCATTAGATATTATCTCTTCGTAAGCTGCCATAGAGATAAAAAAAAATCCAATTGGGGATATACCAACTTGATATATATCTGTGATGCACTCTATAATTATACCTCAACTGTTTCAAGGATTATAGTAAAAGGAGGCATGGAGGCAGTCCCTAATTTTTATTCACTTTGGCATTGTATTATTTATTGTTTTAATATTCATTTAATCATCTTATATATTTTATCCTTCTATACGGTAATCATTTTTGTACAAATTGCTCACCATGAGTATGTCTATACACACCTGTTGATCCAAGCCCAAATGCGTTGTAGAAATCCACTCCATTGATGCTGCACATAAATCTAAAGAGGCTCTAAGCCAAGTGAATTTCTGTCTTTTGTTACGGAAGCAATTCCTCGAACTGTATTATTCTATACAATGAAATTTGTCTTGTGCTTATGGCTGGGGATATCCTTGCTCAGAGACTGTCAATGGGGAATTGCGGAAGAGTGCTAGTTGACATGACTTTCTACCTACCTGCAATGGTACAATGACAAGCCCATATAAATTGAACAACACCATTAATACATTTGTTGTGCATCTGAATGAACAATACAAACTTTGTACCATCTTCATGAACAGCTATGCGCCAGCTCATCAAGTTCATTTCATTAGGGAATGGATAATCTAACTACATCTTGAAGGTCCTATCTCTGCGTAGTTGGCTCCAGAAAAATCATAAATCATTATCAACCATACCTTTATTGTAAAGTTGCTCCTGTCACTGAACAGCAAGCAGTAATACATGGATTAGAAAAGTGCTCATCATAATGAATAGCGTGCAGTAATACCTAGATCGTAAAGGTGCTCTCACAGTATAGTTTGGTACTGCAGGTCTTTTAAAGAGAGGAAACCAGTAATGAAGGGACAGAGCCATGGTGGTGGTTATGGAGCTAGTCCTTCAGAGAGAGGACATGTAAATCTTTGCGTGCTCCAAGCAGGCACCAGGATGTGCTGGTGTCTACTAGAAGGCCCCAACAGGCCACATAAAGTTTACATGGCAGACAGTGCATAAACTTCCATGGCATTATCTTCATTAGGTTCATCCTTAGTTGGAAGAGCCGTGTCCTCCACCTCTCCCCCTTCAAAGTAGCAAAGCCCTGATGTACAGGTTTTGAACTGAATTTTGTGACAAAAATTCCGACAAATTTTCACTCGACCAACCTGCTCATCTCTACCTATTTCATTCATGAGCCCTGGTTCTGAGTGGGACAGTTACAAAATTGTTGGCCTTAGAAAAAGCTACCATTCTGGACCGCTTTAAAAATGTTATGGTGGTGGCTGTCCGCTATTTGTCATTTACAGCCGACACTACTATTCTTGACAGGCCATTCCTCATCCAGCAGAGGTTTTGGAGAAAATAAGTTGTGCACTATGTAAAGGCATTAGTTGCAAGTTGCACATCATAACTGATATGAATACAAGTAAGCACGGACAAGGAAGGTACATGTCTCCAATAGAGATGAGCGAACACTAAAATGCTCGGGTACTCGTTATTCGAGACGAACTTTTCCGATGCTCGAGTGCTCGTCTCGAATACGAACCCCATTGAAGTCAATGGGAGACTCGAGCATTTTTCAGGGGACCAAGGCTCTGCACAGGGAAGCTTGGCAAAACCTGGAACCTCAGAAAAGGATGGAAACACACGGAAATGGACAGGAAACAGCAGGGGCAGCATGCATGGATGCCTCGAGGCTGCTTAAACGCACCATTATGCCAAAATTATGGGCAAACAGCATGGCCATGCAGAGTGACAGAATGAGCTAGATAGCATCTAAAACATGCAATAATTGACCCTGACACATAGGGGACGGCATGCAAGGCCGGCAGCAGGCTAGAGAGTGTCATGGCGACATACCCTAATGGACTCAGGCTTCAAACCAATGGGTGGCAGAGAGGAACCAAAGGAGGTGAGCAGAATTGCCTCAAATAATATCGGTACAGATATAAAGTTTGCCAGTTATATTTTGTGGATTACGACAGCAGGGTGGCTACAAAGTTACATGGAACCATGAAAACGCACCCAAAAATTCTGCCTGCCACAGCTCGTTTGATAGGGGACTCATGTATGGAGGCAGTGAACTAAAGTGTAGATATTAAGGTGTGCAGTTAAACTATGTTAGTTGATCTTGGCATGGAGCGGCGCTCCGCTGCCAGGCAGCTTTCGCCAATCCAAGCCCCTGTCTCTGGCTACTCCCCAAACGCACTTCTGCAACCTTTGTATAAGATCAAGTGTAGTAGCGTTCTTATAAGTTTAGGATATGCCGGTGAGGGGAATGTAAACAGATGCGCAAGAAGCGCATGATGCGATGGAGCTGGCGCTCCGCTGCCAGGCGAGCTTTCGCAAATCCAAGCCCCTGTCTCTGGCTACTCCCCAAACAGCACTTTGTATAAGATCAAGTGTAGTAGCGTTCTTATAAGTTAGATATGGCGGTGAGGGGAATGTAAACAGATGCGCAAGAAGCGCTGAAATAATATCCTAAATGGTAAAAGTTTGCAAGTATATTTTGGATTACACCGCGGGTGGCGACAAGTAACAACTTTGATGTGGAACCATGAAAACAACCCAAATTTCTGCCTGACACACCTCGTTTATAAAGGGACATGTATGAGGCAGCTATATGGACGACTTTTGGAGGTAGGAATGGAGACACGTGTGGAGGCTGCTATGGAGCAATTTAATTTGGATATGCCTGTATGTGGCAGTCCCCCAAACATTTTTCAAACCAGAGGAAGCAGGTAGGTGGCCCTCCAGTAAATGGGATAAGATTGAGTGCCTGTATGTGGCAGTCCAAAAATTGTTCAAACCAGAGGAGCAGGTAGGTGGCCCTCCAGTAAAATGGAATAGATTGAGTGCCTGTATGTGGCAGTCCCAAAAATGTTCAAACCAGAGGAGCAGGTAGGTGGCCCTGCAGTAAAATGGAATAGATTGAGTGCCTGTATGTGGCCAGTCCCAAAATGTTTCAAACCAGAGGAGCATGTAGGTGGCCCTCCAGTAAAATGGGATAGATTGAGTGCCTGTATGTGGCATCCCAAAAATGTTTCAAACCAAGGAGCAGGTAGGTGGCCCTCCAGTAAAATGATAGATTGAGTGCCTGTATGTGGCAGTCCCAAAAATTTTCAAACCAGAGGAGCAGTAGTGGCCCTGCAGTAAATGGATAGATTGAGTGCCTGTATGTGGCATTCCCAAAAATGTTTCAAACCAGAGGAGCAGGTAGGTGGCCCTCCAGTAAAATGGAATAGATTGAGTGCCTGTATGTGGCAGTCCCAAAAATGTTCAAACCAGAGGAGCAGGTAGTGGCCCTCCAGTAAAATGAGGATAGATTGAGTGCCTGTATGTGGCAGTCCCAAAAATGTTTCAAACCAGAGGAGCAGGTAGGTGGCCCCCAGTAAAATGAATAATTGAGTGCCTGTTATTGGCAGTCCCAAAAATTCTTCAAACCAGAGGAGCAGGTAGGTGGCCCTCCAGTAAAATGGAATAGATTGAGTGCGGTATGTGGCAGTCCCAAAATTGTTCAAACCAGAGAGCAGGTAGGTGGCCCTCATAAATGGAGTAGATGAGTGCCTGTATGTGCAGTCCCAAAAATGTTTCAAACCAGAGAGCAGGTAGTGTGCCCTCCAGTAAAATGGAATAGATTGATGCCTGTATGTGGCAGTCCCAAAAATTCTTCAAACCAGAGGAGCAGGTAGGTGGCCCTCCAGTAAAATGGAATAGATTGAGTGCCTGTTGTGGCAGTCCCAAAAATTGTTCAACCAGAGGACCGGGTAGGTGGCCCTCCAGAAAAAGGAATAGATTGAGTGCCGTTATGTGGCACTCACAAAAATTGTTTCAAACAGAGGCCGGTAGGTGGCCCTCCAGAAAAATTAAATGCATGAAGTATAGCAAGAGCCAGTGGGCCCTGTCAAAAATAGCCATTTTCCTCTGCTTTACTGTACAAGAGGAGGAGAAGGAGGAAATGAGAGGAGGAGGGGAGTGGATCAATTATTCAGGTTGAGCTTCCTTCACCTGGTGGAGATTGGAAATTCTGAGAAATCCAGCCTTTATTCATTTTAATAAGCGTCAGCCTGTCAGCGCTGTCCGTCGACAGGCGTGTACGCTTATCGGTGATGATGCCACCAGCTGCACTGAAAACCCCCTCGGACAAGACGCGAGCGGGCAGGCAAGAACCTCCAAGGTACAAGCGCCAGTTTCGTGCCACATGTCCAGCTTTGAAACCCAGTAGTTGTAGGGAGCTGTGTGATCATTTAGGACGATGGTATGGTCAGACGTACTCCCTCACCATCTTTCTGTAAAGATCAGCCCTACTCTGCCGAGACTGGGACAGGTGACAGTTGTCTTGCTGGGGGTGACATAAGCTGGCAAAAGCCTTGTAAAGCGTACCCTTGCCAGTGCTGGACAAGCTGCCTGCTCGCCTACTTCCCTCCTACTTGTCCCGCAGAACTACCACTCTGCCGCTAGCGCTGTCAGAAGGGAAATACTTTTTCAGCTTGTGCACCAGGGCCTGCGGTATTCATGCATTCTCACACTCCTTTCCTCTGCAGGGATGAGAGTGCAAGATTTGCTTGTACCGTGGGTCCAGGAAGTGAACACCCAGTATCGGTGCTGGAATAAATTCTTTGAACGCGAGGGTCACGGGATAGGCGCCTAGACATGAATCTGCCATATGCGCCAGAGTACCAACGCGTAAGAATTCACTCCCCTCACTGGCCTGACTGTCCATTTCCTCCTCCTCCAACTCCTCCAAACTCCTCTTCTTCTGCCCATACACGCTGAACAGTGAAAGGACTCAACAATGGTCCCTCTTGTGCTCGCCAACATTCTCCTCCTCTTCCTCCTCATCCTCCTCCACCTCCACCTCCTCCGATATGCGCGGAGAAACAGACCTCAGGTGCTTTGGCTATCAACAGGGAATATTCTTCCCCCGTCTCTGTGACGAGCGCAAAGCTTCCGACTTCATGCTGACAGAGAGTTTTTTCAACAGGCCAGCAGCGGGATGGTGAGGCTGATGATGGCGGCATCGCCACTGACCATCTGTGTTGACTCCTCAAAGTTACTCAGCACCTGACAGATATCAGACATCCACGTCCACTCCTCATTGTAGACTTGAGGAAGCTGACTGACCTGGACTACCAGTTCTGGTGGAATGGACATCTGGCAGTCTACATCGCTCTGCGTGCTGGTAAACTCTGGATACATGGTCAGTGTTGAATTCCACCTCTTGGGCACGTCGCACAACATCGGTAGGCGGGCAGTTGAGGCGGCGCTGCGCTGCCTGAGAGTGGCAGCATCTGGGCTGGACTTCTGAAATGCGCACAGATGCGGCGCAACTTCGTGAGCAAATCAGACAGATTGGGGTATGTTCTGAGGAAACGCTGCACTATCAGATTTTAACACAGGGGCCGGCATGGCACATGTGTCAGTCTGCCGAGTTTGCAGAGCCGCCACCAGGTACGGCCGTTGTCACACACAACTTCCCGGCTTGAGGTTCAGCGGTGCCAGCCACAGATCAGTCTGCGCCGTGATGCCCTGTAATAGCTCTTGGTCGGTGTGCCTTTTGTCGCCTAGGCTCAGCAGTTTGAGCACCGCCTGCTGTCGCTTAGCGACGGCACTGCTGCTGTGCCTAAGACTACCGACTGATGGCGCCGTGCCCACGGATGGTAGTCGGAGGAGGAGGTGGAAGGAGGGTGAGGAGGAGGAGGCATAGTAGGCCTGAACCCTGGACGAGGTAGGCCCCGCAATCCTCGGCGTCGGCAGTATATGAGCAGCCCAGGGTCAGTCTCGGTCCAGCTCCACCAAGTTAACCCAATGTGCCTCAGCGATATATAGTGGCCCTGCCCGGCACACTCGTCCACGTGGTCCGTGTCAGGTGGACCTTGTCAAAACGGCGTTGGTCAGGGCACGGATGATGTTGTCTGACACGTGCTGGTGCAGGGGAGGATGGGGAGAAAGGTAGATGGAAAACGTAGCTGGGCTGGGACCGAATACGAGGGGCGGCCGCCGCCATGAGGTTCGAAAGGCCTCGGTCTCTACTAGCCTATAGGGCAGCATCTCCGGCTAAGCAATCTGGAGATGTGCACATTAAGGGCTTGGGCGTGCGGGTGGGTTGCACTATATTTGCGTTTTCCGCTCCCAGCGCGGGTATGGAGAGCTGAACGCTGGTGGATGCTGTGGAGGATCGTGGAGGCGACGATGGGGTTTTTGGGCAGGGTCCTGGGCAGGGGGCTGACTAGCAGCTGACACAGGGGAAGGAGCAGGTGTGCACGGCGAGGTGAACGGGCTTGTTGCCACTGAGTGGGGTGCTTAGCATTCATATGCCTGCGCATACTGGTGGTGTAGTTAAGCTAGTAGTGGTGGAACCCCTCGGAGCCTGGTTTGGCAAATGTTGCACACCACATCCGTCGGTCATCCGTGTTTCTTAAAGAACCTCCACACTTCTGAAGATCTAGCCCTCCGCAAGAAGCCCTCACCACGGGAGCTTCACTAGTTGACAGTGGCGCTATCACCAGCTCTGGCCCTGCCTCTCCGTCGGCCCCACCACTGCCTCTTCCAACTGTTCAGGTCGAGGACTCTCCTCCGTCTCAGAAGCACTGTTTCACCCGGCCTCTCAACCCAGCTTGGGTCTGTCCCCATCATCCTCCGATCCCTCAGTCTGCTCCCCCCTGGACTTCCTGCCCTGACAACAACTTCCCCACTGTCTGACAACCGTGTCTCCTCATCGTCGGACACCTCTTTACACACTTCCACTACGTCAAGAAGGTCATCATCACCCACAGACTGTGACTGTTGGAAAACCGGGCATCGGAAAATTGCTCACAGCAACCGGACAAGTTTTGTGACTGTGGAAGGGTCCAGAAACAGTTCCTCAGAGTATGCCGGTTCAAATGGCAAATTTTCCTGGAGGGGCAGACTGGGGGGGAGGAGGCTGAGGTGCAGGACTGGAGGAGTGGGGATTTCGTTGACATGGGTGGACTGCGTGGAAGACTGCTGGTGGTGGACAAATTGCTCGAAGCATTGTCAGCAATCCACGACATCACACCTGTTCGCACTGTTCTGGCCTCACATGCTCTACCACGATTCCCAGTAACTTCGACATGAACCTAGGGAGTGTAGCTCTGCGGCGTTCCCCTGCTCCCTCATCAGCGTGGTGTCTCACCCCGCCCAGGACCACGGCCTCTGACCCCTGCAGTTTGGACCCCACGTCCCCGCCCTCGTCCTCTACCCCTAGCCCTGGTTAAACATTTTTAAAATGAAGTTATAACTTTTTTTTTTTTTTTAACTTTTTTTTTTTTTTTTGTGTGTTTTTTTGTGTTTTTTTGTTTTTTTTTGTGTTTTTGTTTTTTTTTGAGTTTTAGACCCACAATCCTATCCTATTGCTAGGCTATTTTCTAGCCAAGTATCAAGGAAGCACACTACTATGCCAATGAATGACACTGAGTTATTGCCTATAGAATCCACCCTACTGAATTTTGCCACTTCAGCCTTTGCTATGGATATGTGCCCATAAGCCAGAACACAGCTGGTCGCATCCACTACAAATTCTCAGAATTGCAAGTACATGCACTGCAGAACTCAGCCACCAGCAATCAACCAAATCAAATATAGACGCTACTGTAGCTTCAAGAAGCTATTTGTATTCTCCTAGGCTATTTTCTAGCAGTAATCAAGAGCCACTACTATGCCAGATGATGACACGGTTATTGCCTAATAGAAATCCAACCCCTACTGAATTTTCCACTTCAGCCTTTGCTATGGATATGTGCGCCACTAAGCGCAGAACACACCGTCGCAAGTCTCACTACAAATTGCTCAGATTGGCAAGTACATGCACTGCAGAAACTACAGCCACCACAGATCAACCAGAAATCAATATATAGAACGCTACTGTAGGCTTCAAGAAGCTATTTGTTATTCTCTATGGCTATTTTCTAGCCAAGTATCAAAGGAAGCACACTACTATGCCAGATGAGATGACACTGAGTTATTGCCTAATAGAAATCCACCCTACTGAATTTTGCCACTTCAGCCTTTGCTATGGATATGTGCGCCACTAAGCGCAGACACAGCGGCGCAAGTCTCACTACAAATTGCTCAGAATTGGCAAGTACATGCACTGGCAAAACTACAGCCACCAGCGATCAACCAGAAATCAAATATATAAACGCTACTGTAGGCTTCAGAAGCTATTTGTATTCTCCTATGGCTATTTTCTAGCCAAGTATCAAAGGAAGCACACTACTATGCCAGATGAGATGACACTGAGTTATTGCCTAATAGAATCCAACCCCTACTGAATTTTGCCACTTCAGCCTTTGCTATGGATATTTGCGCCACAAGCGCAGAACACAGCGGTCGCAAGTCTCACTACAAATTGCTCAGAATTGGCAAGTACATGCACTGCAGAAACTCAGCCACCAGCATCAACCAGAAATCAAATATATAGAACGCTACTGTAGGCTTCAAGAAGCTATTTGTATTCTCCTATGGCTATTTTCTAGCCAAGTATCAAAGGAAGCACACTACTATGCCAGATGAGATGACACTGAGTTATTGCCTAATAGAAATCCAACCCCTACGATTTTGCCACTCAGCCTTTGCTATGGATATGTGCGCCACTAAGCGCAGAACACACGGTCGCAAGTCTCACTCAAATTGCTCAGAATTGGCAAGTACATGCACTGCAGAAACTACAGCCACCACAGATCAACCAGAAATCAAATATATGAACGCACTGTAGGCTTCAAGAAGCTATTTGTATTCTCCTATGGCTATTTTCTAGCCAAGTATCAAAGGAGCACACTACTATGCCAGATGAGATGACACTGAGTTATTGCCTAATAGAAATCCAACCCCTACTGAATTTTGCCACTTCAGCCTTTGCTATGGATATGGCGCCACTAAGCGCAGAACACAGCGGTCGCAAGTCTCACTACAAATTGCTCAAATTGGCAAGTACATGCACTGCAGAAACTACAGCACCAGCAGATCAACCAGAAATCAATATATGAACGCTCTGTAGGCTCAAGCATACTATTGTATTCTCCTATGGATTTTCTAGCCAAGTATCAAAGGAAGCACACACTATGCCAGATGAGATGACCTGAGTATTGCTAATAGAAAATCCAACCCCTACTGAATTTTGCCACTTCACCTTTGCTATGGATATGTGCGCCACTAAGCGCAGAACACAGCGGTCGCAAGTCTCACTACAAATTGCTCAGAATTGGCAATACATGCACTGCAGAAACTACAGCCACCAGCAGATCAACCAAATCAATATATAGAACGCTACTGGCTTCAAGAAGCTATTTGTATTCTCCTATGGCTATTTTCTAGCCGTATCAAAGGAAGCACACTACTATGCCAGATGAGATGACACTGAGTTATTGCCTAATAGAACTCCACCCCTACTGAATTTTGCCACTTCAGCCTTTGCTATGGAATGTGCGCCACTAAGCGCAGACCACGGTCGCAAGTCTCACTACAAATGCTAGATTGGCAAGTACATGCACTGCAGAAACTACAGCCACCAGCAGATCAACCAGAAATCAATATATAGAACGCTACTGTAGGCTTCAAGAAGCTTTTTGTATTCTCCTATGGCTATTTTTAGCCTATCAAAGGAAGCACACTACTATGCAGATGAGATGACACTGAGTTATTGCCTAATAGAAATCCAACCCCTACTGAATTTTGCCACTTCACCTTTGCTGGATATGTGCGCCACTACGCGCAAACACGCGGTCGCAGTCTCACTACATTGCTCAGAATTGGCAAGTACATGCACTGCAGAAACTACAGCCACCAGCAGATCAACCAGAAATCAAATATATAGAACGCTACTGTAGGCTTCAAGAAGCTTTTGTATTCTCCTATGGCTTTTTTCTAGCCAAGTAATCAAGGAAGCACACTACTATGCAGATGAGATGACACTGAGTTATGCCTAATAGAAATCCAACCCCTACTGAATTTTCCCACTTCGGTCTTTGCTATGGATATTGTGCCACTAAGAGCTAAACACACGGTAGCAATCCCCCTGCTAATTCCTCACAAATGGTAAAGATGCAATATTAAAATAAAAAAAGTAGAACGTT
The DNA here is from genome assembly GCA_019512145.1 of Engystomops pustulosus. NCBI lineage: Eukaryota > Metazoa > Chordata > Amphibia > Anura > Leptodactylidae > Engystomops > Engystomops pustulosus. The sequence goes on along the minus strand of CM033641.1, from coordinate 96,774,855 downwards.
TTGTAGCCCAGAAGGGCTGTTGGGTTCTTTGAGAATCACTCCTGCCTAACAGTAAGCTAATAGAACACCCTAACGCTTTCCCTGACCAGCAGCATCTCTCTCCCTAGCGGCATCCAGAGACAGAAGATCCGAGCAGCGCGGCCAGCGGCTAGTCTATCCCAGGTTCACTGATCTGGCCAGCCAACCACTGCTATCGACGTGTAAGGGTACCACGTCATGCTGGGTGGAGTCAGAGTCTCCTGGCTTGTGATTGGCTCTGTTTCTGGCCGCCAAAAGCAAACGCGGGAGCTGCCATTTCTCGAGCGGCGAAGTATTCGTCCGAGCAACGAGCAGTTTTCGAGTACCCTAATGCGGACCGAGCATCAAGCTCGACGACATGTTCTGCTCTCTCTCTGTCTCCAACTTCCCACTGGGCTGGCCCGAGGCAGTAATCACAGTGGTGCATATACTTCTACCACTGAGGATTGTAAGACATCACTCTTAGCCTCCATTTGCCTACTCTGATTACTCTTCTCCTGCCTCATCAACCAGTCCGCATCAACCGGCACCGCCAGTTGAGCCAAGGTCACTCGAAGTTGGAAAAAATACTCTCAATCCCTAGAGTAACTCCCTGGATCAACTGGAACTTTTTGAAAAAAAATAAAAAAAAATAAAAAAAACTTTTTTGAAAATTATAAACTTTTTGATAAAAGTATATTTTTAGAAAAAACAAAACTTTATTTTACAAAACTATTTTCAAAAACATAAACTAAACAATCCATTTTTGAAGGCAGTTGTCCTGTTTAGTGATGAACAGACCAACAATGCTTCTGTAAACCTATGACGTCTTTTTAGCAGGTGAGACAAAGGACCATATTTTTCCCATTGTGTCTTTTTATGGCAGTGAGAGGAAGGGTAAGGTTTTTTCCATTTCGTCTTTTATGGCAGTGAAAGGAAGGGCCAGTTCGTGGAGAAAGCAGGGATAGTGCTCATACCTGAAGAAGGTCCAGGTTCTTGACCGAAACGCGTTGCCTGAATACAATAAAGTACTTGTTTACCTCGTACATTGATTGGGTAATCTGAATTCCTTATCAGCATAATCCCCACTTTCTCCAAAAAGGTAATCAGCTATATATACCTTTCAATCTATCCACCGATCTGCCTGCAGTGCGAAGGATACGATACCCCAGGTTTTGCTGCCAGGAATTTTAGTACAGGCACATTAGTTGTGCTCTCAGGTAAGAACCCACCCATATCACTCTACACTTTTTTATTAGCAATCAACTGTATTTCACTGTCTGTTTTTCCCCTTTCCTGTTCATTGGAGGCTAGGGAGTTAGAGCTCCTCCGGGCTCCCGAACCTCTGTTATTCCCAAGCTAACCTCCATTATTGCAGTTAGAGGAATGGTGAGGTTTTTCCATTGAATCTTTTATGGCAGAGAGGAAGGGCCAGGCTTTTCTAATAGCCACTAGTGGTGATTAATCAGTTGCCACCCTGTTTGATCCATGCTATAAAGATAAAATAATATCCTTGATTTGACCACTGGAGCTCATGATAGAAAAATAAGAAAATGCAGTTGAGATCCCATCTGACATTGAGGGCTCGGTGGCAGTTATAGATGACTATGCTCCCCTCAAGGGGATTACAGATGCATCTTTAAACCTTTGGTTACTGCAACCAAGACATTCTCATCAGCATCATATTAACCCTTAATGGGAGTACCAATGCCACTATACAGGGAATTAGTATATAACTCTTCTCTTTCTCTCTGTATTGTTGATGCAGCTTGATTTTTTTTTTCTTCGTGTAGTAACCAAAAATGATCCATAGGATAAACATACTGCAGAATTTTGTCATCAGTACTGAAGAAAATTCCAGGAAAGAAATTGCCATGCAAACGTTTGATCTAGGTATTACTGTATACTATTTACCAACAGGAGCACCTTTAAAAGCAAGGTATTACTGAATGCTATTCACAGACGGGAACAACTTTACAATCTAGGTATTACTGCACGTTATTCACTGACTACAGCACCTTTTTGATCTATGTATTAGTGCATGCTATTCACTGACAGAAGCAACTTTATAACCAAGTTATTACTGGATGCTATTCACTGACAGGAGCAATTTTACAATGAAGATATTACTGAAACCTATTCACTGACAGGAGCACCTAGGAGCACAATCTAGGTATGGTAATGAGGATTTATGGTTTTTCTGGAGTTGAAAACTGTACAGAGAAAAAACCTTCAAGATCTTGTTGGAGTAAATGGTTGCAGTAAATGGTTATATTCCTGTCTGACCATTCCAAGTATTGCTGTTTATTTCTCTAAAAGCAGTAAAATATCCCTGCACTATAGCAGCCCATGAGTAGCCCAATCTAATTCTTTGGATTGCCCTAAAAAGGATTTACTCCTGTCCCTAATAACACAGCCTCTTCTATACACCTAAGTGCCCTGAAAACTGAAAAAAATCTGACTGACCCTATGACAATCACCAACTTTTCTTTAGCTCTATTTCCAATGTGTAATTCATCTGACCGTTACACTGCAGAGCCAAATGTACAGCCCAGCCAGAGGACATGCCATGCAAGCTACTTGTTTGGCCACATGACATTTTAATGCCTTTGTCACATTTGATGAAAATTTTTTATACCTCCTTCACCTGTTTGTAAATGATTGTAGTCTGGTTGGTTATTTAGCCCTGGTATACTAGACTGCACCACTACTGTATTTCGAATGATTGGCTGGTTCCCTTTTTTGTATTTAATGAGATTCTTACCCCCCAATGACATCACCGATTCCACATTGGCACTTAAAACGGCACTTGCAATTGTTGGGTGTTAGTAGAAAATGTCTTCTGTGTAATACAGCAGTTACCCATCTGTACCATAGGACGATATTGTTTTATACCTTCTTCATCTGTTTGTAAATAATTGTACTCTGATCATTTAGCCCTTGTATCTTAGAGCGCACCAATATCAGATATGGAGTGGTAGTCTAGTTCTCGTATATAATGAGATTGTTACCCCCCAATGACCTCACCAGTTCATCACCTACTGTTAGTTTGCGGCCCCTGACTCCTTGCACAGATGGTAAAAAATGTAAGAGGAAAGTGCAATAGACAGAAATGTAAGAATTGTATGATACAGGGCTCAATAATAGACCAATAATAATAGAGCACATCTTGTCCACCAGTGTAGTGGAGCAGGCAAACCCGCTTGACCCACAGCTAGATGGTGCTTAAAATCTGACTGTAAAATTTCTATTAGTAATGTATAAAAATGTGCAGAACATTTCTAAGCACTATGCAGTGCTCTCCTTTGCTCCCCCTCCACCTTCTTTCTATTGTCCTTTGCTCACCATTTGCTCATCTATTTGTTTACTAATAGTACTTTCCACAATTATACTGGGATGGGACAGGGGTCTCAAGGTGGCTCCTCCTACAGGCTGTCCACATGTACAGACCAGAAATCTTCAGAAAATATCGGTTCATGTATAATGTATGTGTATTTACGGTGTTTCTGCATTTTACATGCTAGGTAAATATGAGTTAATTTGTGCATGTGTGCTTATTCTCGTGTGTAATGTTTCATGCATCAAATGCTAAGATATAATGAACAGTGAGATGTAGACCCACGATGACAACTTAATAATTTGTCATAGTGCTAATTCCATGTTATCCAAGTGATGCTGTTGGTATGTACCCTTAAACTCCTATATGAGGATCTGGACTTCACAGTGTAAGAATCTCAAGGTCACCTTCTGTTGCAGTAGCCCTAACTCCGTTGACATCTGTGCTACATGTGTGAAAGAATGCTGGTTTTGAAGATGATCCAAGCAAAATGACAGTACTAGAAGAGGTGAAATAGTGTATTAGCCAGATACCTTTTGATTCTGGTTCAAGGGATCCTTTAAGCCCTTAAGGCCTATTTTGGCCACAAGGACACAGCCCCATTTTTCAAATCAAATAAAATGTGTTTTCTCATGACATATTGTACTTCAAATTAGTTAAAACATTTGGATGATATCTTTTGTGTTTTTAACTATGAAAAAAAAATTACATTTTGGAAAAATTTAGAAAGATTCTTAGTTTTCAAAGTTCTAAATTCTCTACCTTTGAAGCTGATATTCATAGCACCCAAATGAATTAATAAGTTACATTTCCCAAATGTCTGTTTCATGTTTATGGTTTATTAAGATTCCACATGTTTTACTATAATGTTATGAGGCTTACAATTTGGGTTCCATAGTACATAGTAAGAGAAGGAGGTCACGGCAGGCAGGTATGGATCAGTGTAAGGTCAAACTGAGGTAATCAACAGACAAAGAATACCGAATCACAGAACAAACAAAATTGTTCAACGGAGCCAGGGTAAGTATACAGTAGTCCAACATAACACAACACATATCTTTTCACTTGGCTCGTAATCTAGGAACTTTAAAGCTCAGGTCTCTGCCAGTAAGGGAAGCTACATTGTATTACTAGATATGTGTAGTGATAGCACAGGGCCACTTTGCACACATGAAACATTCAATAGGATGTGGTGGTCATGCCCACTAAGAAAGCAACTGTGGTGGCCGTGGACCACTGACAGTACAGTACACACATGTTAGTGTTTCTTTAAATCCCTGCGTTACACCTGTCCTAAACATTTGATAGATGCCTCTGAGCTGTAAAAGACATTTGGACATACTTCTCACTCTGTACACAACAGAATTCTGTCTTAATTTGTGCCAAAAACTATTTTAAATTCCTTGCAACACATTGACTAAGGGCCTAACATATTTCTTAGACACATTTACTACTCGTACAATAGTATGCAGTATGTGGTATTTGAAAAGGGGACACGGCTTCACAGGAAAAAATTCAGTGCATCAAAAATTATGCTAATGCACCACAATTAAGGTGCAGTGTCTGGGGTATACTAAGCCAACTAACAGATTGTGCAAAGTATGAATAATCAGTCCTATTCTATGCCAGATTTATCTTCCATCTACACTTTTCATAAATCATCACATTGGCCCAAATGAAGAGTAGCGCAGGTCAGTATCCTTAGATGATTTCTTGGTTTTTTAAATGGTTGATTTCCTTAAAAGTTTTTTTAATATTCTTTGATGATCACTGCCTAGTATGTATAAAATGCAGTGAATTTTGTGTTTCATGAACAATATCATGTCTGACAAAAAGAACTAGTAATCTCAAAAGCTTGCAATCAAATATACTTAGTGAGCCTCAAAAAGGTATCCCCTGATTCCTTCACTCTTCTTCTGCTCTCTCTCTCTCAATACAAATCTACACCACTAGCCATTGGCGTTGTGACACCGTTTACCATCTGTAGCCATTTTGTCCATGAACTACAGAGTTGTGCCTGTTCCTTGCACAACACTCTCTGGTAAGAAACTTCCCCCCATTATTTTTAGGTGCTTCCCACATACCTTGTCTTCAAGCACGTAACGTTTGCAAGTGTGAAGTATGTATTAAAGAACACAATGCATATGTGTATAATAGGTTTGTCCTAGGGGGATTATGATACAGGTTTTTAGTACAATTAATTTGAGAGTAATTAAATGAGAGACGCAAACTGCAGTTTTATCTCCTATTGTAACAATGCCAGCCGGACACTTAAGACAAAGTAAGACAAATGTGGCCATTAGCAATCTCTCAGACCAAGTCCTACAGTCTGCAGTACACGAGATTAAAACACAAACTATAGGGCGACACACCAAGGTTATTTGAAATAAACTAGAGATATTCCAGGGAGTCTCTTCTGCATCAAGAGGATAATATCCCATCGTTATTTTTCCATTCCATGATGGTTAGTTCCCAGATGTCAAGGGAATAAGATAATTGGAAGGGAAACATAGCGCTCTTTTTCTGTCCTGTGTTTCTCAATTTAATATCATAGCGAGTTTCCAGATGCATTTTTGCCCATGTCTCCATGTATTGGATTTTAAACATAGGATATTAAACCATGAGGTTCGATAAAAGATAAAAACTGTTGTTGCTATGGTAAAGAATAATAGCAGTGTTATATAATATAAAACTACATGAAGTACACAATGCTTACTGCCAAAGCAAGGGTTTATCCTTTTAAATATTTCTTCCTGGGATAATCTGCTGGACATCAAAATTGGGCAGCAAAGGCTTACCGGTAACACCCGCGATCACTGCTGGCAGCCTCAAAAAGACGTCATCGGGGAGCGGAGATCTGTCTCCATGGTAGCCTTGGGTCGTCTGAAGACCCGAGGCTATTTCGTGGGGAAAAACCCCATATACTGCCATACTGTAGTATGGCAGTATATGATAGGATCGATCAGACAACCTAGGGTTAAAGTACCCTAGGGAGTCTGAAAAATAGTAAAAATAAAAATAAAAAAAAGTTAAAAAAAAATTATAATAAAAAAACCTAAAATTTCAAATCACCCCCCTTTCCCTAGAACTGACATAAATATAAATAAACAGTAAAAATCATAAACACATTAGGTATCGACCCGTCCAAAAATGCCCGATCTATCAAAATATGATAACGGTTTTTCAATGCGTTTAACCCCGTAACGGAAAATAGAGCCCAAAGTCGAAAATGGCACTTTTTTGCCATTTTGAAAAATATAAAAAAATCTTTAAAAAGTGATCAAAAGGTCATACAGTCCTAAAAATGATATCATTGAAAATATTATCAAATTTCGCAAAAAATGACATCACCCACAGCTCCGTACACCAAAGTATAAAAAAGTTATTAGCGCCAGAATTTCGCAAAATCAAAAAAAATATTTTTGTAAAGGAGGTTTTAATTTTTGTAAATGTATGAAAACATTAAAACCTATACAAATTTGGTATCCCCTTAATTGTACCGACCCAAAGAATAAAGTAGACATGTCATTTGGGGCGCTCAGTGAAAGACGTAATATCCAAGCCCACTAGAAAATGGCGCAAATGCGTTTTTTCACCATTTTCACTGCATTTGGATTTTTTTTCCCGCTTCCGAGTACATGGCATGGAATATTTAATACCATCACTATGAAGTGCAATATGTTATGCAGAAAACAAGCTGTCACACAGGTCTTTACGTGTAAAAATAAAAAAGTTATAGATTTTTGAAGGTGGGGAGTGAAAAATGGACATGAAAAAACAGGAAAGGGCTCGGTCCTTAAAGGGGTATTCCAGGAATAAGCATAATTTATATGCAAATGGATACTCAAAATAGAAGCTAATGTGCAATTAGTTGTTATTTAAAATTTTGCTCCCCTTAGCAGAAAAATGCTGATGACATAGACTGTAATGAAGAATTAAAATGTTACTGGCCCTTTAATCAGTCCGTTAATTTCCTCTGCGCAGTCCGTCCCAGAACAGAAGATGGCCGCTGGTCACATGTCCACATCACATGTCCTGCACCTGCCTGGGCAGGTCATGTGATCACCACTAAGTTTGGCTGTAGTCAGTTGGTTGCAGTGCATCCAGTATAGCTGGTGTTTTGGTGATGGCAGTTACACATTATTACTATGGTAACAGAGAAAGAGAACCTGTTAGATCATCACTGGGAGCAGAGCATAAGAGGGAGGAGGAGGAGTTACTGAGAACTAAAGGATCATGGGACTTGTATTTTCCAGTGGCCGCCATCTTGGTGATAACTCCACCTACTTTAGTGAGGCCATAAATTTTGTAAATCATAAAATCAAACTATTTAAGCTCCATTTTGTGACTAATGACATTGAGTATTGTTGTTTCCAGTTATTTATATCATCATGGGTTTTTGTGTCAAACATTCATATTCCCGGAATACCCCTTTAACCGGTTAATTAACACCAATCTTGCCAGGAACATAAGTTTCAACAACAGATCAGACCTGAGTCCTGAGCTCAGATTGGGTGGACGAAGTCCCAAGAGTCCCAAAGTGGTTGTGCGTGGTAAACTGCATTGAACCAAAGCTTCAACTGTTTCATATATTAGACGCCAATATCTCTCAATTTTGGGGCATTACCATAACACATGGAGGATACTACCCACCCCCTGAGCCTTCTCCCAAACCTCCGCCATAAGGGGGAGCAAAATGGGACCAAACCTAAGGTAAATTTCCAGTGGTAGGCCGTCCAATCCCGGAGAGGCATTCCGTCTTGATGAGGATATTGTTTCCTCCAACTCCCTAACTGAGATTGGGTGAGACAATATTTCTCTTCTCTCCTCCTGAAGGGAAGGGATTTGGATGCCATTAAGGTACTGGTTTATCTCTTCTGCTGTGGCGTCCAGGTCTGAGGAATAGATGTTTTGAAATAACTGTAGAAAAATATCCTTTATCTCTCCCTCATCATGTGTGATGTCCCCAAAATTGTTTTGCATCGCCTTTATTCTATTAATCTCGTGTTGTTTCTTTATCTTCTATAGAAGCCTCTTAGTTGGAGTACCAAACTCACAATGAGCTGACTGATTTAAAATAAAAAAGTTTTTGCATTGCTTTATTCGTAATAAACTTATACGCCTCTTGTGCCTGGCTGAAGCCATCCAGAGCTGCTTGGGACCTATTTTCTTGGAAGGCCTTCTCTCTCTTAACCGCTTCTTCCTTAAGAGACCTTTCCTATCTAGCAAACTGTTTACGTAGAAATATAATTTCGGAGTTTAAATTTCCTCTTAAAAATGATTTTAATGAGTCCTATAATATGCACCAAAAAAGGAATTCAATGTACTGAGTGTACTGCAATAACCTTTATTATACACATATAAAAATGTAAAACTTATGTCCCCTATAGACATGCACGAGTGGTAGACAATACAGGAACAACAAACAGACAAAAGCAAAGCTCTCTACCTTAATCAAAGATGCTGATAAATCCCTATGTACATGCAGACATTAAATCAATACCAGTACATCCACATAAGACAATACAGTATATAGGGGCTGGGTAGTGGTAAAGTAAACAATGCCCAGGAAAAGCAAGGGAGGGTAGTAGGTACAAACCACAGGTAGGAGCAGAGACCGCGACACCTTGGGACACCCTTCTCTGGACACCCAAATATAGATCTGTTTGTGAAACTGGTGTCTAGGGATTTACAGAAAATATGGAGGAGGTGCAGAGGGACCAACTGTACGCAGGCACAGAAGGAAGCGATTAGTCAACTACCTAGAATGAGAGAAGTTGCCATTAAACCCTCAGACAAAGGGGGTAATGTGGTGGTGTGGCCAGTGAAATCATATGAGAAGGAAGCCTTACGCCAGTTAAGGGATCCGGCCTGCTATAGGAGATTAACTTTTAATCCTCTCAAAAAATTTACAGGTGAACTATCGGTGATCCTAAATGAAGCGATGGAAACGAATATTATTACAAAAAATCAACTGATGACACTACTACCCCAACATCCGAGGGTGTCGAGTTTCTATCTGCTCCCCAAAATACACAAGGGACTAACAAACCCCCCTGGACGTCCTATTGTATCAGGAACGGGAAGCCTCTGTGAACCTGTGTAAATATGTGGACCATTATCTCCGCACATTGGTTGAAACCCTCCCATCTTACCTCAAGGATACTACAGACATCCTGAGGAAAATGGAGGGCATTCACTTATAGCCGGACATGTGGTTGGTGGTGTGTGATGTTGAATCACTCTACACCTCCATCCGCCACTGTGATGGTATAAGTTCCTTACAATGTCTGGCCTAGAGCAGGAAATGGTTGCCTTCCTGGTGGCTTTGTTGGACTTTACTCTGACTCATAATTTTTTTATTTTCCGGGAGACTTTCTACCTACAGCTCCAGGGAACAGCGATGGGGGCTGCTTGCGCACCCTCATATGCTAACCTGTTCCTGGGGCTGTGGGAGAGAGACATCTTCCTAGTTAATCCCAAGCCACAAGCAGAGAAGGTACATATGTGGTCTAGATTCATAGACAACATTATTATGATTTGTCAGGGCTGTGCGGATGAACTACGCGATTTCATGCAAGAACTGAACAACAATGAGCTAAACATCATATGGGAAGACATAACATCGAGTTCCTGGACCTGTCATTTGATGTTGATGACAGCGGCTTGATTGTCTGTGACGCCTATAGGAAGGAGACATCGACCAACTCTTTATTACACGCATCCTCTGCACATCCACAGATTGAACCACAATATTCCAGTGGGTCAGTTCCTGAGGATTTGGAGGATATGCACTACCGATGAGGACTTTGAAAAACAGGCTACTGATATGAAATTGCGTTTTCAGGAACGTGGATGCCCCATGCAAGTGATCGAACGTGGCTACCAACGAGCCAAACAGTCAAAAAGGGAGGAACTTCTGCTATCAAAACCAAAAAGACAGGGTGACAACAACCAGGTAAGATTCATTACCACCTTTGATTCACAGAGCAATGAAGTAAGGGATGTTTTGGCAAGACACTGGCCAATCTTATTGATTGACAATACGCTCAATAGGTACCTTCCTCACCAACCATCTATTACATATCGACGCTCAAAAAATCGGAAGGACTGTTTTGTGAGAAGCTACCACAGAGGTCTTACTCCAAACAGACTGTTTGGGTCGAGAGGACCAAAGTGGGGATGCAAACCGTGTGGATCGTGTGTGGCATGTCCCAGTGTGGAAACATTGACATCCTTTTGGAATTCCTCCCACTGTAAGGAGTACACCATAACAGACACAATAAATTGTACCACGGTGGGGGTGATATATTTGGCAACCTGTCCCTGCGGTTTTTCTTATGAAGGCCTGACCTCTAGAGAACTCCGAAGAAGAGTTCGGGAGCACGTTCTAGGGATAGAGGCAGCCAAGGATGAGGAATCCGAAAGAAATTTGAAAACCCTTCCACGTCACTTTAAGCTATACCACAATAGTGATGGGTCCCTCCTGAAGGTAAGAGGCATTGACAGAATATTGTTCGACCACAGGTGATTGGAAACGTACTCTTGCACAAAGAGAGGCGAGATGGATCTATGAACTTAATACCATTGCCCCCCATGGCCTCAATGAGAATTTGAGTTTTGTGTCTTTCCTATGAAAAGTATTCCTGTGTTTGGGTCCAAGTGCCTGTAGGAGCCAGTTGGGATAACCCCCATTTTAATTTTTTATTAATTTTTATCAATTTTCATTTGTTTGTCTTGTCCTCCACTATTATTATTATTTCCTATGTTTTATTATTTTTCAGCTGATTCTACCCGGGGGGACCCACGTTCGATCAAAATGGGAGGAAATAGTTCTTCATCTTTGTTAGGATCATGAACCACTAAATCAAATTATCTACCCAGAGCTCATCTTAACATATTGTTCACCCTCACTTTCACGTTTGATCACTGCATGGTGTGTTCACATTGCATGTCACTTTTTCACATGTGCACTGACAGCCAATATATATATCCTTTTATTGTATCAATGCGTCTAAATAGTCTAAATAATGGATTACTACACTATTGAATATTCTCACTTTAATACCGAATTTGTTTACACCAATTTGTTTACATGAATTTGTTTACATGAATTTGTTTACTTGCATTTTTAACAATTTCCCTTGAAAAACTATGTGTATAATTGTTTCTTCTATGTATTCACACTACTTGTCTTCACCATTTTATGAATTTTAAAAATTGCAACTGTATAAGACTATTTATATACACATGTGGTATGTGTGATATGTATGTATCATTTCAGTTGTATCCTTCACTATTGTAATTAAGTTTTAGTTACTACCCATTGCACGAGCACTTTCTTGTATATACTAGGTTTGACGTCCTTGGTCACCTAGGACGCTCTCCCCTTGTCACGCATATGATCGCGAGACTTGGGGTTCCCGATGGCCCGGGCGGCATCTTGATTTCGCGCGATGTGATGTCATCATCCCGGGATCTCGAGCAAGTCCAGGATCCCATAACGTGTGCGGAGCCACCAGTGAGCAAATGTGTGTTGCATTTACTCATCCCTCCTCCAATATGTGATTGGTTGCCCCTGGTATAAATTAGCATGGCTTGTAACATTTGGCACTCCCCCAGAAGAAGCTGAATTGGCGAAACACGTGTTGGGGTCTCTGCTCCTACCTGTGGTTTGTACCTACTACCCTCCCTTGCTTTTCCTGGGCATTGTTTACTTTACCACTACCCAGGCCCTATATACTGTATTGTCTTATGTGGATGTACTGGTATTGATTTAATGTCTGCATGTACATAGGGATTTATCCGCATCTTTGATTAAGGTAGAGAGCTTTGCTTTTGTCTGTTTGTTGTTCCTGTATTGTTCCTATGTGTATAATAAAGGTTATTGCAGTATACTCAGTACATTGTATTCCTTTTTTGGTGCATGCTTTTTGCATGTGGGGGTGAAGTGGGTGTGCCCCCACTGCCTTTTGGTGTAGTATTGAGTCCTATAATAGCCTAAGGTCTCCCCCAGTTCTATTTGATTCCATAAAATAACAAAGCTCTTTCTTTATCTTATCCTCATTCGTTAAAAGAGAGAGCCAGTATGGATTGAGTTTCCAAAATTTGCTAACAGGAATATTTTTCCCCGATAGCTCTAAAACTATGGGAGAATGATCTGAGACTGAACGGTTATCATATTTCATTTTTTTTAACCCATCCTGCCGCTAATTCATTGGCCAAAACAAAATCAATCCTGGAGGACGAGTTATACGATCGGTTATAGCAGGAATATGCCGGCAGATCACCATGCAGCGACCTCCAGATATCTATCCAGCCAAATTCGTGACAAAATCGAGCAAAGGGAGTATCGAGCGCCGCTGTACTAGTGGACTTACTTTTCCCCAATCGGTCCTTCTTATCTGAGAGGACATTATTAAAGTCCCCTAACATAAGGATGGGGCACTTTTTCTACAAAGCGTATTAAGTTTAGCAAGGTCTCATATTTAAATGGGGGAGCAATATAGATCCCGGCCACAACACATTTGACCCCCTTAAGTATGCCATACAGAAAAACAAATGTCCCCTCTACATCACAATGGAAATCCAGGATTTTGAAATCTATAGATCTGTGTATCAAAATAGACACTCATCTGGCGAAAGATGAGAATACAGAATTATATCTATCTAAATGCGTTTCCAACAAAATTATTATAGCAGGGAGTTGCTTAAGAATATAATTAAAAATAATACATCGTTTCACACGATCTTTCAACCCCCTGATATTCCAGGCTATCAACTTAGTGGATCCCATCTCTCTAAGAGGGAAAAAAAGGAGAGCCCCAACAAAAAGAAAAAAACACAAAATCTCCATCTCCAGACCAACCACCCTCCCCTCCCCCCTCTGTCCCTCCTCACCCCCGCCCCCTACTTTTCCTACCATAGTAGAACTCTTCCTACTAAAGCCACTTACCCGCCCCCACCCAACCCCCTACCCTCCCGTACTGGGCTATCGTATAATTAGAGCATTCTTTTACAGCACATTAAATCAGAGTCCCTTCTCGTCTAACCAATCCGATGTTTGTTCAGCGGAGTTGAAGAAGTGGGACTGACCCTGATATAATATTTTTAGTTTCGACGGGAACATCAGGGAATAAATAATGCCTTTCTCTCTCAACCTTTTTTTCACTTCTAAATAACTCTTCCTTTTTTGCAGAGTATCTCTGGAGAAATCTGGATACAGTGAGTTTTGCCCCTTGAATTGAGAGATCTTTAAGCTCCCGGGCACGTCTCAATATCGCATCTCGATCCCCAGACAGTAGTGTTTTACAAATGATAGTCTGTGGGGTATTACCGGGTATATGTGGACCCACCAAGATTCTATGAGCTCGTTCAATTTCGAAATTGGGCGATAGATGTTCTTTCCCAATTTTCTCAAGGAGCCATCCTTTAACAAAACTCACGGCATTGTCCACTTCCGCTTTCTCTGGGACCCCTATTAATCTCAAATTAGACCTCCTTGAGCGGTCTTCCATATCAGCTAATTTGCTTTTTACATCAGTATTTTCCCGTTCCAAACTACGAGTATCCTTTTTAAGTAGCCCCACCTCTTTCGCCATTTTTGATATTCTCTCCTCTGCCTGTTTCTGCTTCTCTCTGACCTTATTTACATAATCTCGTAGTAGGGACACATCTCCTCTCAATGCACCAACCTGATCAGTGAGTTGAAGAATTGCACTGTTACAGGTTTTAATTGATGCCAAAAAATTTCTTTAAGCATAGCGTTCTCTCCACCCCCCTCAGAATCATCCTCCTCTACTTCTTCACCCTCTAACAAATTAAATCTCGATCCTTGAGTTTTGCTTTTTGGGTCCTGACCTTCGTTGCCAGAGTTTTTCGGCATATTCAGGCCAGTACGAGTTTTAACAGATGGGGACTTCCATAGTTTATCAATTTTCGTAGAGTTGTCCCCTCTCCCACCTCCTTTCTCCTTAGGGGAGACCGAGCCGAGAGACTTTCTTGCTGCATTTTTGGGGCCCATAGTCACCTCGGTTATCCTTAAACTATTTTTGCCTTTTATCAGCCTCACAAGGAGAGGGCCAACAACCGTTCTTCCTATGTATTAAACTCGGCTGTGAAACTATGGAACCTAACATAGATATACCCCTCAACAGATATATCTGAATAATCAGGATAGCTTAGAGTCCGTTCAGTATGATCAAAATCTCAAATTACATCAATCGAGCGATGGAGCACCAACTCCAATAGCCACTGACATTGAAAATATTATGGACGCCATTAAAAAACTGACAAACAATGCAGACTATAATAGCTATGAGCACACCATTAACGTCTCTCAATAATCAAAGTCCAACAATATAAGCAGAATTTTTTCAGGTAATTAGATGGGACAAGGGAGAAAAAACCAAAAAAAAAAAGGAAAAAAGAGTTCAACCACAGTTAATAAGCAGATGTTAGTAGGGAGAAACAAGTTAATAAGAGCCTGCGGTCCAGCGTAGAAATGATTAATGCAGGAAGCAAATAACTCCAGTTAATAAGTTGCAAGAGTTAATAGGGGAAGAGTTAATAAGGCAAAAGATCATGGATGGTTAGTGTACTTGTGAGGAGCAGTAAGCCCATAATTCATCTCACCACCTGAAGATCTGCGTCAAAGGGTCTGATGGAGTCAACACATAGTAGATCGCTGGTCGTTCTTTTAGGAATCCAGCCTAGGCTTGGTTCACTTTTATATTCCCCGGCTCAGCTGCGCCGTCGTCATGGAACCCACTCCGAAGACTTCTGCGCTCCACCAAACTTGGGATCCCAGGACCGGCTGACCTCGTTCCTCCAGGCCTACTCTGTCCGACGCCGTCCGACCCCCCTGCCCCGCGGGACCTCCAAGGCTCGTTCGGCCGTAGTTATCGCGCCTCTCCTGCTCAGCACCGGAGGATCTCAGGAGCAGCACGGGGGGAACAAAGCGGCTTCTCCCAGCAAGGCGCCCCGATGAGGCTCTCAGATCACTGGGCCCGGAGGAGCAGCATTTCCAGACCCGCAACGGCCAGTACGGGAATGCCGGGAGGGCAGAAGCGGCTGTGCAGCGCGACGCTTACGTCATGCCGTTACACTACCCCCATATAGATACTTTTCTAATTGAATGAAATAAACATTTTCTGACATCTTACATGAGTTTGTCTATTTCTTTTACTTGTCAGTAACCATCTCTCTGATGCAGCAAAAAACATTATTTCTCTCTTCTGTGTCAGGAAACAGATTCTTTTCAGGACTCTCTGGCTATGTTACTGTTGTAGTTCACTTTTCATCATAAATTCTTACATTTTTTAAACAATGGATGAATTTATTAACAGATTTCAAATTCACTCCTTTTAAGGGGTCCAGGGTGCTGTAGGATAAAGATCCCACTCCATCTAGATATTAAATAGTCTTCGGAAGACCCGAGGCTACCATAGAGACGGTTCGCCACTCCCCGATGACGTCACCATCCTAGGCAAGATGGCGGCGCCCATGTGCCGCCATCTTTTTGGGGCAGCTTTTCTGGCAGCGATAGCTGTGATAACACCCACAATCAGTGCTAGCAATATGCAGCAAAGACTTACTGGCTATGGAGAGGGCTCAGCCCAAGAGCCCTCTCCATGCATACACGGCGGGCGGTCGTGAATCAGTTAAAGTGGCTTTGACCTTTCATAAATCTGTCTGTAGTGCTCTGGTTCTTCTGGGACTGAAAGTTCCTCTTTATGCAACTTTTTGAACAGTCTCAAAAGATTAATTAGTAAATGTGTTAGTGTTTTTATATTTAAGTGGTGTCAAATGCCCTGTGGGACATTTTGATGCCAAAAAAGTCAAGATAAAGCAATGATTAATGTCCCCTGATAAATTTATCATTGGTGCTACATTTTTACTGACCAGTACAGTGTGAGGGTGTTGAAATCAGAAGGAAGGAGAATTCTTTGATGTGTCCACCAAGAAGTTGCTGAGAAAGTCACTTAAGAGGTCAACATTTCTAATTACATTTTTTTTTTTTTTGCAAACTGTCACTAGAAAACTTTTTTGCCAGTTCCACAAAGTGGTCTTGTTTAACTGTTATACTTTAATTTACTTGTAATTATGGGCAACCTATTTCTGTCATGTAACAAGAAGCCAAGATATCAGCTGAAATAGTACTGAAGATATACAGAAATAGAAGGAAATAAACAGAAGCAGTTTCATAAATTGTCAGAATTTTCTCATTTCACAGAAAAATTAGAAACTGAGCCAAAATTTATCAGACAACTTTTGTTTGCTCTTTAAGCTCCAAAATAAAGACACATGTCTTAAAGTGATTGATGTGGCTCATTATGGAGGTTATTTGAAAAATGAAGAACATTTTATAATTTTGCTCATAATATAACATCTTGTTTGAACGCACAAAGAATACATTTACACAATGTAGTTTGGAAGAACAGAAATTGCCAAATGATTCCATGCAAATCATAGAAACTGAAGTATGATTTGTAAAGCGCTACGTAATTTGATGGCGCTATATAAATAAAGATTATTATTATTATTAAGTTCGTGTTTTAACTTTTGTAACACACCAAAAGTCATCCATAAGTTATTGGGGCAGATGTATTATCGTACATCTGGGGGGTTTTTGGCGCAAAAGTGTATTGTGTCATTTATAATGATTTTGCGCCAAAAAGAACAGATGTTTCCGACTAACCCGACTCCTCCGTCTTTTTTTGGCACAAGTGGGCACAGCCTAACTTTTCCACATTATCCGTCACATTTATGTGTATTTTGTCGGCCTATTTTGGTGCACAATAGATCAGGAAAAAATTGGTCATAAAGCAAAATTAAGGCGCAGTCCATGTAAGCTTTTGGCGCACATCTCATTGATGTCTGCATTTTTACAGCGCACAACTGATTAGTTCCGTCCACCCATTAATTACTTACAGCCGTGCGCCATTTTAATACATCAGGCTGTGCTTTCAGGAGACTGATCTCCGATGCCGACAGTCATGCTTGCGCCAGAATTAGTAAATCCCCCCCCATTGACTTACTGTTAAAAAAACTGATATAAATCACTTGATATATCCCCTCACCCCTGCTTATCTTTATTGACTATCTTGCAATAATGATGTACCATTGGTGATGAAAAAATATGAAAGTGTGCCTGTAAATGGACAATAGATATACTGATGGTAGACTCCTATAACATATGTGTCTGCCATTTTCTCAGCTTTATAAAACATTTTTTATTACTAATAAAGAAAGAAGAGTAACTGGTGCTCACCCTTTTAGTTGCATGTCCCAAAGAATTTGGCCGTGCTTGATATTCAAGATGCTTGATCCGAGTCCAAGGTACGTATATTTGGAAGGAAAATTCATTAAAAAAAATCAGCACTGGCGAAAAGGGGAAAAAACTAGAAATGTTTTTATGTTTTGTATTAAAAAGAAAGAAAATAGTATACTATACCACCTACTTTTTTTTTTAAAGTGATGTCACTTTTTTAATATTATGGATTAAATAAAAAAAAGTTACTAGGTTTTTACCCTTTTTGCCAGTGCAGATTTTTTAAATGCATTTTTCTTACAAATATTTTTTATTAGCGTTCTGTGTATTGTTACTGTAGAAATATAGACTTTTATTCAAAATACTAATGAGCATGAGGGGCTCTAGCTTACGTCACCTGAGTGCTTCCTGGCTCCGAGGACTCAGAGAATTATTTATTCATGTGCATCTATTATTTCTGCTGTGTAAGGAAAGTCTCTGCCTGAGCACCTGGCTGCCTGGGACAGATAGAGAACTGTCCCTAGGAGCCAACCTAATGATAAATCTCCCCCATAGAGTTCCTAACTTGGTATCAATAACAACATCAAGTTGGTATAAATGAAAAAAAGAATAACACCTTACTCTGGTTGTATACCAAAGTATAAAAAAGTAAATAATGATACAGTGAATTTTATTTTTTTTTTCAATAATTCTAATTTTTAATAGTTTTAAAATGTAATAAAATAATAAAACTATACAAATGTGTTATCTTAGTGACCACACAGACGTAAACAACATGTATGTGTAAAAGCCATAAATAAATTTAACAAATGTCTACCACATTCAATATTTTACTCCAGCTTCTTGGTATATAGTAGAGAATATTAAATGGTGGCAAGAAAATAAATAAATTCTGTCCTTTAGACGTTGGGAATTTAAAAACAGAAATGCAAAACCAGAAAAAGATTGCATTGATTACGGTCCAACCTTGAGAAAAGCTTTCATTAATTTCATACAGCAGAAATGTTTGCAGATATGTTCTTCTCCAAAAGTAAGACTGTTTAATTTTGTCTGCAATCAATAGATAACTTCCTTGTAAGTCAATATGCAGACAAAAGTCTGGAAAAAAAACCCTGGATCCCCGTGACTGTGTCAAAGGCATCTCACCTAGTTGACTAGTACCACTAGGTGGCACAAAGTGTAATAGTTTCTTACTTCTGGAGTAGAGCAAAGTGCAGACTGTTTTAATGATAACTGTAAAAATGCATACAGGCAGTCCCCGGGTTACGTACAAGATAGGTTCTGTAGGTTTGTTCTTAAGTTGAATTTGTATGTAAGTCAGAACTGTATACTTTATAATTGTAGTCACAGCCCAAATTTTTTTGGTCTCTGTGACAATTGGATTTTAAAAATGTTGGATTGTCATAAGAACCAGGATTAACAATAAAGCTTTGTTACAGACACCTTTAATAACTGTTATAGCTGTTTATTATAGCCTAGGGCTAAAGTGCAGTAAATTACCAACATGCAGAGGTCCGTTTGTAACTAGGGGTTGTCTGTAAGTAGGGTGTTCTTAAGTAGGGGACCGCCTGTACTTATTTAGTATCAGCAAGGTTATATTGTTTAAAAAACATAGGGAATATGCTTTACAATGGGTCAAAACGCAAGGTGTACCCTACGCAGGGGGATTAGTAATGAAAACAGGATTTTCTTGATACATAGCCAGCTTCTGTGTCATTCAAAACAATAAAACATATGGGAATCAGGGTGGGGAAGGGGACACAGGGGGAAGGAGAAAAGCATACATGTAGCAAGATCACAGGAACTGGATAGTGCAGAATAGATAAAGACTAAGATAGACTAAAGACTGGATAGACCAAGACTACATGTGGAAAAGTGCCGAAGCCATGTTGATGCATAATGGACCATTAAGGGGACAGGGATAGAGCTCTCTCAAGGGTGGGGGAGCATTGTGAAGGTATCCACTGGTACCAGATCCCTTCAAACAGTGGGAAGGTGTCTGTCCTAGTCGTCTCAATTCTCTCAAACAGCATCAGTAGGTTGATTCTATTCTTAACTGCGGTCACTTCATACTAATTTAGAACTCTGTTGGCATCATAACATGGCTTGAAGCTTCTAATTTCTGTAAATAACTGGGCCTTCTTGAATTATAGGAGCTGCCCTGCAATTCAACTGAATTGATTGGGTTACTTGACATCTCAGTTTTTGTTCATCACATCGGATTTGGTGGACTACTTTGATTACTGGCTCCTTCCCGTATGTTTTATTTAGGTAAAATTAAGATTTAGAACATATTAAGTCTTGTAAATGTGTAATTTCAGTTAAATCTGCTAACCAGTTCTTTATAGGTCAACCTTTTGCTCAGTGGTATAACAACTTTCATCAGATTAGATTAACCATTAAAACGGGTCATTAGATTCTATGAAATGTTGAACTGATAAGACGTTTTTTTATTTCTATCTAAGCCTAGTTTTGACGGAATATGATGAATTGCACTAGATACAAAATGTCATACAATCCATTTCCTGGATGTGATAAAAGGAAAAAAAGCCAAGTTTATAGGATAAAATTCTGCCTTTACAAGAGTAACAGATGTTCTACTGCAAACACATATGCTCCTGAGCCGTAACTTTCTTGGTTCAATTTAGTTTATCAAGATGCTTTTATTCCTTGTTCTGGTCAGTACCACAAACTTTATACAAAAATATTGTGCATGTAGCTAGGAAACATTGTATCAAAAATTAACATAAGCATTAGAGATGAGCGAACATACTCGTCCGAGCTTGATGCTCGTTCGCGCATTACTGCTCGTTGCTCGGACGAATACTTTCGCCCGCTCGAGAAATGGCATCTCCCGCCGTTTTGCTTTTTGGCGGCCAGAAACAACCAATCACAAGCCAAGAGACTCTGCACTCCACCCCAGACGTGGTACCCTTACACGTCGATAGCAGTGGTGTGGCTGGCCAGATCAGGTGACCCTGGAATAGACTAGCCCCTGCCTGCGCTGCTCGGATCATTCTGTGTCTGGATGCCGCTAAGGAGAGAGTGCTGGTCTGGTCAGAAAGCGTTAGGCTGTTCAATTAGAATAGTGTTAGGCGGGTGATTCTACAAGAACCCAACAGCCCTTCTTAGGGCTACAATACGTTATTACTTTTTTTTTTTTTTATTGCTTGTGGCTGGGCTTGCTGGCACTAGTGTGCAGCTAGTACCATAATGTGAGGAATTTGCAGGGGACTTGCTACCGTTGTTGTTTAGCTCTTATGACACACTATCCACCTCAAACACCAAGTGGGACAATTTATTAGGGGTTTGAGTAGAATTAGGGCAGAGTCTGCTGATTTTTTTTTTTTTTTTAGCTGTATTCATTTTATAGCTCAAACCCTCTTGCAAAGCAGTGTGCTCTCATTGTAGACTACAAAAATAGCCATAGGAGAACCCAAACGGCTTACTGGCCTACATAGCATTATATTTTCTTTTTTTTTTGTTTTGCTTGTGGCTGGCCTTGCTGGCACTAGTAGTGCAGGTAGTACCATACTGTGAGGATTTGCTGGGAGACCTGCGACCGTTTGTGTTTGCTCTTAGTGACACGCATATCCACCTCAAACACCGAAGTGGAAAATTTATATGGGTTTGAGTAGAATTAGGCTGCTGATTTATTTATTTTTTTTTACCTTTATTTCATTTTATAGCTCAAACCATCTTGCAAAGCACAAAATCCAGTTGTGTGCTGTCAGTGTAGGTTAGAAACTACGCCATAGCAATAGGATAGCATCGTTTGTGTAAAAAAAATAAAAAACAAAAAAAATACACACAAAATTTTTTTTTTCCAGTTTACACTTTATTTTCGAAAATGTTTAACCCGAGGGCTAGGGGTAGAGGACGAGGGCGTGGACGTGGCGTCCAACTACTGCAGGGGTCGAGGCTGTGGTCCTGGGCGGGGAGACACCACCTGCTGATGGGGGAGCAGGGAACGCCGCAAGGTACACTCCCTAGTTATCATGTCTCAAGTTACTGGGACTCGTGGTATAGCACTGTTGAGGCCAGAACAGTGCAAAGAGGTGATGTCGTGGATTGCGGACAATGCTTCTAGCCATTTGTCCACCAGTCAGTCTTCCACGCGTCACCCTGTCAACCGAATCGGCACTCCTCCAGCTCCTCCACCTCAGCCTCCTTCCCCCCAGTCTCCCCTCCCACCAAAATTTGGCATTTGAACCGCATATCTGAGAACTGTTTTCTGGACCCTTCCCACAGTCACAAACCACTTGTCCTGCTGCTGCTGAGCTATTTTCCGAGCCCAGGTTTTCCACCAGTCGCAGTCTGTGGGTGATGATGACATTATTCACGTAGTGGAAAAGTGTGTAAAGAGGTGTCGGACGATGAGGAGACCACGTTGTCAGACAGTGGTGAAGTTGTTGTCAGGGCAGAAGTCCGAGGGGGAACAGACTGAGGGATTGGAGATGATGAGGTGACAGACCCAAGCTGGTTGATAGGCCGGGTGAACACAGTGCTTCTGAGACGGAGGCGAGTCCTATAGCAGAACAGTTGGAAGAGGCAGTGGTGGGGCCAGACGAAGGCAGGGCCAGCGCTGTACGCCTTGGAGTTCTTGCCTGCCCTGCCGCTAGCTGGTTGTCCGACGGTTTTCAGTGCAGCTGGTGGCATCATCACCGATAAGCGTACACGCCTGTCGACTGACAGCGCTGACAGGCTACCTTATCAAGATGAATAAAGCTGGATTTCTCCGCATTCCATTCTCCACCAGTGAAAGAAGCTGAACCTGAATAATGTATGCACTCCTCCTCCTCATTGCCTCTCCTTCTCCTCCTCTTTGTACACTAAAGCAGAGGAACTGGCAATTTTTTGCCAGAGCCAACTGGCTCTGGCTATATTACTCTATGTATTTATTTTTCTGGAGGGCCAACTACCCTGTCCTCTGTTTTAAACAATTTTGGGAGTGCCACTACATGCACTCATCTATGTAATTTTTGGAGACCAGCTACCTGCTCCTCTGGTTTGAAACTTTTTGGATGCCACATAGGCACTCAATTTATTTAATCTGTTGGAGGACCAGCTCCTGCTCCTCTGGTTTGAAAACTTTTTTGGACTGCCACATACAGGCACTCAATCTATGTAATTTTTCTGAGGACCAGCTACCTGCTCCTCTGGTTTGAAAACTTTTTTGGACTGCCACATACAGGCACTATCCAAATTACATGTCTCCATAGCAGCCTCAACACGTCGTCTTTTTAGCTGCCTTCACACGTTGTCTCCATTGCTACCCTCCACACGTCATCGCCATAGCTGATTCCAAAGTAGTCCATATAGCTGCCTCCATACATGGTCCCCTTATCAAACGAGCTGTGTCAGGCAGAATTTGGGTTGTTTTCATGCTTCCACATCAAACTTGTTAACTTTGTCGCCACCCTGCTGTGTAATCCACAAAAATATACTGGAAAACTTTTATCATTTACCAATATTATTTCAGCGCTTCTTGCGCATCTGTTTACATTCCCCTCACCCGCCATATCTAAACTTATAAGAACGCTACTACACTTGATCTTATACAAAGGTTCTAGAAGTGCTGTTTGGGGAGTAGCCTAAGACAGGGGCTTGATTGGCGAAAGCTCGCCTGGAAACGGAGCGCCAGCTCCATGCCAAGATCCAACTAACATAGTTTTAACTGCAGCACCTTTAATCTACTACTAGTTCACTGCCTCCATACATGGTCCCCTTATCAAACGAGCTGTGTCAGGCAGAATTTTGGGTTGTTTTCATGGCTTCCTCATCAAACTTGTTAACTTTGTCGCCACCCTGCTGTGTAATCCACAAATATACTGGCAAACTTTTATCATTTACCGATTATTTGAGCGCTTTTGCTCACCTCCTTTGGTTCCTCTGCCACCACATTGGTTTTAAGCCTGAGTCCATTTGGGGTATGTTGCCAAGACACTCTCTAGCCTGCCGCTGCTGCCGCTGCTCTGCATGCCGTCCCCTATAGTGTCGGGTCATTATTGGATGTTTTAGATGCTATCTAGCCTCATTCGGTCACCTCTGTCATTGCCATGCTGTTGCCCATAGTTTTGGCATAATGGTGCGATTAACCAGCCTCAAGGCATCCATGCGTGCTGCCCCTGCTGTTTCTGTCCATTTCCGTAGTGTTTCCATCCTTTTTCTGAGGTTCCCAGGTGCTTGGCCAGCTTCCCTGTGCAGATCCTTGGTCCCCTTGAAAATGCTCGAGTCTCCCATTGACTTCAATGGGGCTTGTTATTCGAGACGAGCATTCGAGCATCGGGAAAAGTTCGTCTCGAATAACGAGTACCCGAGCATTTTAGTGCTCGCTCATCTCTAATAAGCATTCAATCAATGGAAATTATATCTAAGGTAGATCACAAGCCTCTAGCTAGGATTAATGCTCCACTCCTTAACTTAATTGTAACACATAACATAGTGGCAATTTAGTTACAGTACCACTTTGCTGACAGTTGCACATCTCTCCAGAATTGACCTGAAGAAGATGCTGCCTTTGTGTCAAAACACGTAGCCATTTATACAATAAACACTTTGGCCCAGGTAAATAAATCTTTATGCAAGTTGTGCCACATTATTTAACCCAGTACTGACGTGTGATGTAATAGTATGTCACACGTCGGTTGCGGGTGTATGGAGATTGCTCAACTCTCTTCATATAAGGGGGTCGTTTGCTGCATATTGCAGCAACCACCCACCACTAACCCCCGTGGTTGGTGCTGGCATGTAACTATGTGAATGCCTCCGACAAAGCTGGTGAAGGTATTTAAATTCTAGCGGTGCATGGGCGCTTCCATATTGGATTTGACCGCTGACTCCTGTGAGGTCATTGGGGGTTGGCGATCGGTTACTATGACAGCCGCGGGTCATACACATTGTAAAAAAAAAAAAACTAAGAATTTAAATAACCCCCCTTTCCCTAGAGCTGATTTAAATATAAATAAACAGTAAAAATCATAAACATGTTCGGTATCCCAAAATGTCTGATATATCAAATTATAATAATGGTTTTTCTCTGCACGTAGCCCTGTAATGGAAAATAGCACTCAAAGTTGAAAATACCACTTTTTTGCCTTTTTGTTATTTTGCCAGAAGATGGCAAAATGAAGAATTTTTTTTTGTACAGGAGGTTTTAATTTTTGTAAATGCATGAAAACATTATACAACCTTTATTAATTTGGTATCCCCGTGATTGTACTGACGCAAAGAATAAAGTAGACATGTCAATTGCGGTGCACAGTAAAAAATGTAAAATCCAAGCCCACAAAAAATTGGTGTAGATGCATTTTTCACCTATTTCGCTGCATTTGGAATTTTGCACGCTTCCCAGGGGCTTTAATAGTGTTGCAGGCTTAGTCTATCCTGTCAGTTTTCAGGATATGAAAACAGTTGGGCCTATTGGCCCAGATCTATTAAACTGGCTACATCACTTTTCTGTCTGACTTTGCGCAGAAAAGAACGTGTAATCTGCTCCACGTGTTTATAAAGTGTTTAGGCCAGTTTTGTGTCGCGGCTACACCGTGTCCGACATTTTAGAAAACTGTGCACTTTAAGAGACAGTTTAAATCTTAGTCAGAGGTTGCAGCACGTTTATAACAGCGACTCGACAGAATTGTGTTGAACGCTGCATATTAAAGGGGCTAAAAAAAAAAACACTGTGCACACTTCGAGGGCAGTGCAGGATGTGCCAGATAATTGAGGATTGTGTGCCAGAATTCAATTATCTAGCCCACTTTGCACATTCATAAGGTAAACTGCACTAAGGCTGTTTGCCTCATTTTTGATACATTTGGGTCATTTTTCATTGGTGCACTTAGCTTCCTCCTGTTGCGATAGAATAGTGACACATCTCAGTAATAAGTGTGGCACAAGCTAGGAACACACACTTCCACAACCCTTTAGGTACACAGTTTTAAAAAGCAATTGACACAATTGTGCCACATGAAGATACATGTGTAAGCTCCAAAGAAACTTTATTCATGAAAATGTGGGCAAAAAACTGACACAGACACAATAATATATCACAGCCTATTTTTAAACCACTCGACTGCTTTGATCATTTTAGACCACTGATGAATAAAACTGTGTAGCCTGCTACTATCCCATTTTTTCTGCATCATTATCCTCCATTATTATCTTGTGGATGGCTCCATATTGTCCAATCAAGAGAAGTTGAAGCAAACACGACAATCTTCACTTCTGTGTATAGTTTGATAATTTAACTAGCCAAAATAGGTGCACAATTTTCCACCAGTCCATCCATGCCAGTGTCCTCCTCTGTCCGCAGGATATGCCTTAGGATACATTGATCTCTCTCTTTTGCTTGACATTCATTGTGTGAACTGTGCTTTATGTCGCATGCTGTGTTTGAGATTAATTGCACCACACCCAGTCTCTCTGCTGCTCTTCTCTGGCTGTGATGGTTAAAGTTCTTTTGCATTATTTGTTTGTAAGTCTTGTTTCATGTCCTCCCTTTGGTGTAGGAAGGTTACGTCAACCAGTTACTGACCACAGGTTAGTGTGTACCCAGTAAACAGACAGTTAACAGTTTAGGGGGCTCAGTTTAGGGATCACTGTCTTGTTTGTCCTCCTTCAATCCAGTTCCTTCATTACACACTGCCTGAAGATTCATACAATCTGCAACATTACATTTTGTAATTTTATAGTACCAAGGTGCTTAATGCCATTGTGGAATAATTCTGTATGTAGTATTTATAAGGTACACAAAAGTACTGTATAATGCTATTTCATATTTTATGTAAAAAATGCATACAAAAGTATTGGTATGTGAAATTTCTTCCTATGTTTAGATTTGTATTTAGGTAACTATAATTCTACAGATTTTGGGATTCAACACAAGATTATACATCGAAAATAATATTAAGACTAGTACAAAGAGACAAAGAAATATTTTTAAAATGTAAAGATCTGTAAGACTTCTCTAGAATTTTATTTCTATTTATTCTATTTTGTGCAACAGGGGTCACCTTTAGGACATTAGCTGTTAAGCCTCAGTTATTTTTCTGCAGGGAAGAAAAATCAGCTATAAAGTGACATTACAATCAATGTCCAACTGTTAAGGTAAATTGGTAAAAGATGTAATAATATGCATTTAACAACAGTCCAAATAAAAAAAGGTATAAGCTTACAGAAAAATAAAACTATCAAAGTAACTTTTAACCTTTCTGATCAATAGAATTCCATTTAATATTGTTAAATTAAGCTTTTAATTCCGTTTTAATTACCTGCTGAAATTAGTAATGATAGTGGCAAATAGGAAAATATGCTGTATAGAGAAGGCATACAATCTGCATTTTTCCTTTTTGCGAGGAAAAGATTAATCCTTTGGGAAGCAATATCATAAAACAATTAAGGCTTTACATAATTTAGTGTTTGATGTAGCTAATTTATAGATAACACAATTTTAAAGATAAAAAGATAATTTCTCTAATGTACAATGGATTTTTTTTATGACTTCAATAAAGTTCTGTCCATTTCCTTCTGATCCATGAGATGGTTCTACTTCTTCATTGGAGTCCAGCTGTGTTTAATGACACTGCTTGAACTTGATTAGCAAAGGCACACACCTCATGAGGTCTAAGAAACTGCCCAAGGAACTCAGTTACTCAGAGAATTGTGGTAAGTCACGTATCTTGCCAAGGTTAAACATTTCTGCAGCATTTAACATTGCTAAGAGCACAGTGGCCTACATAATTTTTAAATGGAAGAAGTTTGGGATGATCACAATTATTCCTCGACCTGGCCATAACTAAGCAATCATAGGAAAAGAGCCTTGGTAAGTGAAGTAAAGAAGAACCCCAAGATCACTGTGGCTGAGCTCCAAAAAGAAGGGAGATGGGAGAAAGTTCCACAAAGTCACAAAGTCCACTGTCACTGTAGCCCTCTACCAGTCGGGGCTGTATGGGAGATTGTCCTGCCGTAAGCCTCTTCTCAGTGCAAGACACATGAAAATCTGCATACAGTTTGCAAAAATCACATGAAGGACTCCCAAACTATAAGAAATAAGATTCTCTGGTCTGATGATATGAAGATTGAACTCCAAGTAAACTTGGAGAAAACTAGGCACTGCTCATCACCTGCCAAGTACAATCCCAACAGTGAAACATGGTGGTGCCAGCATCATGCTATGGGGGGTGTTTTCAAGCTGCAGGGACAGTATGACTGATTGCAATTGAAGGAAAGTTGACTGATATCCTAGATGAAACTTCTTCCAGAGTGCTCTGGACCTCAGACTGGGTCAAAGGTACACTTTCCAACGAGGCAATGGCCCTAAGCAGTGCCAGCAATTGGGCTGGGCAAAATGGACAATTGTCCAGGGTCCCATCTCCAAGAGCAACTGGACTCTCTCTGAAGGAGGCAGAGGTGGAATCCCCTGTGGATCGGAACATGGATTTTTCTGTCTGCTGCACCTAGATATACAGAGAAAAACCTTTGGTGATCAGCAGCTGCCTCTCCCAACCCCCTTCCTTCCCAGACTCCGCTTGCACAGGAAGTGAAAGAGTGATAGACAGGACTAAGACAGAGGGAGGTGCGGAGGGAAAATGTGTCTCTGTACTGTGCCTTCAGCTGCCGATTCAGCATCAGATTCCCCTTCTACTGCTGCTGAGCTTTATTAAATGCAAGTGTGCAGTGGAAACACATTTAAAGTATGTGTGCTGTGCTAATATATGTGCTATATGTTGACATGTCTTGTATATGTGCACTGTGTAATGCCGTGTGTACTGTTTGTTGACATTTATGTACTTAATATGTGTATTGTATAAGGACATGTTTACTGTATATGTGTACTTCATGTTGACATGTGTATGGTATATGTGTACTGTATATGGACATGTGTACGGAATACGCATTATTTATGTTGACATGTGTACTGTACACATGTACTGTATGTTGGTATGTGTGCTGTATATTTGCATGTGTACTGTATATGCACATGTGTACTGTATACATACACTGTATGTTGACATGAGTACTAAATATGTTTACTGTATAGTGACACATTTACTGTACTTGTGTACTGTATGTTGACATATGTACTGTATATGGGCATGTATACTGAATATGTGCACTGTATATTAACATATGTACTGTATACTTGTAATGTATGTTGACATGTGTTCTGTATTTGGGCATGTGTACTAATCATGTCACTGTATTTGTTTACTGTATGTTGACATGTCTAATGTATACTGAATATGCCTACTATATATTGACATGTGTACTGTATACACGTACTGTATGTTGAAATATATACTGTATATTGACACATATTGAATATGTGTACTGCATATGGACATGTGTACTGGTTATGTGTCCTGTATGTTGACCTGGTTACTGAATATTAGAGATGGGCTAATCCATTGTAACCAATAAGAATTTGGTGAGAATTTCAGGAAAAATTCATTTTGTCACGAATCCGAAGTTTATGGTGATTCGTAGGAACAAAGTTTTTTTCCCCACTTTATTAGATAAATGGGCACGTGCACAAAGTGTTACATGAGGCAGATAACTCTGGGAAGGAGAAACGAACACCCTCAATGAAATGTGCAGACCTGTAAGCCAATCAGCCACCGGCAGGCTTATGTGATGTCACAGCCCTATAAAAACAAGCAGCCATTTCCAATCTCGGCATTTCACACTACATGTGCTGTCGGTAGCATCCAGCTGCTTGTACTGTACTGTGCTGTTCTTAATTTTTGCTCGAAGAGTGTCTGTTTTGGGGGGATCTGTAAACTGTAAATTGTTGGTCTTTTTTGTTGCTGAAGTTAATAGCAAGAAATCTGTGTAAAATCCACATAGCCGCAGCAGTGATTTTTGCTCCAATTCCAGGGTGTCTATTTTGGGGGGATCCTTCTACCCCAAATTGCTGGCCTTTTCGGTTGCTGAAGTTAATAGCAAGAAATCTGAGCAAAAGCCACATAGTTGCAGCAGTGCTTTTTGCTCCAATTCCAGGGTGTCCGTTTTGGAGGATCTGTATACTCCAAATTGCTGGTCTTTTCTGTTGCTGAAGTTAATAGCAAGAAATCTGTTTAAAATCCTCATAGCTGCAGCAATTCCAGGGTGTCAGTCCTTGTGCTTCTGTATAGCCAAATGTCAAGTTTTTTGGTAGCTAAAGTAGATCTGTGTCAAATCAACATAGTTGATTAACCAATATGTCAGACAGGGAGATGGCAGGTGGAGCAGGCACAGGTCACAGCACAGTAAGGGGACATTGTGGCGGGGTGACTCTGTGAGGCCAGAACTTCTAGCGGCAGTGTGTTGATAAATGAGCTTATCGGTTTCTTCTAAGGTGCAGGGCAGCGCGAACATGTGGAACTGTAACTACGGTCAGGGCCAGTACATGTCCTTCACGGCCCACTGGGTGAATTTGCTTGATTCCCCGCCACACCAACAACTTGAACAGGAGACGCTGCTTTCTCCTCATCATTGTCAAACTGCTGCTCCTGCACCAGTGTCCGCCTCTTCCTCCATCTCCACCACCACCTCAGCCTCCACAAGTCTAAGTGCTGCTCCATCATACCACATGTGCAGGGCACAGTAGTGTCACGCAGCTCTACATCTGGTTTGTCTGGGCAAATGTAGTCACACAGGGGAGGAACTGTTCCGCGTCATGCTAGAAGAACTCAATTTGTGGCTTTCTCCGCGACAACTGCAAATCGGAACCATATTGAAAGACAATGGGAGGAACAAGGTGTCTGCGCTGCACCAAGGAGGAATGGTCCATGCGCCCTGCATGGCGCACGTGTTCAGTCTGGTTGTCAACAGGTTCCTCAAGTCTTCCACCTATCTGTAAGACATTCTAAATATGGCCAGGAAACTGTCCATGCACTTCAGCCATTCTTACAAAGCCAAGCACACCCTCCTCGAGTTGCAGCGCCAGAACGGCCTCCCCCAACATAGTCTGATATGCGATGTTTCCACCCGCTGGAATTCCAGCCTCCATATGTTAGACCGCCTGTATGAACAGAGAAAAACCATTAATGATTTTTTGATGATGCAAGCAGACTGGAGTACTCTCCTTTGATGTCATCCACTGGCAGCTCATTCTGTTTTTTTCTGTCAGGATGGGGTGCAGAATGTTCATTAATGAGCGAAAAAAAGAACTTTATTGATTTTATCAAAAAAGTGAAACAAAAAGTGAAAAATGTAAAGAGGTCTGAATACTTTACTTACCCACTATACATAGAAGGTTGCAAATGAAGCATAATCCACAGCTAAAATGTGGTTACTATGGTCAAATATGGAAGACCTACGAATTCTCGCTAGGTCTGCTTAGATTTATGTTTCCCTAACAGGCATTTGGCTCTTCACTTTCAATTCTGTTTGGTCATGTGAACCTTAAGTTTGATTCTGAGGGATTCAGAATGAAGTTTTAAAGACTATAGAAGAGTCTCTAAAAATAGCCACATTATTCCAACAAGTATTCCTGTTTCCAAATGTTATCAATGCCCTTGACTGGTAATATAAAAATTTCCAGAACCCCTTGTAGCGGCTCTGCCTACTATATTATACTTTATATAATATACAGTATATATTTATTTATGCTGTCGTTGTGGTTACATTTGCACATGTTGAAATGCCTGGCATGAATTCAGTCATATACTAAAACTATAAAGCAAGTTATTAATGACAAAAATAATTTCGCATGGCCATGATTGAGTAATCAAAATACCCTTATTATAGAATAACAATGGAATAAATTTAATAAAAAAAAGTTTCTTAAAGCGTGACTGTATTAGAATAATCCGTTTCTGAAGTTGAATGATATACAATATGATGTAAAATGCATTATCCATAACTTTGCAATGCTTATTAGTTGGCTTAGTTAACAAAATGTAATGATCCCAAGTATTGGCACACTTTTTGCACGACTTAGGCCCACACCCATTCTCTCATACCAGTCGCAAAAATGCCTAGGAACTTGTTTTGTGTGTTTTTTTTTTATCAGACAAAACACAAATTAGAAGAACTAAACTCACTAAACTAGCATGTTAGTTCAGCTGATTTGAGCTTGGACTGTTTGAACAGGGTGATGCACTGATTGAGTTTCATACAGCTGATTCAACAATGCGAAACAGCACTAGATTTTCATCAGAACTCCCAACAACACAGGTTAGTTTAAGGAACTAGGATAATGTAACAGTAAGGACTTGTGGGCAGATAATCCAACCTGAGGACCAAAGAGTAGTAGTTAAGCACCCAAAAGCAGAAGATTTTAAAAAAAGGTTATTGCAAATATTGCAAATGCTCATTTTAATTAAAAATCTCATATAATTTGAAAAATCAACATATCAATATCACCATGTTTATGAAAACAAAAGTAAAATACTCATTAGTACCTCAAAATTGGCCCAATAAAAACTACTGTATATATGAGCCGATCCTAGTATAAGCCTAGGTACCCATTTTTAACACAAAAACTGGGAAAACCTGATCACTTGAGTAGAAGCCTAGGGTGGGAAATGAATTGGTCACAGTCTCCAACCAGTATATAGTAAGTCCCATCCCCCTAGTATATAGCCAGCTACCCCATACCCCCCAGTATATGGCCAGCAGCTCATACACCCCCAAGTATATAGCCAGAGGCCCTTGCCACCAGTATCTAGTCAGCTAGCCTCTGCCACCAGAATATAGCCAGATAGCCACTGCCCCCAGTATATAGCCAGCAGCCCCTGCCCCAAGTAAATAGCCAGTAGCCCCTAACCCCAGTATATAGTCAGACCACTGCCCCAGTATATTGCCAGCATCCCCTTCCCCCAGTATATAGACAGCTAACCTATGACCCAGTATATAGCCAGTAGCCCCTCCCTCCCAGAATATATCTGGCAGCCACTGTCCCCAGTATATATATCCAGCAGCCCCAGCCCCAGGATATACCCAGCATCCCCTTCCCCCAGTATATAGACAGCTAGCCCCTCCCTCCCAGAATATATCTGGCAGCCACTGTTCCCAGTATATATATCCAACAGCCCCTGCCCCAAGTATATTGCCGGCACACAAACTATGACGTCAGCCGCTTGCCGATGACATTCTGTGTGAGTAAGTGGCTAACTTTATAATGTTGGTACCGGCAATGCACAGGGACCTGAATATGTAGCCGGAGGACCAGAAGCAAGAAGATGACCTGTGGGGGCATAGGAAAGGTGAGTACAGAGTTTATATTTGAGTCTATAAAAAAATAAGGCAAGGTTTTTTCCATCACATTTTTGTAAGTTTTTCTCACAAAATCAAGCCCTCAACCATCTCCAACAGAAAATTAAAAAAGTCATGCCTACTGAATAAAAGTAACATATGCTATACAGTAAATATAAATAAAAAAAATACATTTTTAAAATCAATTCTTTTCTGGGATCTCTCAAAGGAAATAAAATCAATGCCAATGTATTATATTGTCACCAAAATATAAAGTAATCAGACAAAAAAACAGATCAACTACCCACATTAATGAAAAATAAGGAAAAACACAAAAATCTGCATGTTTATCAGGGTAAAAGTCCTCATGCCTTCATTGAAGTTTTCAGTCAATATCTGCTACAGTGACCTCAATGGTTCTATATCCATGACTGCCACGACCATTTTTCTGGTTGTGAAATTATTAAATTCTGAGAACATCTGTGTTGCTGCTTGGTGTTGGAGCTCTACCTATCTAATTTTGAGGGTTTATGCTATGAATAGTTTAAAGGGAACCTACCACCATGAATCTACCTATAAAGGTAGAACGGGTGGTAAGTGCATGTATGGGACGTGAAGATAGCCTTTTTTAGAGCTAATCCTCACATCCCCGCTGTCTTTTTAAAATCTTTATTGCCCTAATATGTAAATTTTGTAAAGCGCCTACTGGGGCATGGAGTAGCCGGACATGAAGCTACTCGTCGAGGCTACTCCACGGCCCAGTAGCCTCTTTGTTCTTCCTACCCCGACATCTTTGGCGCACAGCTACTCATCGGAGAAGCCGTTCTGCGCATGCCCTGTAGTTCCGACTTCG
Source organism: Engystomops pustulosus (assembly GCA_019512145.1). Lineage (NCBI taxonomy): Eukaryota > Metazoa > Chordata > Amphibia > Anura > Leptodactylidae > Engystomops > Engystomops pustulosus. The sequence goes on along the minus strand of CM033641.1, from coordinate 96,741,219 downwards.
GAGCAGTGGGTAGGTGGTGCAAAGAGCTTTACAAAATTTACATATTAGGACAATAAAGATTTTAAAAGATAGCGAGGGCGTGAGGATTAGCTCTAAAAAGGGCTATCCTCACGTCCCATACATGCACCTACCACCCGTTGTACCTTTATAGGCAGAATCGTGGTGGTAGGTTCCCTTTAACATGTTCTCCATCTTCATAAATTTGTTCTTCATCTTCTGCATCCATTTCACTTCTATATGCCTAGTGGTTGCTGATGAAAAAAACACACCACAGATGCCATCAGACATTCCATAGGGCAGTTTCACACTGAAGAGATGTGCACTCAACTTTGCAGATTTGTAGGACAGCACAAGAATTATACGTCAGGGCAGAAGGCTCCTGGATACATTAGGTGGCCAGAGCGGTGTGGTGAGAGAACGGGTCCTTTATCATATGTTGGCGCACTGAGTATCGGCATATGATAGACCCCTCCCCCCCTTCCCCCCCGGTAAGAAATCTGTAGCTCATAGAACCGCTTTAGCAATAACATGAAGTAATTGTCTGTATGACTTTATGAGTCTCTCATTTGTGGATGAGTTTTTGCCTACCATGGTTTATAAAGTTACCTTGGTTTGGATGCCTTTGAATTTGCACAGCTCTTACTGGAAATCCGACAGCAATTTTGAGCATACAAAGCTACATACAATATTAGACCCAGAGATCTGTGCATCATTGGTGTTCGCAGTAACTACTACTGCAGTAGAAGAGCAAATTAACCAGCACTAAGAATTCAATTTCTTTTGGTCACAGGGATTTTTAATAACTTGTATCTGTACAAAACTTGATTGGTTGATAGTGGTAATTTATTGTACTGCATTGATATAGCACCACCTTATCATTCACATTACTGGTTCCCCTGTCTCCCTGTCAGCAAACTGCCTCAAGTGCTGGGGGCGTCCAAGTTTCTGTTTCATCATTATCTTCTCACAGCTTTTTCTGCTCTCCTTTCCCTTTCCTTCCTGCTCCTTCTTCCCCCTCCCTCATGCAGGCCTCAGAATTAGAAGAATTGCTACTGAATGGTAAATAAGCATTTTCAGAAGACTGCCTGTCTTAAGATTTTTTTTGGGGAAAAAAAAGGTTTGAAAATAGTCTGCTAAATTGCGGTTCTGTTTTACACTTAAATACATATCTTTATCCGGTTACTATATTAAAACTCTTTATCTCTAAACTGGATATAAAGGGTGAGAATAAATTCATGTGTAGGCTTTGTACCAGTGTGAAATACACTAATTGATGTCTGCCAATATCAGTTAATAACAGGTACAGTGTTATGTATAGCAAATTAAATTAAGTTTAAATGTTTCATTTTGACGGAGGACTGTACAATCTAAGTCGCCCCCCCACCCACCTGCTTAGGTTTCATAATGATACACAGGGCGAAAGCCTTTTATATTTAAAAGTGACATTTCATTTCCTGTTTCTTTATGTACCAGAATTGCTTTTTTTTTTTTTTTTTTTTTTTTCAACAATATTTTTTTTTTTTTTTTTTTTTTTTTTTAAACCAAGCATATTTTCTTCCATTACTAAAGTATCTATTTTGGAAAATGACCACGTAAGTGTGGAAAATGGTTATATGAACATTAACGTCAAAATTGCAATTTTTCAGCATTTATGATACACCATTGACCTGTGTATCATTATTGTTGATAGATATTGTGAAGAAATAAAATAACTTAGTGACGATATGAAGTAGAGTTTAAATGCATAAAAAGAATGTTCCCTGTTTCGATAAGACTAACATTTTATCATGTCTGCATTGAGCAAATTTTCTGCATTAAGTCATCGCTACTTAGGGCACTAAACCATCCACAGGTCCGTAAGGACCGGTGGTTTAGTGTCCCAAATTGCAAGGTAGTATTTTTAATCCATCATATTAGAAGAAAAAAACTTTATTCTCACCACGTCCTTCGCTCCATTTGGTGGCTGTGCACCGCAAAAAGTAAAGCCATTTACATACAGCTGCCAACCCCACAGTAATACATCTGGGAATACCCATTTAAAATAGAGCCCCTAAGCACTAAATCAAGGTTACCAGCTAAATGGGCTCCATCAGGATTTGTTTGTGTCTTTTATATTACAGATCCTATTCCAGAAGGACTGCACGTGTGTAAATGTAAACTCAACCTAACTGTAAAAATATGTATCTATACATATATTAAATAATGGAGTCAACTTTGATACATCTAAGAATATCTTAAACTCAATTTCTTTCTCGTTGGAATGAACCTGCTCACTATGCAAAGTAAAATATGTTCTTGCATGGGTGATATTTTGGTGCTGTATGTTTTGTAGTTTCTGTAAATTCTTTCTAACGTTACACATTGCTTTAAATCTGATCAATAAAGTGTGGCAATTACATATTCATGTATTGTAATAGTACTTCTGGCAGCATACCAAAGCTCAAATGCCAGGAAATGTATTACATACACATAAGATTTTTGGATCCTGTGTTAAGATGAAAGATCAGGGGAAGACTTGGCTTTTCATTACAGAGTATCCTCTTTTGAATACATTTATGAAAGCTGCACTTTATTTATGTCTCTCAGTCTTGACTAATCTGAACACATAGGTCTCAGGTGGCATGTATAGTTCATCTCAGAAACCTAAATTAAGTCAATAGCCGTGCACATTCATTACTAGTGATACAAATGTGAAAAGACAGGATAGTTAATTGCTTGTTCTCTGGAGGACAACAAGTCACTGGCTTTAGTGTGTGCAACAGCAGAATAACCCTTAGAATTACTAGAGTTTTGCACTTCATCACTTTATAAACTCATTTAAGCTCAAATGGCAGTAAGTAATATAACCTCCTTTTAATACAATCTAATTAGAAGAAGTCTCAATAATAAAAATACTGTCATATCATATTCATATCATTGTACTTACATTTGTTTTTTCTGCTCTATAGAACATTGCAGTGTCCAGGTTCTAATGAATACAATCTTTACTCATATTTACTTTTTAGATATTTTAACTATAATCTTAGTAACATATTTTCTAGACAGAATAATATAAGCATGGCATTTTGAATTAGCTTTTTTCTCCACCTACACCCCCGAAGAAACCTGCTAGTGTTAAGCTTTTCTGACATGAGCCATTAGTGGGGCACCACTGTGAGGATCACATATTTCAATTTCTCAAGTGTGTTTAATACCATCGACCCCACACTATTAGGGGAAAAAATGGTGAACCATGACTTCTATCCAACAGTAATCAATTGGATAATCGACTACCTAAGTAACAAGTTGCAATTTGTACAAATGGTCAAAGTGCATCAAACATAGTAATTTGCTAAAATGGAGCAGATGATATGGTTATAGTTGGTTGTATTAGGGATGGCGAGGACAAACTGTACAGGGAGGTCATTGACAGGTTTGCCGAATGGTTTCTGAACAATAAATTCAACCCAACAGTGGACAAAACCAAAGAGATGGTCAACAATCTGCGGAACAATTAAACTGTTTTCAAACCCATTGAAATCAAGGGCCAGGTAATAGAATAGGTTAACAGCTTCGAATACCTAGGTGTAGCCATTGATGACAAACTTAAATGGTCAGCCAACAGTGACAAAAAAAGCCTGTTTATTCCACAACTCCTTCATCCCCAAATCCATCAAAGTTTTTAACCTCATGAACTTCAACCCCTGCCCCCACCCAGCCCCTTCAACTATGTGATTCCTTTTTTCTCTTTTTTTTGTACCCTGATATTGTAATATTATATGTAACCATCTGACAGGACACTGTGTACAAACAATTTCCTACAGGATCAATAAAGTGATATCATTTTGTATTACAGTGGTAATAACCCCCTCCCATACAGTGCCTCTGTCTTGTATTACAAAATATGGTGTTTTTGGTGAACTTCATTTTTATTTGCATTTTAAGTCTTTCATTATACAAAACAAATTCAGTACATTTAAGAAATACACACAACGTGCACTGAATATTATACTTATCACAATGTACAGGCGCTGGAAAAATAAATATTTGTGTTTATCACTGTTTGATACAGTTGCCCCTCTATACAAGTTTATATAAGAAGGAATCATTATGACCACAATAAAAGCCAATGACATCAGACACATCAATAAGCCTGTGCCAGCCAGATTCTTTTTTCATTTCTCTTCAAAAATGTAAATTACTCCCATTATCACCTAAAAAAGGGTAATTGAAGGATGTGTTAGCAGGGAATGTTTTCCTCTCTCCTGCTGCTTTAATGATAACTGGAAATTATTTATACTGTTAGATATGAAAGTGATGTAGAGAAACACGAGTCACAATTAAAGTCTCATTATCAATAGAGTTTTATCTTCTACCAAGTGTATGTGTTTCATATCAGAAGTTTTGGTAAGTTAAACAATGTTAAACTAATTAAAGCACACATTTAAACACAGATGTGTCTTTACTTACCTTTATACTACTTATATTTTCTAGTAATATGTGTCACAAGATCACTAGCTATTCAAGACAATTTCATTTTGTTTCCAAAAGTAGTAGGATATGCTGTAGGTGTTTGTGTGGCCACTCACTGGTTGTGGTGTGCATTTCAGCCTGATGGCTGTATCGCTTGCATGTTTTGTTGTTGCGTTATGGCTAGTTTGATGGTTTAGAACAGTGGTGGCGAACCTATGGCACGGGTGCCAGGGGCGGCACTCAGAGCCCTTTCTGTGGGCACTCTGGCCATTACCCCAGCACACCAGACATTCAAAGAATCTTCCTGCAGTTACAAAAGATGCTGCTTTCGGTCCTATATTAAAGTGATACCTACTTCGCTGCTTGGGACTGTAGGAAGAGGGAGAATGAGTAGATAGGGCCGAATTATCTTTGGGGGACCTCCTGCTGACCTCACGATTCTCTGTGTGCAGAGGGACACTGGAAAGAAGCTAAAATGAAGCAAATTTTCCATCTTGTCCTCAGGAGGCCAATATAAACTAAAGTTGTTGAAGAACAGGAAGTAATAAGTTAATGTTCTAATTTTTTTGTTGGCACCTTGTGATAAATAAGGGGGGTTTTGGCTTGTAGTTTGGGCACTCGGCCACCAAAATTTTCGCCATCCCTGGTATAGAATTTATCTGGGAGGTAGGCTGGGGGGGGGGGGAGGTCGTGTACCCATCTTGTAATTGTGAGGTTTTGGATTGTAGAAGCCATTACTAAATTCAACACTGGAATTCTTGCTTCAGGGATCTAGTCTGATTGCCCCATTAGCTTCCTCATATCAACCTCTCTCTCTATTTGTCAGTGTGTCAGAAGCCAGATGAAAGTTTACATACACCTACACCCTGATAATCTAACCACATTGTCACACAACATAACTAGATACATGATAATGTGTCTGCTTAGAGAGGTCCCGCCCACACCTTGGGTTTTACACCAACCAGCCTGAAGAGTGATAGGAGCTAAAACAGCAATAACACTGAATAAAATTGTAAAGTAAGGGGTTAAAATGATCTTTATTGTGATAACATCACTAGGTTATTGAAATGGGACAATTTTCTTTTGTGGGAAACCCCCCTTTAATATTAAATCCTCTGGTTAGGCTACATGGTGCAACACTACCACCAGGTGGCAAAAGCCTGTACATTGTGTATATATATACCAGTTGTTGATCCAAGGGTTAATAATTTTGTTTACATTAAAATCTTCCTGACAGATAACAGGTTGCTCATTGGTTGGCATCCCAGAGTGTCTAGACAGAGCATGACCTAAAATTTAGGCTCTGTACGGAGCTCTGGGTCCCACTCTTGAGATAAGTCTGTTCTCCTTCTTGATATTAGTTCAGAGATACATCTCTGACAAATGGCTATCATGCTAATCCGGCAGAGCCAACCAATAGTTACAGTATTAGTAACTATAAATCTTCAGTGAATAAATGTGTGTTATATAAGACTCACCAATCACAGGATCACCCACTTCCTAGCAATTATTACTGTGCATGTACCACTCAATTGAGTGATGCAGTTTTTGACTCTGTATGCATGCACACACATAAAACCTCAGGTGACCATAATGGATAAACTTTAAAAAACACCCAAACTCATAGGTGGACTCTAACTAGCTAACCACAGCTTGGGCAAGCTGGGCTGATCTGGGAAGAGCCAGAGCAGAGAGTCAGCTCACATCCCTTGTTTGTTGTAGCAGAGCACAGGAGCTTTTAGCTCCCTTGCTCCGCCGACCTCCATCCATCACACAGGCTGCCAGCATATGACCTGTGTAATGGTGATGTGATGACGCATCCGCCTGAGCTGGTTCTAAGGTACAGAGGCTTGTGGCTATAGAAGCCCTGGAGGACATCTGATGTTACCACATATCCCTGCATTGCAGCTCTTGTATTGGCGTGAAACAGTGCCAAAAGAAGAGAGAAGGCACAGGTACTGGGGGCATTATTGTAACTACTGGCTACAGGGGGAATTATTGCAACTACTGGCTACTGGGGGCAATATTGCATCTACTGGGTACTGGGGGCATTAATGTGAGTACTGGTTATTGAAAGAAGTATTATAATTACTGGCTACAGGTGGGGTCACTGTGATTATTGGCTACTAGGGGCATCACTGCGACTACTGGCTACTATGAGGCATCACTGTGACTACTGGAGAAATCAGCTCTGTGACTACCTGCATCACTATGACTACAGGCTAGGGTGGGTGTCACTATGATTACATGCTACTGGGTGTATTATTGTGACTACTGGCTACTGGGTGTAGAACTGTGAATAACAGGCTAATAGGGACATCTCTCAGACTACTTGCCACTAAGGGCATCACTGTGACTACTGGCTACTGGGGGTATCACCGTGACTACATTCTACTGGGGGCATCACTGTGGCTACTGGGGGTATCACTGTGACTACGTGCTGCTCAGTGTATCACGGTGACTACTGACTACTGGATGTATAACTGTGCCTACTGGCTACTGTGAGGCATCACTGTGACTACTGGCTACTGGTGGCATCACTGTAACTAAGGGCTTCTATGAGCATTACTTTGACTACTGGTGGAATTATTGTGGCTACTGGGGAAAGCACTTTGGCTAATGGAAGGATCACTGTGACTACTGGCTATTGGCGGCATCAGTGTGACTACTGGGAGCATCATTGTGACTACTGGCTACTGGGGGCATCACTGTGACTATCGGCTACTAGGGGCATCATTAAGACTAATGGACACTGGGGGAATCACTGTGGCTACTGGGGGCATCACTGGGACTACTGGCTATTAAGGGCATCACTGTGACTACTGGGGGCAGGTACTGAGGCTGCTGGGGCAGACACTCTTGTTACTGGGGGAAAGCACTATTACTACTGGCTTTCCGGGGGCAGGCACTGTGACTAATCGCTACAGTGGGGCTTATTAGGGTGTCCGCACGCACTTTCGTTGGACTTTCCAATGTTTTGTGTGACAGGTATTTAACAGGGGTCTGTGCTGGGATTGTGTTGCACACGATCAGATTTTGGTGCAGCTGCGACAGATATTGGGGGGCGTGCCGTCGTACGATCCAACTGATTCAGACTGAGCTCGGGATTTAACTTTCAAATTGTGTCGCAAGACAATGCACTTACATGCACCAGGAAGAAGAAGGTGAGCTCTGATGGACCTGAGCGGGGAAGAGTCACATGTACGATATCGGGCGCATGATCTTAGTGAATCGCAGCACAGTGTATTATCGTCAGACAATGCACTGCCGTTCTGTGAACTGCTTGAACCGGGTAAGTAAATGTGCCCCACTGTGTCTATTGGCTACTGTGCGGAGGCACTCTTACTGTATTGGTGATTGTGAGGGGAATGTTACTATGTACTCATTACTATGGGGACATAATTTTAATGTTTAGGGAAGTGTGGGTAGTTTATATGGAATTTATATGAAAAAAGTAGCTCCCCTCTTGCTGTTTGTGAGTCTTCTTAGCTGCTGCTTGCTATGCAGGTATGTGTTCTTATCCCTGAAGATGGGTATTACTTAAAGGACTTGAAAAAACCTCCAGTACTCCAGCAAGGGATCCATAGCGCGGACTACACCTTCGTGCAAACTTCAGGTGAGCTAAACTCCATATTTTTACTTTGTTCAACTATAAGGAATCGAAAAAGAATGCGACAGCCCAGGCCAACACAGACATAGAAGGAAACTCACTCATATGTACATATATATTTATATATATCTAATATATGAAGCTGAGTGTATGTGTCTGTGTATGCGTGTGTATGTATGTCCGCTAAAGGAATTTATACCGTCAGTCACCAAATTTTGCACAGTAGAAAATGTCCCATCACACAACAGGATCTTCTTGCTCAAAATGAAATTTTTTAGCACAAAGCCATATACAACTGAAGCGTTTGTTCGCTCGTCCATGTGCACCACACTTACGGAGTGCCATCCATGCAATTGTATTATCAAATTTTGCACAGCTGTTCTCTGTGACTCAGGGAACATCATAGACTAGGTTTTGAGCTGAAATTTTCACCCTGCGCTTTCCAAAATCCATTTATTAACCACCATATACAGGAGCCATTGTCTACTGCTGCTGTGGTAGTTAGAAGCTGTGATTGGTTGCTCTTCTGCCACAGGCAGGGGCGTTGCTAGGGTGGTAAAAGATCCGGGGCACGGGCCCCAATGCATATGTATCACAATTTCAGTAATGCCCACTCCCAGACCAGTCTTCAGTTCAGAGGTTATCAGGCTGTTAAAGCTCCAGGATGTCATAAAAGCTGCCTGGACGCTTCAATAGATGCCAAATATTTAAACAAAGTTTGTAATTACCCCGTTGTTAAACCAGTCTTATACATTCACAATTAATATCTCCTTGACAGTACCTATAGAAAAATTGTATACTGCATCAACATTGAGGTTGTTGTTGAATAGATTGTCTGTGGTTTTATTGTATTTTCTGTTGATGACTTCAGTAATAGTCTTCAATATGGGCAGAACACAATTGGCAGCAGAGAGAAGTAGTGAAGCTACAATGAGATGTCCGGTCCTGGGTAATATCATCCTCCTCAGATACAGGAACAGTCTGGTGTGGAGGTTGGAGACCTTCAGGTAGAAGACAATGCAGAGCAGAGATGTCAACCAAAAATTGCCATAATTGAAGAGAGAATTATTTATACCCACAATACGTTGAGTTAATGGAAAAGACAGGTTTCTTCTTGAGAGAAAATCTAGAAGATAATATAGAGTAGCCGTGCTCTGAGAGCAAATTCTAGAAATTTCAATAGCAAAAACAACATGGTCAACGGGAGCCAGAGATCTTCCTCTCCACCAGTCACTGACATTGACTCCTATAATAAATGAATGTATCACAAGTCCGGCTATGAAAGCCATCAGCGCCGGGGCCAGGAGACCCAGATACAGGACATTAGTAGCTGTAGGATCAGCCATGGCTCCTGTACTGTGAGGATTCTGATAACACAAAAAGACTTTATCGAAGATTTAAGGACAAAAAAATTTACATTTATCTAAACGTCACAATATTTACAATGGAAATTATAGTCCAGATCGCAGACTGTGAGCCGGCACCGGTCTGGCAGATCACATCACATAGGGAGCTCATCTTACACCTGGCACCCGGAGGTCAAATCTCACCAGTGCAGTCAAAACAAAAAGTTCACCCCATCAGGATGAAACCGTTTTTGCCTTTCTGTTTTTCACTTCCCGTGTTTCCAATTACCCTTACACCCTAACATAATATTGTTTTTAGGGTTAATATACTGTTACCGGATATAAGTGTTTCACGTCACCGAGTACCTAGCATATCAAGCCCATACCTTACATTTGCTCTTTGTGCCATGACTAAGGGTGTATGCTACACCCGAAATGCGTAGGCCTGCATCCTATGAAAAATACATGGTCATGATTTAGTGGATACTGGTTTTTACTATGTAATTTTGGATTTTGGGAAAATAAAGATATTGAATTTGAAGATTTTTCGGTGCTAGAGTGAACTACATTCTTTTGTGCAGTTATGAGAAAACTGTGCCCATGGCAACAGAGTGGACCAGTCGTCCTGACGGGCAGAGACAGAATGACAGACATAGCAGCCCACGGTCTGGTAAACTCTTTCCACCTGACCATTAGACTGGTCAGATAGGCGGAAGAAAAGTCCAATTTTACTTGAAGCTGGTTACACAGGGATCGCCAGAATTTAGAGACAAACCGAACCCCCCGATCAGAAACGATGTGCTGGGGAAGTCCATGGAGTAGGAAGATGTGATGGAAGAACAGGCTGGCTAGGCGTGGAGCAGATGGCAGATCTGGCAGAGGAACAAAATGGGAAATTTGGTAAAATCAGTCAGTTACCACCCAGAGACTGTATTGCCAGAGGAAGGCAGAAGGTCCGTGATGAAGTCCATAGACACGTGAGTACACGGGCAGCTGGGTATCAGCAACAACTGAAGAAGACCAGCAGGTTTCAGACGAGATGGCTTATTTCAGGCACAGGAAGCGCAGGTGCCCACAAAGTCCTGTACATCCGTGACCAGATCCAGCCACCAATAGAAACGGGAAAAAAGGGGGTGACAGAGTGCCCCAGGGTGCCCAGCCACACATGAGCAAGGACCCCAAGTCTGATTCCTCTTTCATAGAGCAGGTCGGACGTAGGTCTTGCCAGGAGGTAGCTGCCAATGGTCCACTGAATCAGCCACAACCAGGAGCTCAGGAGGGATGACATGCGGAGCGGGTCCTCTTGAATGACATCCGAGGCACCAGAGAGCGTCAGCCTTGATGTTCTTTTCAGCCGGATGGAAGTGGATAAGGAAATTGAAACAGGAAAACAGTGGATCGAGTCGCTGTGCAGATTGGAAAATAAGCTCCCTCCAGGAAATAAGGCAAGTTTAATTGACAACAGTTCTTGGTCACTTATGGAGTAATTCCTCTCTGGTGAGGAGAAAGTCTTTGAGAAAAAGCCGCAAGTGAAAGTTCGGTCTTTGGGCCCTTTCTGGGTGAGCATCGGCACAGTTCCATCAGGGGGGCAACTTCCCGGTGGAAAGGCTTCTCTATATCAGGCTGTGAGAACTGGGGCTGAAGCAAAGGCAAACTTTAATTTAGAGAAGGTTTCCTCAGCCGCCAGAGGCCAGAGTCGGGGATTGGCGCCCTTCTTGGTGAGCGCCACTATGGGAGACACAAGACAGAAGTGCGAGATAAACTGCCGGTAGTAATTTGCCAGGCCCAAGTATCTTTGCATTGCATGGACTCTTTCCATGTTCATGATGGGCATGAACTTGAGACAGGATTTGATCCTATGTTATTATTGAATTGGTTTCCTGTGTACATTATTCTTCTCGTTTCCCACTACATGTCTTGGAATAATAAATAACATCACGGGAAACTAAAAGTTGTTATGCACAAAATAAGCCCTCACATAGCTCTGTACACAGAAAAACGAAAAAGTTATGGATTTTTGAAGATGGAGAGCGCGAAATGACTGAAAATACCTGTCATCAGGTCTGTGTCACTTGTCCTGTCACTACTACCTGTTGGAGCAGCTCACAAGGATCCCATCCCAGCCTTAATCTAGTCAATTCATACATTAATCATTGCAAAATCATCTTTTCTTTATTATGTAAATGAGGCGGGTCACATGGTCAGAAGCAGTGATGTCACCCCTGTTCCCCCTCCCCTCTCCTCCCCCTGCTCACGTCTGTGTGTAATGTATAGTAAAGCATTGCTAGTGTCTGTGCTTTATCTACTGACATCCTGCATCCTCCTAATATACAGGTGAGAGACACAGACATCAGCTATACAAGTACCTGACTTGTTCTGCCATATCATGGCTGCATCCTGGAGCTGTTGTATCTCTCCTATACACACACAGGCTGCAGGGCGCGTAGCCAGCAGCAAGCACATGGAGGAGCCATTACACCATTATACAGGCTGTCAGTCATGCACTGGGAGTGTGGCTGTGCCTCCCACTCATGAATAGCTTGAATATGATAATGACTCATTGGACATTTCACAGGTCATTTGCATACAGCTTTAGGACCTCATTGCTTAGGTTTACAGGCATGTAAAGGGACAATGAAGTGATAGAGGCAATGATCTCTAATGGCAGTTTATGAAAATGTATTTCGTTTAGGGGGGTTATTTTGCCTGGCGGCAGGGGCGTTGCTAGGGTGGTAAAAGATCCGGGGCACGGGCCCCAATGCATATGTATCACAATTTCAGTAATGCCCACTCCTGTATATACAGCTACAGAAAACACAGGAGAAATCCCTACTTGTTACATCCAGTGACTGCAGGTGATGTGTCCTCTATCTTCTCCATTAGGTCCTGGCATCACCACGTCTTTTCTTCAGCCACGTGTCCTCCCTGTGGAGATCACCACACAGACATCTCATGTTCTTTATTGTTCCTACATCTTGGTCCCCTAACAGTGTTATCCTGCTGCTACCCCTAACACTCCCTCTCTTTTACTGTAAAGCCCCATTCACACACACACACATGCTATGCCACAGCCAGGACTGCCTGGTTGGGGAGGTGGAGGGGTGAGCTCTCCTCCCCCCTCCCATCTCTATAAGAAGCCCTGCAGCAGGGCCGTTCTTATGGAGAAATGGCATGGTGACACACGAATGTGCTCACCGTACCATGCACAATGTACTCCTATGGTGGCCATATGCTAGCTGAAGAATCCCCTCACCTAAAAATACCTACACTAAGTAAAGTCCCCCTAGAGTTCAGTAATGTCCCCATTGAGAAGTTCCCCAGAGACCTGTATAATGTCCCCCACAGCCCTCTGTAATGTCCCAGAGCTCCCTGTAACGTCCATCCACAGCCCCCAATAACAGGCCAAAAGATCCGGGGCACGGGCCCCGGATCTTTTGACCTAGCAACGCCCCTGGCCACAGGTCATTAATATGAGGTAATATGATAACAACCATATACAGGAGCCATTGTCTTCTGTGGCAATAAGCAACCAATCATAGCTCAGCTTCTATTTTGCTACCACATGTCTTTAATATGAGCTCTGAGCTTTGATTGGTTACTAAAGGCAATGAGCATAATACAACTTAGGTGTGAGGTAAGATTATAAGTTATATGTGAGATAATATGATAACCACCATATATAGGAGCCATGGTCTGCTGTGGCAATAAGCAACCAATCAGAACTCAGCTTCTATTTTGCCACAGGTCATTAATAAGAGCTCTGAGTTTTGATAGGTTACTATAGGCAATGAGTATAATACAGCTTATGTGTGAGGTAAGATGTATGGGGATACAAAGAAACAGACAGGGAGATTGAGTGACAGAGAGACAGACAGGAAGTGGGAGTGACAAAGGGACAGACAGGGAAAGTGAGGGACAGAGTCAAGCAGGGAAAATAAGTAACAGATATACAGGCGGGGAGAGTGAGTGACAGAGAGACAGGCGGGGAGAGTGCCAATGCCAGGATCAACAGATAATTATCAGGCTCAGAGGTAGTGGATCCTCTGAACCACGGATGATGACACAAGGCAACACCTGGGACCAGAGTCTAAGTGGTACCTGGCTTTTACCAGAGCCCGCCGCAAATCTGGTTGGACTTGCTGTGGTGTGTTACCACTAGGTCGTTCCACAGGCGTGACTTGGTCGCAGTGGTAGCCAAGGTTGAGGTAGAGGAACTGCAGGCTATCTTGTAGTCGGGTACAAGCAGGAGGTCAGGACGGGCAGCACAGGCTCAGAGTCGGGGACATAGCGATAGGTCAGGGAAGGCGTCAGAGGAGATTAGTCAGGAACGGAACCGGGGTCACAACGAGAATTCTCAATAACAGCGCAAGGCATCAGACATACCTTTCTCTAAGGCACGGGGCACAAAGATCCAGGGTGTGCAGGAAGAGGCAGGCTTATATGGCCAGCGCCATTTAATAGCCGCTGGTCCTTTAAATCTAGAGAAGCCGGCGCACGTGCCCTTGGAGTCAGGAACACACGCTCATGACGGAGGAAAATGAGACAAGAGCCGGGACAAGTAAAGTGTGAGGGCAACGTGCCAGCGGGAGCAGAGGGGCACGGGTGAGCCCGCGACCCGCAATGTGGGTCACCAGAATACCCATGACACTAATAATTATATTAATTATCCTGCACATACTGTATAAATATATCTGCAAAAAAGAATATACTGCATGCATAAATTTGTATACTATATATAAATATAATATATGATTATATTTAGGATAATGCGGGATAATTTTATGTGTGCTGTTTATTCATTGCTGGTAAATATTTATATCTATATGTTTGCTACAATTATTGCAGGTACATATTTAAATTTGTGGTATATATATTTCAGGTAAGTATCCATATCTGTAATATTTTCACTGGATGAACATATATTTCTATTTCAGCTATATTATTGCGGCTAGTCTGAATTGTATATGATCCCATAGTAGTTATCCTCTTAGATTTATTTCTTATGATTTTTAATGGGTGGGGAGCCCTTTAATTTTTCCCCTGATGATTGGCCCTGATACTACCATGTTTTTGCTACAATTTTACAGGGTAAGAGCACAATTTTGCTAAGGCCCTAAGGCCTAAGCCTAAGGCACCAAAATGTCTTGTCCCAAATAGGGTGTTGCTAAATCAATGGTTGTGATTGGAAGAAGCTGAAATGGCAGCCAGGTAGGAGATGAAAGAACCTCCTCCAATCAGATGTCATTAGATTTACAGTAAGTGCTGTAATCACAATTCTGCTCTCAATACGCAATATTTTTTACACTGAGCTTGCTTCTATTTTTACATTCTTAGCTGGGTTTTGGTGTTTTTATGTACTTAGCTGGTTTCAGGTAATGTTTTTAAGTACTTAGCTGGATTCTAGTGCTGTGATTTTAAATATTGGAACTGTTGACTACAGTTGGCATCAGTTTTTCTGGAGAGAGGTGACGGGAGAGACTTCTCGCTCCCATAATAGGGAGTTTGTTGAGTTTGATTCCAGCTGCTACCCATACTCCTTTGCATTACTACATAGCCCATAAAATCACTATACAGAGTGTGATCTGCAAATCCAGACCATAATATATTAAGCACATTCTCAAGGGTCAAATTTCTGTTTCCTTTTTGTTTCAACATAACACTGCCATTCCATATACAGTTTATAATATAAGCACAGTGGTGGAGTATAACAATGACACTCTTATTTGGCTTTGTAAACGGCACCCAGGATCTACCCACAGGGTTGTATCTGGAGATGGGGCACCTGGGGATGTGTCCTCAAACTCTTTTTTTCTGTAAGTAGTCTGCATTACACTGTTACACAGCCCTCCCAGATGAAAGGGAAAGTGCAATAGTTCAGTGAAAAGATCTCATAAGGGAGCACATCCCAAGTTCAGCTGAAATCTTCCAATATATGGGCTTATTCACATGGCCGTCTGCTACGGCTACTGACAGCACACACAAAAGTATGGTCTATCTAAAACTGTCTCCAGCTTTGTATGGTCAAAACTAGTGGTAGACGCACTTTTAATCTAAGTCAATTATATAATGCAGTAGGTGTCAATTAAAAGTTTTCTATGCCATAATATGTAAAGCCTTTATGGTAAACTATAAGAATTGAGTATTTATTGTATTTGGAAGCAGGGATTAAGAACAATGCACACTTGGGTTACTCATGATAGATAGATAGACTTCTGTTGACCCAAAGCCTCAGGAGATCATTGTAGGAGGAAGTAATCAAATACAGCCTCATAGGGGGTACAAGCTTTCTTTTCAAAAATGGAATAGAGGTCCTTTGGGTCTCAGTTAATGCAAACTAACTTGATCTGCCGAGCTGACCAATTATTACAGGTCTCACACAAGTAGTTTCTGTATATTAAAATTACAGAAGTGAAGAAAATTTGTTATTCTGTCAAACAAAATGTAACATGTTGCCAAACTGATGAAAACCTTTGAAACCATCACACGTTATTGTTGATGTGGAACCTTTAAGTTGGAATTGATGTGCTGTGTGATAGACGCTTGACAGCATAGTTCATTGAACTTGAATGTGCTCCATCAATTTTCTCATGACAAGGTTACAACTACAATGATATCAACCTGAACATATGCTTTAGCCCCTGGAGGATAGTTCCCAATATGCCTGCAGCAGTGAAACATTGTAACATTTTTGAAGATCTCATTGATTGTTCACATGTCATTTATTTCACTAAACCTTTTATTTCAATTAATCCTTTTTTACATACGATATGACTTAGAGTGACTGATGACATGTTTTTGATAGGATGCTTTTTGCAAGTATTTACTTCCTTTAACCTATGACGAAACATGATTGAAATATCTCTTTGTGTTTCATCTTGGGAATATGTTATTTCAGGAATATTTGTACTGTATTGGAAATATTGTATATGACCTAATACTCTGCCTGACATTATCAACAAATTATTACAGAATTTTCTCTTTTCCCATACAAGGTAGTAAATTGCTTAAATTAAATAACTTTGAAGAATAATAAGGAGCTATTACTGTAACCGTAAAATATGTTTTATATAATACTCAAATTCCATTTATTTGTCTGGCCTTAAAATATATATTTTACGCACATTCAAAGCTATTTTCTATGTATATTATGTATGATAACTCTACATGTTACATATAAACTATAATGCATCTAAACAATCTTAGAATTATAAAACAAAGATACATTTTTATTGTGTACACTAAATATAAAAGACAATGGGACATTTATTTACCCGGTCCCTCAGAGTTCCCGAAAGTGCATTGTCCAACGACAATACTGTACACTCTGCCGTGATTCACTAAGATTGTGCACCCGATATCCTGCATGTGTCGCTTCCCTGCTCAGGTCTGCCGGAGTTCACCATCTTCTTCCCGGTGTATGTGAGTGCATTGGATGCGCCACAATTTGAATCTTAAATCCTGCGCTCAGTTTGAATCAGTCGGATCGTCCGGCGGCCCGCTCCCTTATTTCTGTTGCATGAAAGCTAGGGCGGCTGCGCCAAAATCCAATCGCGTACGACACAATCACTTGCTAAATCCCTGTCACAGCAGCCAAATCCCGAAAATGTTGGGAAGTCCAATGGAAATACGATCTACGGACCCTTAGTAAATAAGCCCCGATGTATCAAAAGTCTTGACCTGGTCATCTTTTTTTTTATCTGATTTTCTGCTGGTCAGATGGATCTTAGCAGAATTTCATTATTGATACCTGTGGTGTTTGTCCTTTGTGAATTTGCAACTTTTTAAAACAAAAATCGCAAAATACCTCCAAAAGTCACAACCAGTTCTAAGCTAATTTCTACGCCTGGTCAGGGGCAGTCATGGATTTGTGCCAAAATTTGTGACTTTCACATCTGGATTCAGGTAATAACTCAGGGAATACTACAGAAAACTAGACAAACTAGGCAAACTTTGAAGGAAACAGTTTTAGGCAAAAAAAAAGTCACAAATGAGGCAACTCTCAGCCTAAAAGGGATATTTAACTAAATACAACAACGAGGAGGTTCTTATAACTACAAAGCTACTGAGGAAGAAGCATCGCGCTTCGAAACGCGTTTAGCCATAGCCATTAGACTCTTACAGAATCTGAACATTCCCAAAATTGGACTTACCAACACCACCTTCTATACAACCATAGGAAGATATTCACTCGCGGGACGCCAGCGGGCCGGAGTCCATTATCCAGAACTCTGCATACCAACGAGTGCAACATCATTCGCGATATATGGTGATCGCAGGGTCCGTGTTGTGAAAGGAAGGGACCGTGTAGAGAAGTGGGGAACGTGCGAGTTTACATCTCTTGGTAGCGTTCCCGGAGGACACACACGGACGCCGTTACACGTGGAAGACGCCATCACACGTTGAAAACGGCTAACAAAGAATTCCTATACTATTTGGCGTTTTTGAGCATTCCTGCACAATAAAAGCAGCAACACGAATATAGAGACAGCCATATGTGATCAACTAACTGTGAGTGTTTAAACAGCCATATGCGATCAACCAACTGTGAGTGTTCAAACTTCCATATTTCCAAGTATTATTGAAAACGATCTGTAAGAGTCCACACAGGTGTAGGGCCCTACACCTTGTGTAACATTAAAACCTCCTGGATACTAATTTATCCTCTAAAATTTTACCTTCTTAACTTTTTTCATTTTTATGCATGCAATTTTTTACTTTTCTCATTTTTGTACTGGTATTTGAATTTTTTAACATATACCCATTAGAGGAATCAAACAATAAGGACCAATCCAGCATCCTTTTGCCTAAAAATTAAAATTGGGACACTATTTATGGTTCCATAAAGAAAGATACCCTATACATAAAACAGGACAAACCAAATCCTTGTATTTTATGATTAAGAACACTAAGATATATTGCTACACTGTTTGTTATTATATTAATTGTCTGTGACATTTAAAAAGAACCAATTTTCTGTCAGTAAGGCATTGCACATACAGAAAAGGACGGATCAAGTCCCTGTACCCGCACTGGGGTATATATAATATTCGTATGTGGATGTGTCTACATTGTTTGTTGTAATTGTGTATTTATTGTTTGTTATATTTTAAAAGAGAGCTAACGCTCCGTCAGAAATTAAAAATCATATTTTTCACTTCTGAAACCGTGTTTTGAGCGTGCCCACACCTACATACAAAAATTGCTATTTTTTCCTTTGGTCTTTTTCGGTGTTGGGACCTATTGTGGTTGCACCCAAACTCGGCTTAACAGAAATTGATAAGTGCCACTATAACTTCAATACAACAAATGAGGACATGCACTGTTAAAAATCTCAAAAATTAAAAAAAAGGCAAACCAAAAAAATAGATAAATATGCCCCAATGTATGCCCCGAAACTGTCAATTTTTCTTTCTTGTGAATAGCTAATATGCAAACCCCATAAGGATAATAAAAAATAATCATACTTATATCTATACTCTATAAGGCTGCATTCACATATTGCAATAAATTTGCATCTCCACTGCCACATAATCCTGCTGCAGATTAAACCTAAAAGAGGGAATGAAATCTAGAGGAATACTTACAGCATAAATTCAAACAAAAACAAATACCACCTTCACTACTCAGTAGAAAAAAGTGAAAAAAGCCGGCTCACCCAACCTTCGGATCGTCTGGGCTGTACACACTCTGTGGAAGTCTTCTGGTGCACGGAAAGACTAATCTATAGCCGTATAGCACATGCAGGAAAAAATGGTAGTAGACCGGCACAACATGGAGAACATAACATGGGTACGATGCCAAAAATGTCTTCTTTATTGGTTTAAAACGTCACAAACACGGAGAAACAGATGGGTTAACGCGTTTGGTCTACTACCATTTTTTCCTACAGCATAAATTGTTATACCGCAAATTTAGTAAGTGTGCAATGCATGTCATGTAAACTGTACATTAGTTCCATATATTGTGGACAAAATTTGTCAGCATCTTATCTACTACACTGAAACTGTCAATTGCAATATTAACCGGTTAAGGACTGGGCCCTTTCCTGTTTTTTCATGTCCATTTTTTACTTCCCACCTTCAAAAATCTATAACTTTTTTATTTTTACACGTAAAGAGCTGTGTGACAGCTTGTTTTCTGCATAACAAATTGCACTTCATAGTGATGGTATTAAATATTCCATGCCATGTACTCGGAAGTGGGAAAAAAATTCCAAATGCAGTGAAAATGGTGAAAAAACTTATTTGCGCCATTTTCTTGTGGGCTTGGATATTACGTCTTTCACTGAGCGCCCCAAATCTATATAGTACCCCCCCTCCCCGTATAACATGAAACCTCCCCACATTTAATTAAAGTACATGAAAAATATTAAAATATATACTCACCTGCAGGCAGCTGCTCCCCCGGCGCGCGGCTCCGCTCTTCACGCGGCTCTCCTGTGAGCCGCGGCTCCACACAGTGACACAGGCGGCGTGACATCATGACGCCTGTGTCACTGCTATGAATGGAGCGACGCAGCTGCCAAAAAGGCGCTGTGTCGCTCCGCATATAAATCGCGCCTGTGTTTTAAAGAGACAGGCGCAATTTATTTAGCTGGTGGGTGATTCGCCGCCCTTTACAGGGACCCGCATTCTGCCGCCTGAGGCGAGATTTTCATCTCGCCTCATGGCAGATGCGGCCCTGTTCATACCCTTTAAACATTTACCTAAAACTTAAATGCTTTTTATTGATATCTTATTTGTTAGGACAGCACAAACTATCAAGTAATTGTGTAGTGTAAAAAAATTAAGCATGTGTTTCTAAATTTGAGCAAATTAAAAAAAAACATGTGGTGCATATTTAGGTTCACCTTCCAGCAGGACAAAGACATAAAACCTCCAGCCAAATCTATATCAGTCCATATCTCAAGGTTTCACTCAAGGGAGCTGAAACTATTGCATCCCACACTTTTTTGTTTTTTAATTAATAAAGTTTTCAAGTCATGCTACATTTTCTATATAATTTATACATTTTTTTTGTTGAGGAAGTATCATTGCAGTTTTCAAAAAGTTTTGTCTGTCAATCTCCCAATTTGCACCAAATGTGTTCTTTTTTGATGGGGGTGAGCCAACTCTATCTGCTTTTGAGTGCCTACAAATTTCTCTAGATTTATCATGTAAATCCAGATGCATGTAAGAAAAACTAGTAAGTAATTGGTATGAATGCTTTTGTAAGTTACTGTATAGTGCCTTTCATCATATTAACATTGTTGCCTAAAAATTAGATTGTTATTGTTTATGGTACTTGCAAACCTTTTATAGTCACCAACAATTTACAACTATGTCAATGATCTCTGTCCCTATGTAGCAGCAAAAAAAAATCAGTTTGAGAACACAACAGCTACCAGCTGAATATATCTAGTTTGTTCCATAGCTGAATTGCAGCATAGTTATAGCTAGGTAAATCCAGTAGCCATTGTACCTTTTGCGCAGATAGGCTTAGGGTTCTTGTTTGGATAGTAAAAGAAACATTGCATGATGTCAGTGTTTCAGATAAATGTGCAGACACATGAGTATCAGGAACAGATTCCCCTCGATCGGTGCTAGCAGACTGAGCCCTCTTCATTCTCATCTAGTGTTTGCTGCACAATGTAGCAAACACCCGTCACTAACACACCGATCACAGGTGTCAACCCTTTGATGACCGCCGGCAAAGCTGTCATGGCATTAAAGAGCCGGCGGTGCGTGGGCGCTGCAAACTTGGTTCGGATGTCCCCATGACATAATTGCCATGACAGCCTTGGGTCACATTTTAAAAGTTTATTTTACAAGGAAAGAAGCCATGTAAAACAGATATATGAAGATTACTGTAGTCATAGTGCCCCTGGTTTAACCATCATTGATATTGATTGTAGATTTCCTACAATGCCACAATGTATGTTTTGCATGTTTTAATGTACAACACAAGCTGTTGTGTATTCTGGTCTTGTCAATTTTCCCTGGACATTTTATTCATCTGTGGCTGCTAGGAAATGAAAGACCTCAATTAGAGAATGTTTTCCCGACGTGTTACCCGAATATTTCATATTTGCGCCGATTTCCCCTGAATTGCCCCGGGATTTTGGCACATGCGATCGGATTTTGGCGCATCGGCGCTGGCATGCACGCGACGGAAATCGGGGACGTGGCCGAACGAAAACCCAACGGATTCTGAAAAACCGCCGCATTTAAAAAAAAAAAATCTGTCGTGGAGCTTGCACTTACCTTCACTCAGCCCGCCTCGGTGAACTCCAGCGCGTTCCGATGCTTAGGAAAATATGCTTTTTTTCGGTGATGTGAGTTTGCACATTTTTGGATTTATTGCTATTTTAGGCGCATTTGTGGGTATAGGCAAGTATGGGTCAGTTGTACTTTGATTTTCACTTTAAAAATGCTCTAATTTGCTAAAATAAAAAGGGGGTCGAGATGGCAAAAATCAAAGAAAATATGGGGTGAATTTATCTTATGCCACACTCCACTGTCCTGGCCAGTGCCTCAAGAGGCCACTAGATGTTTGCTGGTCTTTAAAAAATGCCTAGGTCGGGACTGGAATGCCCGATGCCCACCCACTCCATTGGCTGCCGTGCCCCTTCAGTGCACAAGACTTGATTATTTCTATGCCAACCTATCTGGCTTGCAAAGAAACATTAGCAACACTAGAATAGACATACACACTGGCGTAGACGTAAAAAAAATGTGCAAATACTTCCAAAAGGGCGCAAAACAATATCTAAATATGTGCAAAAAGAAAAGAAAAGGTCAAAAGATGCATGCCCCTGAATGTCTACTTTCAATATTTAGATTCAGTAATATTATTTTATCCTGGGCCAAAAAATCATATCTGCTTTGTGCATGTGGATACAGATAATACAGTGTACCTATGAAATATTGATGCATCTTTTTGTGTTTCATTGGGGCAGATGTTTGTTATACTTGCAATTTGCATCTGCATGTTTTTTTAATTTGTTGAGCACTTCTGCTCTTTGATTTATCTATGGGCACATTTATTTCCACATGCTGGCAAGGCAGCCTTATTGTTAGTTCTATAGCATAACAGAAAGAGCTTGACTAAATACTCAGTTGCTGAGGTCAATGTGGTATGTAAAGGATTGAATGTTCAAAATGAGGTTATTTTTCTTGCTGTCATTCACTACTAGGCTCGCACACAACTACAAAGCCATAAAGTACTAAAAGTGAGCTTAAAGAACTACAATGATGTACATGTCCAGGCTTGTGCTCAATATATCTGTTCCAAATGTCCCAACTCCTAAAAACATGGAAGCATGTATCTCTCTAGTATTAATGGGAATGTGTCATTAAAAACAACAAAAAACATATAATGTTAACTATGTAATTACTATGTAATTTCTAGAAATTTTTGTGTATATAATTTTTTATTTTCCCATTTATGGAAATATTAATTAAAGGGATTTTCCACTTTAAGCTCATTCCAGCAAATAATTAATATTGTTTATGTAATGAAAAGCTATTCAAATTTCTAATATACCCTCTCTATCAATTCTTGACAGTTTTTTTTAGGTCTCTGCTTGCTTTCATCTTGCTTTCATGCAACAGTAAACTTCATTATTTACTTCCTGAGACAAACAGTGGTCCATTGTCATGTCACACAGGTGGCCAGCTTGTTAGTATCACACAGCTCTGATTACTCTCTCTGATACAACGAGCAGTACACCTTTGTAGCATCACATGACCATGGACTGATGTTTATATATAGGAAGTATAGAGTTCCTGTTACATGACAGCAAAAAGAGATCTAGCAAAACTGTTAAGAATTGAAACAGAAAGTATTTTAGAAATTTGCATAACTTTTCATTACACAAACAATATCAATTATTTGCTGGAAGGAACTAATTAAAGTGAACAACCACTTTAACCCCTTGAGGACCAGGCTCTTTTTCGTTTTTGCGTTTTTATTTTTCCCTCCCCACCTTCAAAAATCTATTACTTTTTTATTTTTCCATGTACAGAGCTGTGTGGTGTCTTATTTTCTGCGTAACAAATTGCACTTCGTAGTGATAGTATTAGATATTCCATGCCATGTACTGGGAAGCGGTAAAAAAATACTAAATGCAGTGAAAATTATCAAAAAACACATTTGCACCATTTCTTGTGGGCTTGGTTTTTATAGCTTTCACGGTGCTCCCCAAATGACAGATCTACTTCGTTCATTGGGTCAATACGATCACAGGGATACCAAATTTGTATATCGGATCTTTGTGTGATCCGAGGCTGTCATGACAACGGATCGCCTCTCCCCGGTGACGTCACGGGGAGTGACGATCGGAGCCAAGATGACAAAACAGGTAAGAATAGTTGCCACAGCCAGGTCACAACAAAGAGACCTAATGAAGCACCAAATAAATAGTCAAGAGTGAACTATAACAAGCACTAAGAAATGTTCCCTGGACCAGAATCCTGGTTCACTGTCCATCATGACAAGTTTGCCACTAATGAACTGGAGTAGAGCTGCGGAGTAATGGGTGTGGCACAATTCAATCAAGACTGGAACCAAACTTAAAGCATTGTCCACACTAAGAATGTCAGAGTAAAACACAAAAACTAAATCAGGGTACATTCAGATGAACATGTGCTCGGCGAGCACTCATCAGTGTGCTGGAGAGGAGAAGGGATGAGGGCTCACCCCTCCCCTCTCCATAGAGACTTGTAGGGTCTATATTTTGCCTTGCACAATCCTGGTGAGGTGAGACAACATTTGCTCACTGCACAATGACCAGGTCCCATGGGCATTAATGGGTAACAATATCCGGATGAAAATGGTGTGGCAAGATATCTGTCCCCATTACGGCCATGTGCATGAGCCATAAATGTATTGCAAAAGTAACCAAAAATTTAAAGCGTTTTACCATCTTTATAGTTTTAAAAGCATATTGCAGCCATCTTTTGCTACCTGAGGAGTGTTAACTTTGAAGAGTCTACACCTCCACTAGTGATTTTATTCCACATCATTGCCTGCAGCTTGTCTAAATAGATAGCCTTAGGCAGTATGACCAGCGCTCAGTACTGCCTACTGTTATTTCCATTTACAGCTCTGTAGTCACGATATGCTTAAAAGAAGGCGAACAAATAAATGATCCTTGTTTTGACATAAATATTATGTCAAAACAGCAATGTATTGCTATTTGTGTTTAGTTTAAGAATAAGGCATTCCCAGGAGTGTAATTTAACAGAAAATACTTTGTTGGTTTGATGTGAAAATAAAATCAAATTTTCAAATGGACATAAACAGGAGCTTCACATTTTATACTGAAAACATAGCTATGCAGCCTGCTGTTGTATCATTGTCCATGTGAAGCACCCACAATGCTGTAATTTACTGTGGCTTTTCTTTGTATGAGAAGGGCCTTTTCACATTTTTTTGCAATGTTTGCTGTTGTATTGTTCATGGTAATAGGAACAGCATTTTTTAAAATGTATTTATATATTTTTTTCTTTTATTTAAAACAGCAGTGCAGTATAATTCATCTTCTGGTACAAATATGTGGGAGAATAAAGCAAATTTTTAAGAAAGCTTTATCATTTTTTGTAATGAATTGCAGAAACACTTCCGCGGGCGCAACGTGCCGGCTTTTTTTAATTATTTGACATATAGTCTACAATGTAGTATTTAATATTTTAATATTATATCATTCGTGTCGAGTGGCAAACTACATTTTAATATTCATTTTTTTAGGCCTATACACAATTACCAGTTATATGTGACGATGTAACCAGGATCTTTAATACCCTAAAGCTCTGGCAATATGCCACTCAACTTTTACTTTCCACCTGTACTTTCATGAGCAAAAGATGTTAACTAGAGATGAGCGAGCACTAAAATGCTCGGGTACTCGTTATTCGAGACGAACTTTTCCCGATGCTCGAGTGCTCGTCTCGAATAACGAGCCCCATGAAGTCAATGGGAGACTCGAGCATTTTTCAAGCTTCCCTGTGCAGAGCCTTGGTCCCCTTGAAAAATGCTCGAGGCACCAGGTTCAGGGTAAAAATAGTTTCTTGTCCATCCAGACTTTATTTTGTAGACAATTTTAAAATGTACATGGCATGTCCCCTAGACCATATAGAGGAATATAACCTTATCAGCATTAACAATAGTAACAATTTTTATCTTATGAAATACTTAGGAATTAGTTGTACATAATTCACAACATATTTCTATACTATCTATGTTGTGATATTATGTTTGGCACATATGTTTGCACTATAGCCACCATAGCAGATAGACATACTCTAGCTCAGTGCATTGTAAACAATAATTTCACCATTTACATTTATTAGAGAATATGCAGTTTTACTGAGTTATCTTGTTGTGAGGTGACTGCTGGCTCCCCCTGCTGGTAGCTGTGCCCATCTCCCCTGGCCGAGTCTGCGCAGAAGGATTCAGTTTCTGCTCGTCAGTTCATATCTCTGACTGCAGATTCCTTGGCTTCCTCACACTGAAGGAGGTCAGCTGCCCTTCACCCCCATGTAGCCACCATTAGTCAAAACAAGCAAAGGATCTGAGCCCTGACTTCTCCTCATCTCACACATGTCCTGCAGCCCTCCTCCTGTAAGTCCTGACTACTGAGTATTCTTCTATACTACCCTGCTGTCCTACAAAGGGACCATGTCCCTGACTAGCAGGAAACCATCCAGAGGTCAGCAACATGTGAGTGTCCATCTATCTATCTCTCTCTCCTATATCCATCTATCTTCTATCTATCTTCTATCTCATATTTATCTATGTATCTATCTGTAACATGCAGAGGAGTTGTTGCGAATAAGCCCCTTATATGTGTGTCCCCCTGGTAGTGAGTCTGACCAGCTCCCCTGCAGGACACTACACATATATTCAGGTAATTGTGCAGCGGTAGATTCTCCCTGGATAGGCAAGGGTTACAGCAATTTTATGTTATCAACCAATGATGTTCCACTGTTTGTAACTGGAGTGCGATTGGAGGAGGAGACCACCTGACAAGGGAGTAACTAAACCCTTAGTCAGGGAAGGAGTTAAAGGGGTATTACCATTTGGGAATTTACATTTAATTAAATTCATTTGCCTTATGTAAACATTTCTTTAATTGGATGTTAATTAAAAAAAATGTTCCTGTGTGAAGATAATTTCTCATAAATGTAGTGATATTGTCCCTTAGAAACCAGATAGCTTCCTCGGATACGACCACGTCACACTCTGGCAGCGTTGGCCAGACTTGCGCTATAGAGTCCTGCCGGACCACCAGGATTCAGCAATCATTACCACAGGGTGGCTGTGCGACATGTAGTAACTCCAGGACATTTTATATACAATAACCTTTCTTTGTGCACTCAATCCATCTGAGGTGGCTGTATCCGAGGAAGCAACCTCGTTTCTAAGGGGCAACATGGCTACATTTATTAGAAATTATCTTCACACAGGAACATTTTTTTTAATAACATCTTATTGAAGAAATGTTTACATATGGCAGATTAATTAAACTGATTGTGAGTGCCCAGATGAGAATACCCCTTTAAGTCAGTCAGAGCTCAGAGACAGTTCAGTTCAGACCCAGCTCTCCACAGAGAGAGAGTTCCAGAAGCTTCTGACAGGGAAGCATCTTTGAGAGCACCTGCTCTGCTCATAGGCCTCAGCTCATCAACCTGACACAGAGTGATACTGAACCACAAACAGGACAAAGCTGCAGCTTCCAGCATTGGACACAGCTACATCTCAGCCTGCCCCTGCATCCAGGCTGGTGATCAAACTCCTGAGGTTCCTCTCCAAAATTACTCCAGTAACCTGCACTTGTACAGAATCGTTTGACGTGTTGTTACCGTTGGTCGAATAAAGAACTGTAATTTACTTTTATGCACAACATTGCCTCCGTCTGGTCCCTGCTACATCTGTATCACCATCAAGGGCGCTCCATCTATCTACCAGGGACACATACTACAGACTCTAAGGGCTGACCCAGGGAGAACCGGTACCACAGCCTCTCCCTCTACATCATTTCTTGCACACACCACCTGCTGGAGACCTGCCAAACTGTAGGACAGCCCTCCGGTCCCCATACCAAGCAACGTGACACTAACGTGCCTAGGCCGCAACCGCCAGCCACTCCGGTATTCTGGGCCCCGGCTGCCTCCAGGCCCCAAGAAAAGGCTAGGCCCCAGTTGGGATGTTGCATATCTATCTCCTCTATCTATCCATCTCATATCTATCTAACGATGTATCTATCTATATCGAGTAAGCAGCACTCCAAACAACCTATGAATCTGAGGCACGGAGGAACCCTGGTAACACCCCATAGAACCCTTCAGGCTCATTAACATCATTTTAAAAGTAGATATTAGAAGGAAGGAGACCATGGATAACACATATAAGAAGATTACCACAGTCGCGGTCCCTGGATCTATGAGTAATCTCTATGCTTTATCAGGATATATTAAGATGGTAGATTTCCTGTAAGGGCGCTGTCACACCTTTTTGCTGTGTTTGCAAACGCAGACCAAACCATATTTATAAAAGATGTCTATATTGCCCCTAGCAGCCAATCCTAGCTCATATTTAATGTTTTTTTAATATTTTTTATATGTGTTTGAAAAAAGTATAGCTTAGCTGTTATTAGCTAAGCTATACAGTGACGAGGATTGAAAGGTGAACGAAACAATGTCATGGCTTTGGTGGAGGAGACATGGCATTTCTATAGCAGAATCTGCTGTGCTGGCGACCAGTAAGTGTAGGGAGTACTTTAACACATCAGGTGGAAGCATACTCTAAAAGCAGTGATTTAACAATGGTCAATGAGAGAGACTGGCCTGTAAAGCATTATAGGACTTGTGGCATAACTGCCTCTGTCAGTGCTGTGCATGAGCCCGCTAGGTCCCTCCCACATCTGCTTTTGTGTGACACAGAATAGATGCTGCAAAAGCATCAAAATAACAAATAAAAAAGTATTTGTAATTTCAGGTAACCATTACGAACAGGATTTTGAAATATTTTAACCTCTTTGGGAGCTTTTTGAGGTAATTAGTTTCGTGGCATAACCCCTTTAATAAATGGTTTTCTTGTTACTGTTACTCGTTAGGTCATGACATCTATTTTGACTGTAGGATGTATTCATTGAGCTAAGCCTGTTGGATAATGATTCACACCATTATGCTAACAGTGATTTGCACACATAGAAGAATAAGAAAAAAAGTTTTGTAGCTCACCGGTTTTCCCATTCACATGTGCAGGAGATCCACACTGACGTAGTGTACGGTCCAAGACTTCAAAGAAAGAAACGGAGCTCCGCACCAGGTTTAGGGTAAAAATAGTTTCTTGTCAATCCAGACTTTATTTTGTAGACAATTTTAAAATGTACATGGCATGTCCCCTAGACCATATAGAGGAATATAACCTACGCGTTTCAAGTGCACGTGGCACTCTTAGTCATGGTTAAATTATTTGTGAGAGACGCCGGGATATGTACCTGCCTCCTGGAACACCCTGGTCACATGATCTAGGGAGATCCTGAAGACATGGAACAAACCCAGAAAAAATCTAAAAACAAGGTAAGTACATAAAAGCCCAAATTGTGTACCCATAATGGGGCTCGATACAATATTAATTTATCAGCATTAATAATGATAACAATTTTTATCGTTCTTAAAAAAAGTCTATCACTTGTAAGCATGACATTCTGTTACTAAACTAATTGCAGCGATTCATTGTGTTCTGACCAAAAGCTGGACTGGACTGCAGGGAGCGAATACTTTTATATAATTTGGAACAATATATATGTCAATAATTGGGCTATATGTTTAAGCCTATTAGTATTATTCCTACGGATGATCCAAACTTATACAGACTTAATAATGAAACATGATTTCGTATTTGAAGTTCATTCCTGTTGGAAATCTGCTGTTTAGGCAGAAAATCCAATAGGCTTCACGGTCCCGTAAGATTTTATTGCGGTCACCTCCCCTTTTGCCCGAGTGGACCTGTTCGATTGCCACTTTGCCTTGGTGATGTTCAATGAAGTGTCTGGCAGCACCGGATAAGTTCTTAACATGGGTTTGTTCTCTAGAAAATTTTTTACTAGCATTAGTGATGTCTCTAATATGTTCCAACAATCTTTGTTTAAATTTACGTACAGTACTACCAATATATATTTTTTCACAATTGGTACATTTAATTTGGTAGACCACATAATCACTGTTGCAGTTTAAAAAACTCCTAATGTTGTGTACCTCAGTATTCGTGCTGTTGGAAAATGTTTTCGTTGGTGACACAAAACTGCATGATTTACATGGATGGGAACTGCATTTGAAAAAACCTATATGTTGTAACCAGGTGCGGTTACTGTTAGTTTTGGTGGTAAACATACTCGGTGACACGAGATTGCCAATTGTTGTATTTCTGCGTGCTACAATTTTACAACCTCCACTTAATATCTTAGATAAAGTCTCATCTTCATATAAGATGGGTATGTGTTTATAAATGAGATCTTTTATTTCATAAAACTGATCGGAGAATTGTAGCATCAAAAATGGAGCTGCATTGTTATTTTTGATATGTATTTTGTTTGTATCTAGCATGTTTCTGCTTCCTTATTGTCAACTACCTTTTCAGCTCGTTTAAGCATCCAATGTGGGTATTTCCTCTTTTTAAGACGGTTGTATATTACTGTAGTTTCTTGTTTGTAATCTCCATAAAGGGTACAGTTTCTTATAGCTCGTGTAAGTTCTCCTACAGGAATTGCTTTAGCTACGTGTTTAGGATGTGAATAGAGATGAGCGAGCACTAAAATGCTCGGGTGCTCGTTACTCGAGCCGAACATTTCCAGATGTTCGAGTGCTCGTTTCGAGTAACGAGCCCCATTGAAATCAATGGGAGACCCGAGCATTTTTCAGTAAAATTATAAACTTAACGAGCACAGTGAAAATACACAGACTTCAAAGAAAAGAAACGGAACTCCGCACAGGTTCAGGGTAAAAATATGGTTTCGTTGTCCATCCAGACTTTATTTGTAGACAATTTTAAAATGTACATGGCATGTCCCCTAGACCATATAGAGGAATATAACCTTATCAGCATTAACAATAGTAACAATTTTTATTGTTCCTCAAAAGATCTATAATTTGTAAGCATGGCATTCTGCTAATAAACTAGTTGCAGCGATTCATTGTGTTCCGACCAAAAGCTGGACTGGACTACAGGGAGCGAATACTTCTATATAATTTGGAACAATATATATGTCAATGATTGAGCTGTATGTTTAAGCCTATTAGTATTATTCCTATGGATGATCCAAACATATATAGACTTAATAATGAAACATGATTTCGTGTTTGAAGTTCATTCCTGTTGGAAATCTGCTGTTTAGGCAGAAAATCCAATAGGCTTCACGGTCCCGTAGGATTTTGTTGCGGTCACCTCCCCTTTTGCCCGGGCGGACCTGTTCGATTGCCACTTTGCCTTGGTGATGTTCAATGAAGTGTCTGGCAGCACCGGATAAGTTTCTAGCATGGGTTTGTTCTTTAGAAAAATTTTTACTAGCATTAGTGATGTCTCTAATATGTTCCAACAATCTTTGTTTAAATTTACGTACAGTGCTACCAATATATATTTTCTCACAATTAGTACATTTAATTTGGTAGACTACATAATCACTGTTGCAGTTTAAAAAACTCTTGATGTTGTGTACCTCAGTATTCGTACTGTTGGAAAATGTTTTCGTTGGTGACACAAAACTGCATGATTTGCATGGATGGGAACCGCATTTGAAAAAACCCATATGTTGTAACCAAGTACGGTTACTGTTGATTTTAGTGGTAAACATGCTCGGTGACACAAGATTGCCAATTGTTGTATTTCTGCGTGCTACAATTTTACAACCTCCACTTAATATCTTAGATAAAGTCTCAACTTCATATAAGATGGGTATGTGTTTATAGATGAGATCTTTTATTTCATAAAACTGATCGGAGAATTGTAGCATCAAGAATGGAGCTGCATTGTCATTTTTGATATGTATTTTGTTTCTATCTAACATGTTTCTACGTTCTTTTTTGTCACTACCTTTCAGCTCGTTTAAGCATCCAACGTGGGTATTTTCTCTTTTTTAGACGGTTGTATATTTCTGTAGTTTCTTGTTTGTAATCTACATAAAGGGTACAGTTTCTCTTAGCTCGTGTAAGTTCTCCCACAGGAATTGCTTTAGCTACATGTTTAGGATGTGAACTGTTTGCGTGTAAGATGGTATTACCTGCGGTTTTTTTGCGATGTGTAGATGTCACAATCCTTGTCTCACTCAGCAATATTTATTCCAATCCAGAAACTGTGTGTTGTGGGTCAGTACATAGTAAACGCAAATTAGGGGATCCTCTTTTGAGGAACGATAAAATTGTATCTATTGTTAATGCTGATAAGGTTATATTCCTCTATATGGTCTAGGGGACATGCCATGTACATTTTAAAATTGTCTACAAAATTAGTAAAACGTAAGAAAAAATATTCAAGTATGGTATTTCCTTAATTGTATCGACCTAAAGAATAAAGATAACATGATTAATTGGCTATACGGTGAAGACCAAAAATAAAAAAAGTTAAAAATCCAGTACAGAATTGATGTTTTTCGACTCCTGCCCTCAAAAAAAGTTCATTAATTTTCAACAAAAGGGGGATACCAACCCAAAAATGGTAACACTGGAAAAAGCATCTCATCCCGCAAAAAATAAAATGCCATCACATGGCCCCAATAATGGAAAAGCTCAAATAGACTGCAAAAGGGACCAATGAGGAAAATCAATTCCTGGCAGCTGCAGTAACCTCCTTCCCTCCTGCGCTTCGCTGTGCGCCCATAAAATAAGTAACAGCCAAATGTGGGGGTTCTCTATACTCGGGAGAATTTGCAGTACGAATTGTAGGATGGGTTTTCTCTTTTAATCTTTTGGAAATGTGTAAATTTTACGGCTAAATGAACATATAACCGACAAAATTTGACCATTCTAAATTTCACCTCCATTTTGATGTAATTACTATGAAGATCTCAAGGGGTTAACAATCTTCCTAAAAGCTGTTTCTGATCGCTGGAGGGGTGCAGATTTGAAAATGGGTTGATTATATGGGGGGGTTAAATATGTAAAATTTCATTCAAAACAATATTTATCTCCAAAATAGCCAATTCCGAAATATACAGAAAATCGATATTCGATTTGTAAGCCGTGTGACATCAAAATAAAATATCCAAACTTTTAAAAAATTATGAAAATGTAAAGTAGGCATATGGAAAATGTTATTCAGCAACTCATTTAGGTGGTAAATCTATCTGCCTGAAAATGCAATGATTTCTATTTTGAAAAAAAAACATTGTACATAAACGCAATTATTGGCGTGCTGGCCCTTAAAATCTTACAGAGCTGTCATGCGTGCGCCCTAGGAGATGGAAGTGAGGGCGCCATACCACGTGGAGTGAGGAGACCGCCGCTGGAGCCGGGAGAGGTGAGTCAACTTGCGGGCAGGCTCCGGGTGCACAGTAAGGCACATGGGTGCACCTGTGACCCAAGATAAGGCAGAGAAGATGTTCTGTTCTGACTTGCGGTTGTTCCAGACATTGCTACTCGGAGCGCTCAGTAAACTGGATGTCAAATTGAGTGGCCAGAGACATGAGATCACTCATCGTAGATGGCAGGTACTGTGTATACAGGTCATCTTTGATCTGTCCAGACAATCCTTTTTCAAACATAGCAAGCAAGGCCGCATCATTACAATCCAGTTTAGAGGCTAAAGTACACAACTGGACCATGTTGTCTCCAAAAGAGGAGTCCCCTTGACGCAAGTTCAGCAGGTAGGTCTCGGCAGAAGATGACCGGGCTGGTTCCTCAAAGACGGACTGGATCATCCCTGTCCCAGAGGGGAGTAGCCCATGCCAGGAAAGAGCATTTCCCGGAAAGAAGGCTCATCACAAAAGCCATCTTAGTCCGTTCTGTGACAAACTGTGAAAACATCAGTTCAATATGCAAGGAGCATTGGTTTATGAAGCCCTTGCATAACTTGGCTTCACCGTCATACTTGCTGGGCATAGAAAGACGAAGCTTGGGTTCAGCAGTTAACACCACAGTTGCAGTAACGGGAGGTACCGCAGGTACTAGACGCTGGTGCTGGGTAGACAATAACTGGTGAAACATAACGGTGACAGTTGCTGACCCTGTTGAGACTGTTAAGGCACGACAGTGGTAAGATTAGCCAGGTCAGATTGCGGAACCTTGGCCAGATCCATGGCCGGATCTTTCTGTCAGGATCGGAGCTAGTGGATTCTCTGGACCACCATGGACGATGACAGAAGCCGACACCTGGGACCAGAGTCTAAATGGTACCCGGTTTTCACCAGAGCCGTAAAGTGGGTTAGACTTGCTGTGGCATGGTACCACCAGGTCTTTCCACAGGCAGACTTTGTCCACGTGGCAGCCAAGGTGTAGTACAGAGTTGTCAGGCAAACTCATGGTCGGGACAGGCAGGAGGTCGAGACAGGCAGCACAGGTTTAGAGTCGGGGACAGAGTGGTAGGTCAGGACAGGCAGCATGGAATTAGAAATAGAATTGAGGTCCCAACAGGAAGTCAGGATAATCACAAAGGGCATTGAACAAAGCTTTCTCTTAAGCATAAAAGCACAAAGATCTGTCAGGGGAACCGGAAGGGTCAGGAATTTATCTTGGCAGACCCGGCACGCACGCGTTCCCGTCTCTGTTGTCCCTGCCGTATTGCCAAGACAGCGGCTGGAGCTGGGAGAGGTGAGTCAATGTGCAGGCAGGCTGCGTGGGCACAGTAAGGCACATGGGTGCACCTGAAACCCCGGATATGGGTGGCAGGGGCACTCGTGACCATGAAACTAATCTTACTGTTTATTCTTTGAAATTGCAACATGTAGAGTTGAAAAAAAATTTTATTGTTGGATTACTCTGGACCACTAATTGAAAAAATACCAAGGATATAACCTTGGTACATTTAAATTTATTTCTAAAAATATTGTACAATCTATGAAACAAAGACGGTGTGCCAATAATAGCGAGCAGCACCGTATATCATATATCAGCTGAAACGTGAATAAAAAATCTTAATGGCATTATCCAGCATAATCTATGTATGTACACTATTATATTTAATTATATTAAACTGCAGAGTTTGGGTCGGTACCGAACATGGCAAGTTCAGCGGCTGCAATCCAGAGCCGTACAATAGGCTGAAATTGGGGTAAACTAATTAATTGACTGCTGAACAACCTATCCAACCAGCTTGCAGCCTTTTAGAAACTACAGGCATTTCCTCTGTAGGCATGCTTGAGATTGTTCAGGCTGGACATGCGACCAATGTTAGTACTATCTGCAGTTTCAGCATCATACAGCAATATCTCAAAAAACTGTTTTAGTACTATTTGCTGTTCCAGCATCACTCAGCAATATCTTTAAGGACCAGTGATAGTACTATTTGCAGTGCCACAGGTGATACAGGACAGCTTGTTTGAAATTGGCCAACCTGAAGGTCCTGCAGCCCTCTCAACAAGCCTCATGTCTTCTCTAGCTATAAAAGTAAAGGGTAAAAACCTCTGCTAGGTGCTAAACATTGGCAAATAGCTAATTATAGTAAATTACAGAATTGCTTATTTTCGCTTAGTGCAGAGTTAGGCAAAAGTTTTTAATTTAAAACACCAATGTTAGTCCTATTTGCAGCATGATACAGCAATATCTTAATAGAGCAGTTTTAGTACAATGTTAAGCCACACAAAGGGAGGCTGTGACACTATCACCATAATCATGACGATGCCGAGAAAGAGGAAGTTTTGGCCTGAATAAGAGCATTTCAAAATTGCTGGCATTTAAAGGCTGCCAATAAAACTGTTGTAATCACATTTTTCATGAATTGTTTCATTAGATAATGACCTTTTTGATTTTTGTCTTTTATCATTTATGTAATTTTGCACATTGATTGCACATTGATATGTGACTTCAACATTAATTTTACTGTATGATGTATGGTTGTTTATTGTATGTATGGGGCCTCATGGGTGTTTTTTCATACATAATCATTGCACAGTTCATATATGCTTTACTCAAATTTCATTATTTGGTATTCTTGAGGTAAATTGTTGAAACAGCTAACACCTACCATGTACGAAGAGAGCTCAGCCTGTGAGCCCTATACATACTTCCTTGACGGGGTATTCTTGTCTGGGCATTCACATTCAGTTTCATTAATTTGCCATAAATTAACATTTCTTCAATTAGATGTTATTATAAAATGCTCCTGTGTGAAGATAATTTCTCATAAATGTAGTGATGTGGTCCCCTAGAAACAAGACTGTGTGCTTGAATACGGCCACCTCTGCTGGAGTGATTTCACAAAGAAACAAAAAATTTTTGTATATGAAATGTCTGGGAGTTACTGCAGATCCCACAGCTGTCCTGTGGTAATGAACGCTGAAGCCGGGTGGTCAGGCAGAGCTCAAGAGCGCATTTCTGGCCACCGCTATCAAAATGTGAAGTGGTCGTATCCGAGGAAGCTATCTCGTTTCTAATGGACAACATGGTTACATTTATGAGAAATTATCTTCATACAAGATAACATCAAATTGAAGAAATGTTTACATATGGCAAATTAATTCATTTAAATGTGAATGCCCAGATGGGAATATCCCTTTAACATCATTTCGGCATACATGTGGTAATGCATAAAGGGGTTAAACATCCTTACCAGCATTGTGAAATAACAGGCTGGGTCATTAAGGGGATAAACTTGTTTTCCACCTTGTAAATGTTGATGATGTAACCATAGGATTCCTTTAGTTTTCACATGCATAACTTTATTTACTTGTACTTAGAATCTAGGATTTAACCTATCTATATTGTAACACTCAATACAAAAAGTCAGATAAATGAGGCTTTGGGCAGCTTTCCAACCTGCCCGTATTGTATGCACACAACATTTACTTTAGTACATGTAACTTCATTCAATAATCATAAACATTATGATTCTGTACCCTTTGTGCTAAAAATTCAGGTTTTATTAATGATTACATATATTTCGTGTGTTTAAAACATTATGTTATTAAACAATTTTAATTACTGTAATTGACAATACAGCGAACAATACACATCCTATGTTTAACTTTGAGAAATAATTTCCAATGCGGTATACACTACAGAGAAAACATTGAGCCAGTGATATTCTTGTTGCCCATTTTATGCGACCAAATGCACCTATAAACATTGTGCAAGCATGCACATTGGATATTTATATAATTTTTGGCATCAAGAGTATTGCTAGATCAAAAGCTGGATGTGTTAAGACGATTTAGTTACATTTATCAGAGGCAGCTGTTATGCTAATCTCAACAACGCAGTTGTCAGCTGATGAGGCAGCTTAGTAGGAGAAAAGCATTATTAGATCCCTATTGTGATAAATGCTATTTATTACTGTCACATGGTATTAATGTTTGATTCACAGATTGGAATTGATGATCATAAATGTGCAAGTTTGCGCAGTTCTGGTCAAGGATGACAAAGGCAGCTGCTGTATTCTATCCAAACAAACTTCACTTTTGCTACAAAGACAGTGAAAGGATCCATTTGCATATGTTTTAAAAGGGTAATGAAGTAATATGATGTTTATCTTGTTTGAAGAGTGATAATTTTTTCACTGGCAGCCCTCCAGCACTTTGGAGGCTTTGTGTAACATTCGGTTGCTGTGGTTGAAAGTTTTTTAAAAAGCGGCAGGTGCAGGAAGGGATCAGAAATGAGTTATTCATCTGTCTGCAAATGAACAGTCTCTTTCTCAAAAATATATTTACAGCTTTCTAATTCCCATTTGAATTAAACATGTGTATACTCCCCACATCCCTGCACCAC
This sequence comes from Engystomops pustulosus, assembly GCA_019512145.1. Taxonomy (NCBI): domain Eukaryota; kingdom Metazoa; phylum Chordata; class Amphibia; order Anura; family Leptodactylidae; genus Engystomops; species Engystomops pustulosus. The sequence continues at coordinate 96,703,915 of CM033641.1, read as the reverse complement.
TTAACACGGTATACTTATGAATAACATGAAAATGCCTTTGACTAAGATTTTGTTTGTTAATAGCCCTTGATTTATTTGCACAGCATTATGAGGATTATACATTATGATGGAATCTTGTAAAAATTTTACTTTGACTTAATAAGAAAGATGAACATGATAGAATTTTACCATTAGACACGACTAAAAACGTATGTCACTGTGCCAGATGTGAACAAAATGCTATTGAAATTATACTATGCCACTGGATGTTGAAGAACATTTAAAATCTCATGCATGTAGCTGTATTAAGACATGATGTAGGGGCACATTTACTTACCCATCCATGCGCTTTTCCCGATCCGGAATGTCTGACCGGAATGCACTCTGCCACGATTCAAGAAGACCGAGAGCCTGATTTTCTGCATGTGTCGCCTCCCCGATCAAGTCCGCCAGAGTTCACTATATTGTTCCTGGTACATGTAAGTGCTTAATCTTGTGGCACAAAATCGAAAGTTAAATCCTGCACTCAGTCCGAATCAGTCGGATTGTCGAACGGCCCACCCCCGATTTCTGTGGCATGAAAGCCAGCGTGATGCAACAAAATCCTACCACGTGCGACTCAATCCCCTTCTAAATCCCTGTCCGTGGCATCATACATCAATACATACATCAATATAAAATGTATGTATGTAGGTAGTGTTACAATACCGCAGCTTACTTTTGATTTTGTGCTGAGGTTTGTCAATATCATATTTCAACAAATAGTCACATGATAAACATTAACCTGTATTACAGAACTTTAGCTTCTAGAAGATAAGTTTCTTATAGTATGTATCTTTGACATCTGACAGCCTAAAAGGATCTAGAAACTTTCACATACAGTAAGGTTGCCAGTACAGTAAGGGGCTATAGTACTGCACTACAGGCTCCTTCACACTCTGCTTCACTACATAATTATTGTTGCTTTAAGGCACCCCCTGAAACCACCATGCCTTGTGTTCTACACCTTCTGGTAAGTTAATAAAAAACATATCTTCAAACATTCTTAGTATATTTATCAATATTGTCTTTTTCTCAACACTGTACATTGTCATCACAGTTCCTCTGCAGACATAGACACAACCACAATTTTAAATTAAATGACATTTACTACCAGGATCAATGATTTTAAACCAAGCACCCTTACTGTACATACTGGTGTGTGCCCCCCATCAATGGAGCCTGGAGCCTCTCGGGCTCATTTGCATATTTGCCAGATGCTGCCGGAGGGGGGCACACACAAGTATGTCAGTGGGCTTCATTTACAATCATTGATCCTGGTGGTAGATGTCCTTTAAGTTAATGTAGCCTACTAAAAGGTTTTTAGATTACATGAGTCATGCAAGAATTCTAAAATGCACATAGTCACAAGCAGAATACTGAAAGTCCATGAAGACAATCATGTGATTGTTCTCCTATGGTACACATTGCTGACACACCACTGCATAATTAGATGTTATTAAAAGTAATCAGGCATTTGAAAGATATAAAATATATGTTTTTGAACATACTATTCTATAACATTCTATACATGTCCAATTCCAAGGAAAGACCGGTGCCCAGGGGCGTTGCTAGGGTGGTAAAGGATCCGGGGCACGGGCCCCAATGCATATGTATCACAATTTCAGTAATGCCCACTCCTGTACATACAGCTACAGAAAACACAGGAGAAATCCCTACTTGTTCCATTCAGTGACTGCAGGTGATGTGTCCTCTATCTTCTCCATTAGGTCCTGGCATCACCACGTCTTTTTTCAGCCACGTGTTCTCCCTGTGGAGATCACCACACAGACATCTCATGTTCTTTATTGTTCCTACATCTTGGTCCCCTAACAGTGTTATCCTGCTGCTACCCCTAACACTCCCTCTTCTTTACTGTAAGGCCCCATTCACACACACACACATGATATGCCACAGTCAGGACTGCCTGGTTGGGGAGGTGGAGGGCTGAGCTCTCCTCTCCCCTCCCATCTCTATAAGAAGCCCTGCAGCAGGGCCGTTCTTACGGAGAAATGGCATGGTGACACACGAATGTGCTCACCGTACCATGCACAATGTACTCCTATGGTGGCCATATGCTAGCTGAAGAATCCCCTCACCTAAAAATACCTACACTAAGTAAAGTCCCCCTAGAGTTCAGTAATGTCCCCATTGAGAAGTTCCCCAGAGACCTCTATAATGTCCCCCACAGCCCTCTGTAATGTCCCAGAGCTCCCTGTAACGTCCATCCACAATAAAGTCTGGATGGACAAGAAACTATTTTTACCCTGAACCTGGTGCAGAGTTCCGTTTCTTTCTTTGAAGTTTTGGACTGGCTCCTAATGCCGGCCCTGAATAAAGAGTTTTGCACTGATTGCAACATTACAATCTTGCCTTGTTTTCATTTTGTCAGTGAGTGTGTATGGACTACAGATTTAGTGCCTTTTCACACTTGCATTATAGCTTCCATTGATGATAGAGCTGTGATCACAGTGATGAATCAATTTCCAATGCAATTCAACAGAATGAGTTAGCAGAAGACCGAATATATTTGTCAAAATAACAAAGAAAAGTAGTAATTAAATCCAGTACTGTGTTTTTTTCATACTAATTTATTTTAGTAGTGCATGCATCATTTTATGAGTTTGAACTTTCAAATCATATGAAAAGTAATTTATAGAGTATCTTCTAATTTAATCAGATTCTTCTTCTGATAACGTATATGTCTATTATAGAGTACAAGCAAGTGACATAAAATCTTCTTTATATTTTCACAGAGCGCATTCATTTTGAAAAGCTTCTTATGTGACAATGACAGTTGGCTTCAAAATTGTATTAATATCGTTAGCAGATGGCATAAATAAGCTTTGATGATATAGATAAAAATGGAACTCTCTGTAACAGAGCATGTCTAAGTTGGTACATTAAATTGTAATTAGTCATGGTGTTACTGCCTTATCAAATGTATTTAACTCTTGAATATCCTTTCACTTCCAGACGGAAAATGTATAGACACCTTAAATGTTAAAGGACATCTACCACCAGGATGAAAGATTGTAAGCCAAGCAAATAGACATACTGGTGGGTGCCCCATCTGGCAGGATCTACTCTTCTTTTAGCTTTTTATTCTCTGGTCTTTAAAAAAAAAAAAAGCTTTTACAATTATGGAAAATGAGCCTGAGGGGCTCTGGGCTCTATAGCCTTTTTCTCTTTAAAAACAAAAGCATAAGAAGCTTAAAGAAGACCAGATCCTGCCAGAGGGGGTACACGCCAGTATGCCAGTGTGCATGGTTTTCATTCCTTGATCCTTGTGGTAGATATCCTTTAATGTTAACTTTTCAGTTAATAATTTGTAGTTCTCATATTTTTTCCCATACAAAATGTCAAAAATTATACACAAAACGTCCGCGTATAATTTAGAAAAAAAGTTTTGTGTCTACAGCCCCTAGGCTACTGGTGCATGATGCAGCAATATAATTTAAGGGGTTGCCTGAGGGTGTAAAAAATCATTGGTGGCCAGGAGGTGACTGGTTAAAAAAATAAACATTTACTCACCTCCCCAGTCCCTCCCAGCTTCCCGCGTTGCCATCTTTCTGGTCTGTGCCCCATGTAAACAAACATTATATAAGGGACCGGCAACCTCAGCCGGCCGGAAGCGCAATGCATCATGGCTTCTGTGTCCCTGTATATTTTCATGGGGCACACAACGGAGAGATGGCAGTGTGGGAATCCAGGGGGACCGGGGAGGTAAGTAAATGTTTATTTTTTAACCAGCCCCCTCTTGACAACCCCTTTAAGAAGCTCTTGCTTCCTAATTCTGGCACATCCCTTGAATTGCAATATTAATTGTGATGACCCATTTTTGTTTTTTTTGAGTTGAGATAGAATCACAAAAAGGCACAATTTTATTTTTGCATGCCAGTTCATGTTGTTTTTACATTTATAGTTTCATGAAATACCGTAAATGGAGTTTAAAATGAGTAATAAAACAGAGTGCTAGTGTTGTCACTAAAAGAAATCGTTAAGAACGAGAAGCAAAGAAAGGTCTCAGGATTAGAAATGGTGTCTGTTTCAGAAGCTAATCTAGTAATTTTCCCAACAGGAGCACATTTCAGAGTAACCTCTGTGTAGCAGTGTTCATCTCTGGAGGTCTGTCAGGTAAATTGAACACTGTGCACGGTGCAGGATCTTTTTAGCTGCCGAAGATAAACAAGATGTTTTGACTGCTTCTAACAGAGCCAAATGTAGTGTCAAAAATATTAAGAACTAATGTGACGTACAAATGAAAGTTTCTTTATCTGAAATGGGGAAAAAAAACATTTGTTTCTTCACCTACATAATAAAAGTAATTCATTTCACTATTTCTGTGAATAAAGTGCTGCTTGTGAGTACTGTCACATTAAGTTAGTGGCTCTAACCGCAGAAATGTTTTTAATTTGGCATATATAGTTTTATGGGTAGTTAAGTCTTTTTTTTTTAGTTTCAAGGGTTATATTAAAGGAATTGGCAAATAAAGAATGGTACAGTGATAATAAAACAGTACAAACGTGCTTTACTACACAGAAATATAAATCAAATATATAGGGGCACATTTACTTACCCGGTCCATTCGCGTTCCAGCGGCGGCTTCTCTGACGAGCGTTCGGGTCTTCCGGCGATTCATGAAGGTCCTGCACCCGATGTCCAACCGGTGTTCCTGCTGCGCCGAAGTCCGCCGAGTTGCGTCGGAGTTCACTGATCTCTTCCTGGTGCATGTGAGTATGGCCCGTGCGACCAATTTTTTGTTTTAAATGCGGCGGTTTTTCCGAATCCGTCGGGTTTTCGTTCGGCCACGCCCCCCAATTTCCGCCGCATGCGTGCAAGCGCTGATGTGCCACAATCCGATCGCGTGCGCCAAAAACCCGGGGCAATTCAGGGGAAATCGGCGCAAATCGGAAATATTCGGGTAACACGTCGGGAAACAGCGAATCGGGCCCTTAGTAAATGACCCCCATAATCTTAATGAGTGGTATGGGAACACCATATCATAACGACATCCTATGCCGTCTTTAGGCTGGACAAAGTGAAAAAGAGCAAAAATAGAAAAGATGTACAAGAAAAGACAAAAGAGATCTTTTCAAAGGTCATCATCAGTGACCCTGGCCTTCACTTGGGCTACCGAGAGGAGTGGCCATTTCCAATTGGCCGCAAAATGCATTCTAACAGGCAAGCAAATAAATTTTACCAGTTGAAGTACTATTACTGGGCGCACACACAGAGAAAAAGATATCAAGTAATTCAGCAATGAATACAAAAGCAGACTTATAAGGGTAGGTACACATCTGCTTTGCATGTAAACGAAATGTCTATATTTTTTTAGTTCCGTAAAATGACCAACATTCATAATAGATCACAGCAAACCCTATTATACTTTATGAGATTTGTTAACCTTTTAACACCAATCATTTCAATATTTTTGCTCTTTCACTTCTACTGAACAACCTGTGAACCTACAATTTGAATGTTAATTTAATATTGAAACACTAAAAAGTTGCTAATTTGTGTCAAATATCACCTCCCTTTTCAGGGAATTGGCGCTATGAAGATAAAATAATGTAAGCAGCTCCACTTAAAGCAGCAGCAGCAGCTGCACATGCCAAGGAGACCTTTTTTTTAATTGTCTAGCTACTCCAATCGCAGGCATTAACTCCTTAAATGTGTGTTGGTAATTTTCTAGGTGCTGGCACCAGTCAAGACAACAAAAGTGGCATAGAAGACTTGAAATAATTGTGTGAATTAAATGCAAGCACTTGCAATTATTTTTCATTTTCCGCCATCTTCACGCAAGGGAAATGTGGACGGATGTGAAGGGGGACATGGCCTGCAGAGGAGTGGTAAAACATGAGAAGCCTCTAGCAGCGCTAATTTCTACACCAGAAAGGACCTGGTGTTAAATCCTGCACAACCACCAGGCGGATACATCAAGAGGCCAAAGCCTCTGATATATACTGCCATTGTGCTTTTGTATGTGGTGCCTTCTAGTGATGTTATGCAAAATTTTCTAGACATATTTATAACTAATAAATAATTTTTTGCAGCTATGAGCTGATAATTTGAGCTAGAATATTTATATTTTAGAAATAATACACTTTAGTTGTTTTCTGATTAAATACCTATAACTAGAAAACATTACAAAAAAAGTTAAACAATTAAAAAATTGCATGCCTTCTGTACAAGGAGAAATCTTGATAATGATGCATTTACAGTATTGATGGAGAAGCTCCAACTAAGGCAAAATACAATTTTTTCTAAAATTTGTGATAGGCCTTGTTGTTTCTAGCTTTAATCAATTCCATTAACTTTTTAAGATGGCTATATTAAAAGTTTTTCAACTTGCATTAGCCACAAGGAAATATTTTTTTTTACTTATACATCTGTGGATACATGTACATATAAGCCCAAAAGAACGCATGGAAAGTTTTTGGAGATAAATTACAGTCTAAAGACCTGCAATAATGTAGTGCACTACAATGAAGGTTTGTACTTCCACACTGGAGCAATGGAGGCTATATACTATATAAACTATATAAATGAGGTAATGATCCATAGAATAAAGATAACATATTATTTTTAAGGTACAGTGAACGGCACAAAAAATAAAAAAAATCATGAAACCAGAATTGATGATTTTTTATTCCTCCATATATTCAAGAGTTAAAAAATATCATCAATAAACTAATGATCCAATAAAATGAAGTATTTTTCAGTTGCATCTAATCATTCAGAAAATAAGCCATTATGGGGCAGATTTATCAAGATGTCTAAAAGAATATTCTTAGTTGCCCATTGCAACCAATCGCAGCTCCCCTTTAAAATATTCATGAGCACTGGTAAAATGAAAGCTGAGCTGTAATTGGTTTCCCGAGACAACTAAGAGCATTCTTACTATTAGACAGCTTGATAAATCTGCCCCTATATGTCCAATTTGCTAAAAAAAAATATTACGTAGTCTTTAAAAAGTGACAATGCAAGTCCGCTCTGAATGGCGCAACTTCACTTCAATGCCATGGTGTGTGCACATAGAGCAGATTACCAGCAGGCATAGGGTATTGGCATAATTGGGTAAAATTGAGTATCAAACTTTGTGGTGCATATTGGTATTTTATCCAATGAGAATGTGTACATTTTTTTAAAAATATCTCTATTTAGTCAAAAAAATGTAAATTTCAAAATTGCACCTGATTTTGTTTTAACCCTCGTGAAACAATTAATGGGTTAAAAAACTTCATAAAAGTTGTTTTACATATGTTGATGGGTATAGTTTCTTATATCGGTTAATTTATGGGATTTTACTATTATTTAGGCCTCTCAAAGTGACTTCAAAGCTGAGCAGGTACCTCAAAAGTCAAAAAAATCACTTCAACTACCATGGTGTCTCGAGAAGGCAAATTCGAGAATGTTAGTGGTGACTGTCAGGACAGGGTAGAATTGTGAGCCCTGCGCTTCCCAACTCCTGTCCCTACCTACCTGCCAGCCTTGCACTAAACTGTGCAGCAGAGCCTACCCTGGAAAAATGCACAGAAAAGAGGACAGGCAAACAAACAGGAGCAAAACATACAACAAAGGGGAAGTCATACAAACCATGTCAAAACCAAGATAGTAGGGAGGTACAAATGATTAGGACAGAAGAATCGTGAAGATATTGGCAATAGGTTACGATTAACAGCAAAGAACCCATGGGATAAGTATTGGTTTGCGATCTGGGGTTGATTCCCTCCCTGATGTGTGTGTCCTGCGTTTTATGTCATGTAGTTTTTGATGTGAGTAACATGCTCTGTATAATATGCCATGGTTAGAAGGGAACGAATTTCCCTCTTTTCGGTTAAAATATCTATCTCTTTTATTAATATTGTCGACTGTTACATAGGCTGAGTTTTATGACCGGAGTTCCAGCAAAAGTTTTGTACTTTATAAATGTCTGTACCTTTTATGTATGGAAAATAATAAAAATACAGTTAAAAAAAAATATTAACAGCAAAATGTAGCAGAATATCACATGAAGAGCCTGGAACACACACCATAGAATAGATGTAAATGAAAGAATGAGTACTTGGGCTCTGCCCCTGCAAGGTAAAACCATCATGCACTCCAAAGGCACCTGTGACACCCCCCCCCCCCACATCAGAGAGGAGCTAGCTGACAATCACAGTCACAGCAGAGCAGCCCTGTATGTTCACAAGGCCAGCACATTGCAGAAATTCAGAGAGTTCTGACAATGACTATGCAAAATTTCAATAACAATTTTGATGTAACTTAGCATGAGTATGTGTGACCATGACTATATGACTATACTGTGTGTTGTGTTTAACATGTAAATGGGGGCTATCTGTTACGTGCAGTTTGTCTCAATTTTTTTATTTTTTTACTTTTGCCAGCTGCAGTTTTTCCTGCCTCCATTTTAATTTGTTATACAGTGGTTGAGTCCTACCTTCCTGCCAGCTCTTAATTACCTTATATAAATAAATAGCCTGTGCAAAACATATGAAGTTGTTACATCAAGAGTGAAGGGGGCACTTCTTCCCTTTTAAGAAAACAAGGTTTTCTACAAGAGGAGACAAGGCTTCTTTACTGTAAGAACTGTGAATCTGTGTAAAAGCCTGCCTCAGGAACTGCTCACAGTAGGGCATGTGTTTGATCACTTTCTACTGTTGTTATCTTCTCGATGTGTCAGGATGAGACATATTGGTGCCCAAGGAAGGCAGGACACATTAATCTCCAATAAAAATCTAAAGTACAACTGCACTGGCAATATGTCCATTATAGTTAATTACACCATCTATTGTGGTAAAAATTCACTCTGCCGAAACCCAACCACTTTTGTATTACTGATAACTGGTGCAACATAAAGCTCCACCATGTAGCTAAAATTATTGGTTATAGGAGAAAAAGATTGCTGCAAAGTTGGGCTGAAGTCTATGAAGCTGTAAAGTACGATTCACAAGTTTGCAGAAACAGGATGTTACGCAGGTCCTGTTCAGCAACCAAGTGTTGATTATCATAGTCTTTTTTTCCAAATGGCAGGTGCTGGTAGGTGAAAAGAAAGAGAAAAACAAGTGGTTTGAGGGAGTCTTGACCACACAATTGATAGGAAAATCCTGCAAGGGTTTTATCTGGGATTTATTTTTTGTTTATTTACCATAACATTGGTGATCAATGTCAAATTGGTGGGAATACCTTACACCCCCCCCCCCACCACCACCACCAATCAACCAACCGTATGAAGCAGCCATGGTTCTCCAATGAATAGCCAATGTTCTCCAATGAATAGCCCTTCTATGGCAAACAACTCTAATAATAAGTTTATTTGTTACATGACCTGGTTTGCAGTTTTGTCACTTTCAAGTAAAAATGGCTGGCTTGCAAAATCAAGCACAGCTGCTATATAATGTATGTAATGTGCTTGCTAAACTCTTCAGGTGGTACAGATCTTATCCAAATTCAGTGGTCTCTTCAGGCAGCTAATTGGTTAGTGTGTGAGATGTTAGACCTCCATCAGATGTTGATCACCCATCCAAAGGTTAGGTGACCAAATTGTCTAAAAAGAATTATATTGATAAATAGATTTATATTGCCAACATATTTCAATACAGTTGTAATGCAGTATATTGTATCAGTGATCTAGTAACCTAGGGTACAAGTACACTAGGACACCTAGGCCACACTAAGCCACAGGGAGGTACACGGGTGCGCCTGCAACTCAGACATGGGTCACAGGTGCACCCATGACAATCAAAAACATGTTAAATATCCCCACATTCAAAAATTTCAAAAAGATTTTCCCATCCGGTGAATGCAGAAAAGGAAAAAAAAAACATTTTTACCAATTTTTTATTATCATTTAGCCACTTGTTAAAATATTTAATAAAAAGTGAGTATAGTCATACAGTCCCAAAATTATGTTAATAAAAACATCAGCTTGTCCCACAAAAAATGACCCCTCATATGTACAAGAATGAAAAAGTTATCCACATTACAATATGGTAACATTTATTCAAAAGATTAAAGGTAAACAAAGCTATAAAAATTGATAACTCTTTGATTTTGTGAACCCAAAGAATATAGAGGATATGTCATTTGGGCCTTGAATGCAAAAAAAAAAACAAAAACAAACCTATAATTAAAAATGTTCACTTTTTTAAAATGTACTTCTTTACTGACACTTGGAAATAAAATTACAGTTCACATACTCTCATCACAATTCACAAATGGTATTTCTGGACTTAACTATCTACATCTCAAACAATCAAACACATACCAGGACACACCGAAAACCTATTTCAGGGAATACAATTTTACATGCTAACAGTTCACATCCAAACCATACGAAAAAAGCGATACCAGTAGGGGAATTTACCCATGCAAAAAGGAATTGTAGTACACAATACAGATACCTGTAAATGTACAACAAATGTATGTAAACGTATTTGACTATAGGTACATTTACAATCAAAATGACACCAACCAGAAATCACGAAACGCCACGCATGCCGAGGAATCCACACCGGATTTCCATTTTCTGCTGTTTCAGAGCTGGGTTTCTGGTTCATTTGCATTTAGTCTCCTCTTGGCGTCCGTGGCCCTAGCCATGAATAAGAGTGTCTGTAGACACTAGAAACGCGTATGTAAGTCAGGCTACTAACAACTGTAAATAGCCAGCTGATGACATGTGGTACAGGCGGTATTGTGTATTTTAAAGTTGTATTTGATCAAGCACTTTTTTGAATAAAGACGAAGTTTTAACTACAAACCTGGATACAAGCGCTAGATTTACTTCCCGTTCTTTAACTGTCAGCATTAAATGGTTAATGTATGTTTGTATAACATAACATTAATTCACATTTTAGACATGTTTAAGAAATAATTATATTGCTTAAATGTGTAATCTTTACAAATATGTTGCCAAATAGATTCACATTGAGTACTCTAAACTGCAGCAGTCAGAATTCTATCATTTGCAATTTTTTAAGTCAGTTCCCTGAAGCCTGAAGGTCACTGTCAAGCAGAAGGAAAAAGTTTCTGGATTTCTTCCTACATCTTTTCAACTAGTGATAAATTATATGTGACCTTTTATACTCTTTATGTTTAAAATGTTGGGTATTGTTCAATCTCTGAGCTTCTTCTTTTTAGGGGACAGATTTGTTTAGCTAAAGATCTTATATGCTTTCTTTTAGTAACCATAGAGATAGTCCATATGAAAAGACCTTAGAGAGGTCAAACCTAGATGGATCTTTTACACTATCCTTTAATTGGCAATTTTATGGAGGAAATGTAGTTACAAATGGTAGCATGAGTTTACAATGCTATGTTAAAGGTTTTAAGAAATATAAAACATCCATGTCATAACCACTATTCTTTTAGTATGCATTGATTTTTACTTAGTTTAATATTGGTAACATCTTAAATATTTTCTCATTTTGAATTCATCTGAAATTATTCTATATAAAAGAAAATAATAATTTCAATATCTTGTTATGAAGGGTCATGGAACAGATAGAGACCTTGGGCCCTTTCCATCTCTCCCTGCCTAAATGCCCTACCTACCCTAAGTGATAGGAGACAACTGGTCAACATTCCCTTTCAGTGCCGAAGTGAGGCAGTGGAGACAAAAACAAGACTACAAACAGAGAAGGATAGTCAGCAAATGTGGTTTAAGACCATAGGGAACAATGCAGTACAAAATCACTATCATACAGATTGACAAAGAATCAGGAAAAGGGTTAAAAATTACAGAATACCTTTGGCAGTCCTTGGAATCTTCAAAATTACAAGTTTAAATATCCAGTCATCTAGCAAATCATGCTATGTTGCAGCTTCATCCGAAGACTTTCTAAAGCCTATTTATCAATCATCTATCTATAGCTATCTATCTATCTATCTATCTATCTATCTATCTATCTATTTATCTATCTATCTATATTCCAAGAAAGGCAGCAGCACTCCAAAATAATGTGAAAAAGCAGGGTGTTCTTTATTCCACGGATGCAACTTTTCGGTGGGTACCCACCTTTTTCAAGCATACTTCATGCTTGAAAAAGGTGGTTATCCACCGAAACGTGATATATTATATAGTCCTTCACATGGGTCTACAGATTTAGCAAAAAGCTTGCACACTTGCTTTTCTGTTTTCTATTAAATAGGTTAGATGCCAAAATAAGCCACTGTATTCACTGCAACAAGATCTGACTGCAAACCATGAAAATCATGAGGTCTAAAGAACTTCCTGAAGAGCTCAGAGACAGAATTTTGGCAGGGTACAGATCTGTCCAAGCTTACAAATGAATTTCTGCAGCACTGAAGGTTCCTAAGAGCACAGTGACCTCCATAATCCTTTAAGGGAACAAGTTTGCAATGGCCACAACTCTTCCTCGATTTGGCCATCCAGCTAAACTAAGCAATCATGGGAGAAGGGCCGTGGTGAGAGAGGTAAAGAAGAACCCCAAGATCATTGTGGCTGAGCTGCAGAGATCCAGTAGGGAGATGGGAGTAAGTTTCACAAAGTCAACTATCACTGCAGCCTGCTACCAGTTGGGGCTTTACGGCAGACCCAGCCAGAGCCATGACCTAAACAGAACATCTCTGGAGAGACTTGAAAACTGCCACTTTAAATGTGCACCAAGGTTAAACATTCAAGATATGTTTTTAACTGAACTAACCAGACAAGAAATGCATGGGTAGATATAATCAACATAGCCTGGGGCAGGAGTGGAGAATGTCCAGCTGGATATTTATAGCTCCTGGAAACATTTGGTCAAGTAATCTTGTCATAGTCAAGCTGGTGCAAGTCACTGTAGATCCAGAGCAGAATGCCCAGAGAGCTGGTCATCATGGCACACCCCATCTCCACTCCTGCTTGTGGGCCACAAAATCTGTGAATTACAAGAGTGAACTGATTGGGATGGTGAGTCCAGTGACCTTCAAATTGCTGCACTCCAGTTTCTAATGTCCTCTTCCTTCTGCTGCCTAAAGCATGCAATGTGACACATCTTACCTGGTGCAGGTTTTGGCTTTTCCTCCTGGATTGGAATATATTTTTAAGTTAATAATATTGTTTGGAACCCTAAATGATTTTGAAATGGCTAGTAGCATTTAAAATGTTCACCACCCCTGGTCATGGTGGTTTAGCAGAAAGACAAAGTTCATAATAGTAGCTGGGAATTCCATCCACTTAGGTAACATTTTAAAACTAAGTATATGTGTGTTTGGTCACTGCTATTAACAAATCACAACAGAATTGTTGCTTGCTATCCATGGCCTCCTTCATTCTAACTTTTAAAAATGCTAGTAAGCCTCAAGGGGTATTTGGGCAGTTCCTAGAGCCCCTCCATGCTGCAGATTCACAGGCTGATTATATCTGGCATTAGAGTGCCGAGCAGGAGCAGAGGACCAGGGTGAGACAATGTAAAAGACTGTGAAACTACAGCACAGAGGGGCTCTGGGAACTGCCACAGTAGTCCTTTGGGCTCATCAGCATAGTTTTAGGAAGAGGCCATGGATAACAAATATAAGATTATTACCACAGTTTCAGTTCTTGGATCTATGAGTAAGTGTCCCTGGTTTATTCATGCTTGATTTTGATGGTAGATTTTCTTTAAGTTACAAAATGATGACTTTCCTTTCATCTTTGATTTTGACTTCATTAGCTTGGAAATATACTGTTTGTTAATTCCATACACATATCCAGTAGGAAAAGCCTTCCTTCATTTATCATAATGAATCTTTCTTTCATGTAAGTTTTTATATATCAAAGGATTCTCATTGATAATGTGTTACAAACACCTTCAGGGATCTCATCAAAATGCTCTGAAATACGTTTATTAGCGAATGAAATCTAAAACCAATTCTTAAATAAGCAGACGACAAAGAACTTTCAAGGATAATGAATCCACAATTAGACTCAAGGAGCGTTTCAGATACTTTCTCTAATTAAATATATATTTGATGAAGGTGCTCACAAAGAACAGCAGTCAAAACTTTAACATCAGTATGTACTGTATATATAGAATAGGACAATGTATAAGGAAACTTAAAAAAGAATTTGTATCTGTAAGTATCATGTGTGAGACCAAATCTGTGTTTCCATATACAAATAGATAAACAGGAAATAACTAAGTTATTGAACAACAACAGTCTATGCATGTAAGGTTCTGCTACATCACTGCTCTTCATCATGATGTCATCGATTGCCAAGACAGCTGGGAACCTATAAGATACTCCCCTAGCTATCATTTTGTAGACTTTAATAGAGAGGAAGTATATTAAAATATTCTGTGTATTGAATAAACCATCAAATTCCCTAGGGTTATCCCTTTAATAGTTTGCATAAATCAGCTTCCGGTCGGTAATCCACTGACAGATGAAGAATCTGATAATGTTTCCAAATAATTTAAAGGACATCTACCATCAGCCCGCTGTGCCCCTTTGTAGTAGTACCCAGTTCTGGATGTCCTTTTATAGATGCCTATTGCCCATTACTGAGTTCAGGCTGGAAGAAGTGATCTATTAATAATGTAATGAAAATGCATTATTCTTTCTGCACAAATCCATATGCATCACTTCCTTCCATGTTTGACCTTATAAGTTTGTAGAACTTATTTAAAAAAAAACATAAGCTTTCTAAGTCCTAGCTTGATTAAATGTACCATAGAGTCTTCTGTATCTACTGTAAAGTATACCTTTACTTTCTTAATGAAACTACTGCATATAAATTATACTTATAAACTCTGTTGGCAGTATCCAGCAAAAGATCTTTAACACAGCAGAATAAATAATATTATTTAAGTACATACTGTTCTTAGAGGTTGTGCTTTGTTCTCTGAAGCTACAGTACAACATTATATTTAACATCATATAAGTTAAGTGTTGATAAGCTACTCAATGGTACATTATATTGTCTATTTCAGATTTGTTTCATCTGCAAATTTTTTGAATGTAAAATTCTTATAGCTGTCATTTCAAAAGACACGTCCATCATAAAATTTCTAGTATAAAGGTATTTAAAATTTTTAGGGGGCAAACTACGCCTGTGCCGAGGCCGCTAGTAGTCTCTAGCCTCCTGTGTGCGCGCATGTGTGCCGCACTAACTTGTAGACACTAACTTGCGATCTGAGGGGCTGGATTGAGCCAGCGGAGCATTTAGGTGTGCACGTTCTACAGTACAAGCGCACAGCCAATAGCACAAGCTTTGAGTGCTCCGTGAGAGCATAGTATGATGGGACTTCAGCGGCCATCTAATTTACACTGTCCAGGCTACTAGGTTACCAATAAAAAGGTAAAAACCTTTACATAAACAATTTACCAATGCGATTACACAAAAAACTATAGGTCTTTTACAGGTAGGGTAAGAAATGATGACAAAACCAATAAAGATCATCCCCTATATGATGTATAGCGCATCATGTACACCTCTTATACAAGAGCAACATCAAAAATACCACAAGAAAAAAGAACGGCGAAATTATAGATAAAAATCTTCATTTTATTGTGATTCTATTTCGCAAAAATTTATAATGGTATATCCCGTAGATGGGATGGTATAAACAAGGAGTCAAATAGCCCCAGATGGAATAGGGCAAGCACAGAATACATAAACCTCCCCCGGTGAGACCAAGACCAAAAATACCCAATATATATAAATGAATATCATGTAAGAAAAAGTAATGCTAATCGAGGGTATAATAATTGTAGCTCTTTGTGTATAGAGAGAAGCGGAGGTACCCTTCGGCTTCAAAATATCCATGTATCAGCAATACACTCAGCCGAAAGCACGGTGATTGGTGGTCTATGGGCAATCCCTTGGGGCCAGATGTACACACTGGATATTTATTTTACTTGACCGTACAATTCCTTTAAGTGTGACTCGATTAGTCAATGTACTGCTTGCTTCTGAAGCAGTAGTTATGTGTGAACTACATAAATTGGCTTGATTCTGTATATTAGTTTCTTGGCAGACTGCTGAAATGGAGGTAATTTTTTTTGTCATAACTTTACACAATGCACTAATTACTACAATTAAAATGTGAGTGTATTATAGTAAGATGTATGTATATGTGTTCAGTATATACATATTCATAGCATGACATACTTGTTGGATTGCCAACCTGAGAGTTTCGGATTATTTATTGGACATGATTGCTCCATACAATATCAAATTGCACATTTGTATGCAGTCATTAAGAAAAATTAAATTACTTTATTTGGTAAAATTCATGGTGCACTTACACACATTTATAATTGTGTTATTCAACTAAGGAACATGTTAAAATTTGATTACAAATAAAGTTACACTTATAACACTTTTGTTAAAAAGCATACAGTAAGAACATACATTAAAAAAACAACAAACAATTACATTCCATGGAAATAAAGCTCAAATCCCAATGGTTTGCTTCATAATTGTTTTAATGTTTGATCCAATAAGAGCCAGATTTATGGAAAACCTAAAGAACACAGTGGGGTTCATTTACTAAGGGCCCGATTCACGGTTTCCCGACGTGTTATCCGAATATTTCCGATTAGCGCTGATTTTTCCTGAATTGCCCCGGGAATTTGGCGCACACGATCGGATTGTGGCGCATCGTGCCGGCATGCATGCAACGGAAATCGGGGGAGTGGCCGTTAAAAAAACCCGACAGATTTGGAAAAACCGTCGCATTTAAAAAAAAAAGTGTCGCTCGACACGCTCTTACCTGCACCCAGGGTAGGACGGTGAACTCCGATTCAATCCAATGGTCTTCAGCGCAGCAGCGACACCTGGTGGACGTCAGAGGAACTGCCTTAGTGAATCCCGGCCGGACCCGAATCCACCGCAGAGAACGCGCCGCTGGATCGCGAATGGACCGGGTAAGTAAATCTGCCCCAGTGTATAGGAAATGCAATGTAAAATGCATTTACACTGATGTAATGTCAAACTCCCTTATCAACTACTACTAGCTTGTATACCACATTCATTAAACTTACTTAAGACAGATGAATGTTATACAATCTTCATAGCTATGTTCACTAGCTATGGTAATTAAATATTAACTTTCCATTTTCAATTCATAACTTTTGCTATAATTACCCTAAAACTCCACTACAGGTGTGCTTAAACTACTACATGTGTGCTTAAAATTCTTTCCTAGATTAATGCTGGTGTCTGCTTATATTTTAATATGTGAAAGTAAAAAGTCAGTGGAAGCTTCTACGTGAATACAACATGACAAGCGTATATGGGATAGTAATACATGGCTATGTGCTTAGTAGCTATATGTAAATGACAGTCACACTAATTTGCACCTGTCACAATTATAAAATCCACCATAATAGCCGCTACTCCTCTGCATAATCAGCTTAAAACCTATTGTACAGTAATGATAGGAAAGCATGGAGCGGCTTATGCTAACGAAACAGTGACAATTTTGCCAAACGAAAGACTATTTAGTATGTATCTCATGTAGCGGCCATGCAGCAAGATGACTAGAAAAGTCTAGAATATGGAAGCTACCTAACTGTGACATTACATATGCATTACTGAACATTCACTGTGAAACTAGATACATTCAGAGCTAAGCTTATCCACTACTATATTCGCTGAATGTCAATGTTAGTTCAGTTTATTTTTATGTAGAAGAATTTATCCCCTTCATGACCAAGGTACTTTGATATCTGGATGTCCACATCAAAACATGTGATGATAGATGTTAAAGAGGAGCAAGATAACAAGTTTAATTAAACTGATACACATTTACCATCTATTAAGTCTGTTACAGTTATTGGGAGCATCATCACAATGGTCATCCCAGGATAGCCAATTGCTGCCACCACAATATCATGTTCGGTAAATAATATACATGAGTGGTATCCAACCACCAGGCCACAGAGCAAGATCGCGCTGTGGGGTGGGCAGGGCACATCACTACAGGGGCTAGGCTGGGCACATCAATATGGGGGCTAAGCTGGGCTGGGCAGGGTACATCACTTTGTTGCCAAGCTAAGCAAGCTGTCACCACGGGGGCTGGGCTGAGCAGGGGGCATCACTGTGGGGTCTGGGCGTTTTTGAAGGGGCTCTGCTGTGGACATTTTAGTAATGAGGGGAGGCTGCTGGACATTTTGTTAATGAGTAGTGGCTGCATTTCCCATACTGGGTTTATACTCAAGGGGCTACATAAAAAGGAGCACTCTCAGGAGAGGGCTACAGAAAAGGGGGAACTATAAAGGGGGCGACAGTAACGGGAAGGAGTTACATAAAAGGGAGCATTATTAAGGGGGCTATAGAAAAGGAGGGCTGTAGATTGGGGGCTGGAGGAAATGACAATATATATGGGTTAGTATTTGTGGTATTTCCTGGGACTATGGTTCTGGTCCCTGGAAAAAATGTTTGGGTGGAGCTGGTCCCTGAATAGAAAAAGGTTGGGGACCACTGCTATACAATATATTTTTTATTTGAATTAAAAGCCTTTGATCTTCACTTAAAGGACATCTACCACCAGTTTAGTGATGGCAGATATGTCCTAGTAAGAAGTTCCTTCTTAAGACTTCTTTTATTATAACTGCGTATCCAGCGACCGTGGAAAGATAGAGTTATAAAAGTTATGCAAATTATCCTGGGTCTCCCAGGCTACATCACGCCTCAGGGAGCCCAGCCCCCCATAGTTTTTCTCCAGACCCAACCATCACCTATCTATGGGCTTGGGAAGGAGGGGTGGAAACGGAGGGGGACGCTAGCACTACAAGGGTTTGCATGCATTAAAATACTAGGCTTACTGAGACGTAATTTGATAACTTTTATAACTCTATATTTCGCTGGGTATAATAAAAGAAGTCCTGAAGAACGATGCTCCAAAGAAACTTTTTACTAGAACACATTTACCATGAGTAAACTGATTGATGATGTCCTTAAAAATTCTGGTAATTTATCTTTAGTTTCTAACACTGACTGTCAGAAAGGAAAGGGAGGCACTGTTCTTGCTGCTTTACTCTTTCAGCCAGATTCTGAGCCATTTGAACCAGACTCTGCATCTGGTTAACCACGGCTTCAATGGCTTCCATTATTAAAGTGGCTTTTCCACAAAAGAAAATTTCACATTTAAAATCCCCTAGTCATGTTAACACATTAAATCTTACTTTAACCCCTTACTTTACAATTTTTCTCAGTGTTATTGCTGTTTTAGCTTCTATCACTCCCTAGACTTCTTAGTGCAAAATCCCAGGGTGTGAGAGGGGACTCTAATCAGACACATTGGGGCACATTTACTTACCCGGTCCATTCGCAATCCAGCGGCACGTTCTCTGCAGTGGATTCGGGTCCGGCCGGGATTCACTAAGGCAGTTCCTCCGACGTCCACCAGGTGTCGCTGCTTCGCTGAAGACCATCGGAATGCACTGAATTTCACCAAGCTATCCTGGGTGAAGGTAAGCACTCGTCGAGCGACACTTTTTAAAAAAAAAATGCAGCGTTTTTTCCGAATCCATCGGGTTTTCGTTCGGCCACTCCGCCCGATTTCCGTCACATGCATGCCGGCGCCGATGCGCCACAATCCTATCGTGTGCGCCAAAATCCCGGGGCAATTAAGGAAAAATTGGCACAAAACGGAAATATTTGGGTAACACGTCGGGAAAACGCGAATCGGGCCCTTAGTAAATGACCCCCGTTATTATCCCTCTAGTTCTGTGAGGTGGCAGTGTGTTTAGATTATCAGGCGACAGGTGTATAAACATTTTCATCTGGCTTCTGACATTGTACTAACACACTGACACATAGAGAGAGATGAGACAGATCAGAGATGATGAGATGTCTTTTAAACAGAGGCATGGCAGACAGAGGCTGACAGCCTTTTACACTGTCAGCACTGCTACATCTGTGTTCTCACATATATGTGCTTTTCTCCCTCTTCCCCCAAATAACTTATCTCCTTGTATTTTGTAGTTTTCAGCTTCTCTTTGCTCATGATATGCTGGCAGGAAGTGATCAGTGTGAGCTCCGTGAAGGGTGCGTGGCTACAGGCACAGAGCAGTAAGACATAGAAACTCTGCAAGCATGGCAAAATCCAAGATTGCGGCCCGACCCTAAAGTTGTGTCTAAGGGCAACTGAAATTGTGTACAGCAGGATTGATAGAGATGGGTTTAACTTATATCCGTGAAATGCTGTATTATTGTTAATAACAGTGAATTAGAAAATGTGTTATTTTGTTATGCTTTTCTTCATGGAAATACCCCTTTAAATAGATATTGACTGGTTAAAATGTAATTGGGCCACTGGACCCAGGGACAACAGACAAGACAGTGAACCTCCAGCCTCCCAACAGCTATGCCAGCTTGCCTCAGTGTGATACCAGACAACCACAAAGGCAGTCCCTTCCTATGCCAATGTGTGAACACAAAACAAGATGAAGAAATAAACAACACAAGAGGAAGGTTAGCAATCTGGGTCACAACAATGATATCAAATCAGACATAAAATCCCAGATTCAAGGGATAATCAACAAGAAGTGACAAAAATCCGAAACCAAAAGTAGAGTAACAATAGCACGGACTATAGAGCTAGCAAAGAGACTTCAAAGGGAACCTGTCACCAGGAGACCCATTTTTAGCACTCCCCCAGTCCCCACAGAGCATAGTACATACACTGCCAAAGTGTTTTTGTATAAAAAATAGGTTTTACAGAAAAAAAGATATGTTATATTGTACCTTTCATTAGCATCTGCTGTGTGACTAGGCAGTTGCCTTTTGGGAGGGGCTGGAAAGGAGCCGTTCCCCCCTACCCTTGGGAAACATGTGACCTTTTCAAATATATGAATAACACACTCGGGATTGGCTGTAGAGGAGCAGGGGGCGTCGCTAAGCCCAGTGATGGGTGTTTTCATATATTTGAAAAGGTCACATGGATGAGCTGTTCCCCAAGGGTGGGGGGGAACTGCTCCTTTCCAGCCCCTCCCATTAGGCAACTGTCTAGTCACACAGCAGATGCTAATGAAAGGTACAATATAACATATCTTTTTTTCTGTAAAACCTATTTTTAATACAAAAACACTTTGGCAGTGTATGTACTAAGCTCTGTGGGGACTGGGGGAGTGCTAAAAATGGGTCTCCTATTGACAGGTTCCCTTTAACCAGGACCTTCTGGTGGAACAGGGCAGAATATAAAGCTTTCTGGTTCAGTCATTTATCATTCAAAACTGCAGCTGCAAACAAACTGAAATCATACTCATACTCATACTGAACTCAACCCTGGGTATGGTTTTTATGCACAGAAGACGGAAACCTTATCCCATTCAGAATACTGCAGAGCAAATTGTCAAGTTGTGACAACCAGCACAGACAATATACAGGTGTAGAACTGTTTTGGGAGAAAAATATAATTAAATAATACTACTGCTTGACAAACCCTTTAATGTTATCAAAAATACATTATTCAGTTAATAAATGGTAAATTATATCCTAATAATAAATGTACAAGAAAATAACAAATTATACTTTCTGTCACATTCTGACAGGAGCATCTTGCCATTTTGCCTAGTCAATCAAATTGACAATCGTAAATGTGATTGATGTGAGTTAATATGGGAAGATAACATACTCTGTACATTAAAATTTCAAGTATGAAGGAGACAATGTTTAACTTTAGATAAAACGCTGTGTTCTTATAAATAGAAATGTACTTGTGGATATAAAGCCTACATTAAATTTAAATTATTAGTACAAATTAATTAGAAAATGGGAATAATAATGGAAAATTCCTAGTTACCAAACATTTTGTGGGTTTCAGAGCATCATACCACCCATATTTAGCATGAAATTAACTGGGACTTACTTTAAAGTGAATCTGTCATGCAAATTAACCCACCCAAAATAATGTGCAGCATGCTCAGTGAGTTACATAACACAGTGCAATACTACTGTATTACACTGTGTTATAGGAATAAGAGCTTGAACAGGTGAAGCTGTGAAAATGTGAAAAATCGCACCTAAAATTCAAAGCCCCATAACATCTTACAAAAATTGGAGGATGTATAAAACCAACATAAAGCAGACATTTATGACTATGTTGAAAAAGTAGAACATTTTGCAAGTCGAAAATTGAGAATTTTTCCAAATTTTCACCAAATATCTGTTTTTTCATAAATAAACAACTTTGGCTGGAGAATGTAGTCTACAGTATGGGCGCAGTGCTATGGTTCATGTGATGTTGTATTACACATTTGGGAATCAATAAAAACCTGGAAGATTTCCAAACTATATGCGCTGGATCATTGCGTTTTTGGATTGCTCCTTGTCAAGTACGCTGGTCACATGGGGATCCAAGCTGCCTGAGTGGAAGTCTCCCTAAGATTTATCTGGTCAGGTGAGTGTTTCCAACTTTCCATATATACTGTATTTAAGGACTTTTTTTTTAAACACAAAACATACCGCCAAAATTTTGTAACTAACATGAAGTACAAAGTGTCATGAGAAAACAATTTCAACATCACTTGGATATGTTAGTGTTGTAACCACTTGTAGTGACACACGTCAGATTTGAAAAAATGGGACATGTCAGGAAGGTGAAAAGTGGCTTCAGCCATAAGGGGTTAATACATTTTAAAATATATAAACCTTCTGTAAGAAAGTCTTCATTTCACAAGCTTCTGACACTTCTGTACCTCTGTACTTAGATGTACAAAGCTGTATAAGGTGACATTTTTTGCAAGGTGTACACAAATGGGGAACCAATTGTGATGGGGTAGATAATTATTATCAGCAACAAAACAAGTGCCCAAAGGGCTATACTACCCCTTTTAAATTCACCAAAACATCACTTTTATTCTTTTAAGTTTAAAAATCAAAAAGCTCTTGTACCAACAATTTCTAAAACTATCATTTGGAAGATTAACGTATAATGTTATTTTTAGAAATGATTAGGAGAACATAGCTAGGTGTGTGAGGTGCTTTGTATATATCAGAGGGTGGCGTGATAGATTGGTATTTTGTACTTTCCCTAATGTCTCTCTCATTCAGTGAGGGGGAGTCATAGGGGAACCCCCTTGCAGGGTACACATACACACCCTTCTCTTATCCTCTATCATATCACACTGAAGTGCGCACTGCTTCGGTATTTATCCCTAGAAGGTGGTGGGTATAAATCCACGATCTCAAAGTACCTTCTTCACCATGATCCAATATTTTGCAAGGTGAGCTGAAGTTTTCATTGCTACAATTTTGAGGACTTTATGACCTTTTGATCTCTTTTTATAATTTTTTTTATGGCAAAAACCCAATTTTTTATGGCGAAAACACTGTTTTCTATTATGGGCTTTAACAGCAGAAATAACCATTGTTATATTTTTATAGATCTGGACTTTTTGAACTGATTCACCTATAAAAGCCCATATGACAGCGCACACACACAGTCATCTGATCGCAGGTGTTATTGGCGGGTGTTTGCTGCAATATGCAGCAAAAACCTGTCTTGTATGGAGAGGGTTCAGCCTGTGAGGCTTCTCTATACTCCCTTAACAGGCTTGTAATGTAGTTATATGTCACAAGTAGGGATGAGCAGACCAATGTTCTCACACCAATGACAGAAGGTGATCAGACAAGAGGTTACTTTCCCTTGTTTGTGTCCCATAAAAACAAAAGAAGAGTGAAGAAATCAGGCAATACCTTTTTGAGGATTTCTTCACTCTTCTTCTCCTCTCTATGGCTGACATGGTACAAATCTACACTACCATAAAAGCAAAATGAGGTAGGAGCTTTTTATGAGGAGTAGAAGGGATTATGTACCAATTTCCAGGACAGTATCAGTTGTTGATTCACTAGTCCACGTGTGGTGATACTTTACATTGGTTTTTGTGGCAATTGGTGCTTAGGAAAATATGTGAATTTATCAAAAATATATTTTAAAAAAGATTACAGAAAACTGAGCTTTGATTGATAGTTATGGGCATTGCAGTTATCTCTCACATACCACTGCTTTTAAGCTCAGTACTGAGCAGCTACAGAAATGTACATTTTCAGATTTAAATTGCAGTGGGTACTGCAGCTCTTTCATATAGTTTTGCCAGAAAGAATTAACGGAATAATATATAGAGAGACATTTTAAATTAAGGTTGAAGTTTCATCCCCATTCACATTGATTTTAATTGGACTTCCTGACACATTGCCCATGCTAGGGAACTGTTCTTAATGAGATTGGTACATTTCCTGGTAGGCTGCATAGAAATGTTGGTATTGATGTTCTCACAAAGCTGTGATCTTATTAATGACATTTGGGAGAATTTAGGATGAGTATTAGAGCTGTATAATATTCAGGAAGCTATGAAATGAGAATATAATGAACACTAGTCCTTTTTAAATATTCAATGGGAATTTAACAGTTGATTACACATTATTAGGGAAACATTGGCAAGTCAGCTCTTGGTGGGCTTAGCAGAGCAAGAATGACTTTATCCAAATAATATTACTTAAGTGGTCTTAATAATTGTATAAAGTCAGTAGGGACTGATCATGATTATTTTAGGGGCTCTGTAGTTTTTAAATGTGGCAACAAATATAAAATAATGTACTGTAGTTGCTTAGAAAAAGAGAGAGATGGCAAATCTATGATAAATTAGGTGAATGCCACTCCCAATAGGACTGTGTACTCCAAGTTACATCTCCCAGTAATATACACTCGTTCATCACCTGCTACTCCCTCCCTTTCAAGAGTCCCAAGGTTGGTCAGATAAATTGATCTAGAATAATCAGCGAGAGCTAAGTGGTCTTAGTGGTAGTTTCTCAGTGTAAAAGGATAATCACAGCATGATTAAGTGTCTCCTTGGATTTAGTTCAAGAAAAAGACCCCAAATTTATCAAATGTGGTGCGAATTGCCCTTGTCAGTTTGCCTCACTCATGTGCAAATTCAATAATGGCGCATGGTGTTCAATTATCTGGTGCAATTGGCGCTGCTATTGAAGTTTGCACACAGTTGCAGCTTTTTCTTTTAATTGTGTCAAGACACAGTAATAAATGTGGAGTGAACTAGCAACACACACCAACACATCCATTTAGATGCACAGTTTTCAAAAGTATCAGAGTGTCTTGCCATGATGCATTACTGGGGCAAACACTTAGTAAATATATGTGTAAGCTCAAAAGACATTCTTTTTAGTGCAAACTTTGACAAAAACCTGGCACAGACCCAATTAAATATCTGGCCAATGGCATTTTGACTCATTATTGAGGCCTGATAAACATAAGGTAATGAGTTAGCTCAATCAAGTTTGAAGTCCTTGTCTTCATCAGCAAGGAGAAGGATATTGGAAATATACTGTAATGTACTTAAGTAAATAGTAGATACAATCTTGCAAAGCTGTACATAAGGCAGTATGCACTACTAATACGTGGCTGAACACCAAACCTTAGTTGCGTATACCAACAAGCATACAGTACATGTAACTTTGAGTGAGTGTTATTGCCAATCATCAACACCTACTAATACTTGCTATACGGACATGAAGTCAACTTAAGGCTTAAAATACTGTTTTGTACAAGAAAGATTCTAGCAGGACTGAGAGGCTGTTAAAATCGAGGAGCACTTTCTCACCTGTTTTATGTTTGCAGCAACTGCCCCAACGTAAAACTTAAGACAGTTTAAATTGGCACCAAACTCTGTTGGGATTGATAGACTGCATGAATGGAGGAATGAACTAACATCTTTATTATGGTCGCATTAATTTTTGTCTCCCATCTTTAGCCTATGTGTTTGGAGAAATTTTTAGGGGCAACTATACCTGTTGTCTGTACTAACATTTGTTATTTGTCAGAGGTACATTAGTCATTGTCTGGATCGCTTGGAAAAGGGTTGGGATATGCTGGGATAGAGAGGTTGATGAAATTAAGGAATAATTCAATTTCTAAGGAAGAAACAGGTGTTCTGAAAAGCATCCAGCTTTGTTCTTTTTTAATTTTATTTTATTGTTGCTTTGCTTTTCATTTGTGATCCCACAGAAGAGCATCCAAGATTTATGGTCTTGTGATCCCAAAGACTAAGACTAACTATATAAAGTTTACAACCAACAACCTATACAATAGAGATTACCCCTAAAACATACATAGGAACTATACAAACCACTCCGGAAGAATCGTACTGTAACAACCAGCAGACCGCCAAGATCTTGACAGTGCATGTGCAAAGAAACCAAGCCTTGATTTAACCCACCAGATAACGAGCCTAGATTGCAGGTGCTGACGAGGAATAGGAGAACGGAGAGGCAAATGCTGACGATACACGGTGAGATCCACAAGCGGCTTTACAAGATCTACATATAACTACAGAGAGTGGTATCGTATGAACAGAATTTTATTTGGGATCTATTATATAAGTACTTTTTACCAGCTCATAAGGATTGACTCTTACTGAAAAAACATATTGGGATCTATTCTTATTGCAAAAACATATCGGGATCGATTTTTTTTTCTGCTAATACTTATATGCATATGCAGGTGACTTTTTTTGCTGCTAAAAACTTATATTCATACGCAAGTGACTTTTATTTCTATTTTCATCATTGAATATATGAGGTGATTTTGATCCCCCAGTCTTCTAGGGGGAAGGGGAGGAGAAGAGAGAAAAGGGGTAATTTTTTTTTCTCCTTTGTATTAACGAAATGGTAGTAAGGATTATATCATGGAATATTTGGGCATTAAGTGATCAAATTAAAAGTTGTTCAATTTTTGATTTTTGATTTGGTGCAGAAACAGCACTTTTATGTTTGTTAGAAACACAATTCACTAATGAAACAGTTAATAGAGTAAAGAAGAGATGGGTGGGTTTGGAGTATCACTCATTTGGGAATACTTATTCAAGAGCTAATAAAGTTTGTATCAGATATAGAGGAATGCCCTGTCCTGATTATGGGGGATTTTACTAAGGTACTAGATCCAAAGCTGGACAGACTTAATGTGACCAGGCAGGACTCGAGCATGGAAACTTCTAGATCTAGATTGGCAAACCTTTGCACAGAATTAGGGTGGACGGATGTATGGAGGAATAAGTGTGGCCAGAGGAGAGTGTACTCTGGTATGAGCAAATCTTATGGCACATTATCTAGAATTGATCTTTGGTGAATCAACTCTTTATCCCTGTGGTCCATAAGATTGCCTATGAACCCACTGTCCTCTTAGACCACTCCTCAGTGGTGGTCACGGTTAGGGGAGAAGAAAAGATGGCACAACCCTTTAGGTTGAACCCGTACTGGCAGGTGGTATTGGATGGACAGTAGGATCTTAAAAAAGAAGTAAAAGAATTTTGGGATAACAATCATAATTTCTGTAATAGGTTAGGGGCACTGGATACCTATAAGGCTTTCATGCGAGGTTTATACCTTAAGGCGATATGCGTTGCAAAAAAACAGTATAATGGGCAGGAGGAGGCACACAAGCAGAAACTGGTTAAGGCAGAGAAGAAGTTGGCAGAAGATCCCTCAGAGAGGAATAAAAAGAGAACATTTGAAGCACAACGGGAATAAAAGGTTTTTATGAATAATAAGGCTCAACACAAATCTTTTTTCTCAGGACAAAGAGTGTTTATGGAAGGTGGAAAATCGGGCAGATTTATGGTGGATAAAATTGAGAACCCCAAAAAATGTAATTATGTTAGTGCAGTGTAGGGGGTGGATGGGAAAATAAGAAGGGATACGGAGCAAATATTATAGTAGATATCGGAGATATATAAATCATCCAACGTAAGTATGAAGGCAGAAAGCGATAGATATATAAGCTGAATTGAGTTCCTCAAACTGACAGATAACCAGAGGGAGTTTATGGATTCCCCTATTACATTAGAAGAGCTGGAAAATTTTGTAAAGAACTGCAGAATAGATATGGCTTCGGGGTCGGACGGTGTCCCATTTAGCTTTTACAGGAAGAATGCAGAGGTAGTATTATCAGGATTGATAGAGACTTAAGAAGATTCTATAAAAAGGGGAAAGTCTTTAATAGTATGTCCTAGGCCAATATAGTTCTGATTCTTAAGAAAGGTAAAGATAAAATGGATATGGGTTCCTATAGACCCATATCCCTTTTGAATACAGACTTTAGAATATTGGCAAAAACGTTGGCTATGAAATGAAGGATAGTAATAACTTCTCTTATTCACGAGTATCAAAACGGTTTTATTCCAGGGAGGAAAGTCAGAGATTGTTTACAGAGGCTGTACGCAGCCATTGAAATGGGGAGGGGGGCCTCCGCTCCATCCTGGCGCTGGATGCTGTGAAAGCATTCGATAGGGTGGAGTGGGGGTTCCTCTGGAAAGTGTTGGAATTGTTTGGCTTTGGCTTGATGTTTATTCGGTGGATCCGAAGCCTGTATGAATCTCCAAGAGTAAAATTCGAAAATAAGATAAAAAATGCTAAATGGGAAGGAATATGGTGAATTTGAGTTATCTAGGGGCACCAGACAGGGGTGCCCGTTGTCGCCCCTGTTGTTTGCCCTCTTTATTGAGCCATTGGCTATCCAGAAAAGAAAGGATAGGGCAATTTCTGGTGGAGGGTATGGGGGAGAGGGTGATAAAGTATGTTTATAAGTGGACAATATGATATTGTATATTAGAAACTCCCCTGGCTCTATACCAAGAGCTACCAAGAGTTACCAAGAGTTATGGAAATGATCGAAGAACATGGAAAATGGTCGGGCTGCAGATAAATTCCTGATCTCTTCTTCTGGATTGAACGGGAGGTCAGGCATGTTTCACAGATCTGGGAGAATGGTAGGATAAAAGCATTTGGGGATATTCAGTATTTGTTTCACCTAGGTAATGGGGATTTTCTTAGATTCTTTCAAGTCACACATGCATTAGCAGCAATTAAAGCTCAGAGGAATCTGAAGATTGAAAGTCACGAATGTATTGATTATTTACACACATTGACTAACTCAAGTAGAGTGATTTCTAAAGTTTATAAGTATTTTATAGAGGGGTAAACTTGCAACACTTTGCACAGCTCGAAAATTAAATGGGAATATAGTCTAGGACCTATCACGGAGGTTAGGTGGGCACAAAGCTTAAAGAATATAGCATTATGTTCTTTCAATTGGAACCATAGGATAATACAACATAACATAATACATAGGAAGAAAAGAAAAGAGTTATTCTGGTTGGATTGGTATAATAAAATTGTTATTGATTAATGATTATGTATATTTATATCTGAAGTGATTTGTGATAATACAATTCTGTATAAAACGGGGTTGTGTGATGATCTTAAATTGTTTATCTGTATTGTGTTAATGGAAAATTTAATAAAGATTTATATAATTAAAAAAAAAAGAAGCTTATGAACATGAATATCCACTTCCATGCATTGTAGTTTACTATTTACATATATACTGTGAGATAGTGATTGGGAAAGTCATTGAAGGCTGATATATTTCCCATAGGTTTCTGTCTTATGTGTTTTAGGCTCCATGGAAATAGTTTTGTGTAATGGACAGCTGCAACTTTCAAAGACTGACTTTTAGTAAAAACTGGAATCATGAGGCTCTTGAGCTGGATTGGGAAAATATAGGGAGTGTTTCCCTATCCCTGGTCCATTTAGGGTTTAAGACAATGGGGCACATTTACTTACCCGTCCCGTCACGATAACCGACGAGGATTGGGGTCTGCCGCGATTCACTAAGATTGTGCGTCCAATTTCCTGCATGTGTCGCTACTTCGCTGAGGTCTTCCAGAGTCTGCTAGCACCGATCGCGGGTGTTACCAGTAAGCCTTTGCTGCAATATGCAGCAAAGACTTACCGGCTATGTAGAGGGCTCGGCCCGCGAGCCCTCTCCATGAACTGGCCCCCGGCTTGTGCCGTACTGGTGCGGCGCAAGTCAGGAAGGGGTTAAGAAGTGTGTGCGCTGGGATTGTGGCGCACGTGACCCTTTTTGTGGCCCAGTTGCGGTGGCTTCCATGCGACACAAATTAGAGGGTGTGTCATCGGACGGTCCGACTGATTCAGATTGAGCACAGTTTTTAACTTGTGTTGCACATCCTATGTTAAAGATGCACCACAAGAAAGCTGGTGAACTTTGTCAGACCTGAGCGGGGAATCTAAACATTAATGATTTCAGGCGCACGATTTTAGTGAATAGCCGCATGCAGCATTATTCACGGACAATGCACTTTTAGTGAATTCCGGTGACCCTGTAAGTAAATGTTCTTAAACTTTAAGGATGTGTACCAGTGTAATCTAAAAGGTTGCACTACACACATTCAGGCCGGATTGGAGACCTGTCATGGCCATCCGCATCAGGCTGCATACCCAGCATGCTGATGGACACTGCCGGACCTGCCATTCCATTTCATACTCTGTTCATTCTGTGTCACATTTTTTCTTTATTTTTAGTTATATGAGTGACAGTTCTGTGAATACCTATAGAAATGTGAGATACATCCTTATAAAGATGATTTCAATACATTAGCTTAAACAATATTTACAACATAATATGACATATAACTTATGTTTTACAAAATAGATTTCCATATAGAAATACCACATGTACAGTATATCACATGCAATGGGATCTGTGAATATTTATGAACAATGGACATTTTTACACATGGACATGTGAATTCTATTTTAACACTCATACTTAAAGGGAACCTGCCATCAGGATTGCTTTTTCTGGCTCCCCATAGAGAATAGTGTACACATTGCCAAAGAGTTTACATTTCTGTAAGCAGATCTGTGTCCCTAGTCCTATGGGAGTGGACTGCTTCCCCCCTCCCACCCTCGTCTAAACCGCTCTATCATGTATCCTAATTTCAAATAAAAGAAAACCTCTCATGCCCCCCATATTTCCTCCCCCTGTCACTTCTACCCGCAGTACGTCATACATGGCTGCCCCACTCCACACCTGCCACTTCAATGGGACTAGGGACACATCTCTGCATCCAGAAAGGTAAACTTTGATAAAACTTTTTTTTTTTTAAAAACTTCACAGTTTTACTATAAAAACTCTTTGGCAATGTGTACACTATTCTCAATGGGGACATGGGGGGGGAGGGGGGGAGGACTCAGGTTATACCTTCCCTAGAATTGATTGAATCCATCCACTCAGTACAGCCTGCTTCCTCTCTTAGATTTCCATTGGTAGGGTTGGATTTGTCTACTTTTATGTGCCTGGCCACACCCCGTGCAACAGCTTGCATGCTCCAGGACACTGTGTGCACTTATTACGTTAGTGCATGTGCTGTGCACTGTAGTGCAGTGCTGAAAACTATCCCGCGATGTGATGAGAACAATTCCTTACAGGGGGATGGACAACTTATAGGTGTCAGATGATTAGAGCGCTGTGAGGGCACACTCCTGAGCTGCCGTTAGTTTTAATACCAGGTCACTTAAAGTGAATTAATCCTTACATGTGGCATATAAAGAAAAACATTTATATTAAAGTTGGTTATTTGTCATGCTAAATGCAAGTCTCAAAACAGAAGTGGCATGTAAAATAACTAGCTTGAGTTACTATGTTACGATGTGATAAAAATATAGAAGGTTTGAAAAACATTTTTGAAAAATATGAGTCATCCTGATATGACTTGCATATAAAGCATTCTAGTAAACAAATAAGACAGTAAACACTTACAGAGCTGAGCAATTTACTATTGCATTAGTATAAAAGTCATTATGTTATTCTGAAAAATATTATCTGATATTGAATTCAGATATTTTTGTTAACATGAAAATCACCTCATGGCCAATTGATAGTTATTACAATCCACTTATCTGATGAAATTGCGAATACAATTAGCTTCGATTTCCTGCATTTTCTCTCAAATACTGATTGTTGACAACTATAAAATGACTCGAGCAATGACTTCCAGTATAAGTCTCATGATATTTGTACAAATATTGTACCTTACTGGAAAATCCAACTGAAAATAGGAAAGAATTGCAACTTCATATCAACTTAAGGCCAAGTTTGCATTCAAAAAAATATTTAAAAAAATATTGCAGAATATATTTTTTCTTTTGTTGTAATTTTATTGTAGAGCAGTCTCCACTAAACAGATTGGGGGTCATTTACTAAGGGCCCGATTTGCGTTTTCCTGACGTGTTACCCTAATATTTCCGATTTGCAATGATTTTCCCTGTGTTGCCCCGGGATGCGATCGGATTGTGGCGCATCAGCGCTGGCATGCACGCGACGGAAATTGGGGTGTGTGGCCGAACTAAAACCCAACGGATTCGGAAAAACCGGCGCATTTAAAAAAAAAGTGTCGCTGGACTCGCGCTTACCTTCACCCACGATGGCTCGGTGAACTCTAGTGCGTTCCGATGCTGTTCAGCAGGGACACCTGGTGGACGTCGGAGGAACTACCTTAGTGAATCCCGGTCGGACCCCAATCCACCGCAGAGAACGCGCCACTGGATCGCGAAGGGACCGGGTAAGTAAATCTGCCCCATTATGTTGAGATTTGTCTGCTGTTTTAACTCACTGGACCACACAATAAGACTTAATCTCTGATTATTCTTTTATTTCTTTGAATTAAATTTGTATCTTTACAAAAAGTCAAATGGAAAAATCAAAGTCCTAGTCTAATTTACATACTGCATTCCATTTACAATACAATCAACAATTCATACCCTATACATCCATTGTTTGTCAATGAGACTCAATCTAAGTGGCTTTCAACATATGATGATTTTTCAGTAACTTTTGTTTGCCTTTATTCCCTAACTCTTCCCTTCTTCATAACTCTTATTGCTTTTACTCCTTGCAGCTTCAAAGTTCTTGCCATTTTTTGTGTTGACTGACATTTCTTAGAGTAAAGGTTTTTTTTCATTGTTTGTATTGTTTGTATTATTTTCCCTAAGTTAAGCTATTCTAGAAGTAGTGTGGAAATACTACAAACAGACTTTAACAATTTAAGACTTATTATGCATCAATGAGCTTTTTAGAGTCACTCACATAACTTTCCCATTGTAATCTGGAATGCATTTCTCACAGTCAGTCACAATATATCCCCAATCATAAAAAGGGTACTCCAGTAGGTAATAAAAAATATTATAAAAAGTGTATCTATTATATCTTAAAATGGAGGTGA
Source organism: Engystomops pustulosus (assembly GCA_019512145.1). NCBI lineage: Eukaryota > Metazoa > Chordata > Amphibia > Anura > Leptodactylidae > Engystomops > Engystomops pustulosus. The sequence continues at coordinate 96,670,858 of CM033641.1, read as the reverse complement.
AGACATGATGGGTGACAAAAATGATATGAATAGAATATAAACTATATCCTTTATAGTTTGAAATTCATCAGAAGGATAGTGACTATTCCCACCCTTGTTGTCTCCCCCCTGCTTCAACATGTGCACACCTTTTACATATGTTATAAATATTTTTTTTTGGACTGGATTAACAAGAAATAAAAGCTTAACCAAATGCAGTTCAATAATGCTACATGGCACAGGCCTACATGATCTGCCCCTTCTGTTGTATCAGAGTGTCAGTAAACGATGTGGCCACTGGGGGCTGTGATTGTAATAAGGCAGAAAGGAAGTAGGCCAACCCATTTCCGCAACACTGTTCCATCTTATGATTTCCTAAGTATTGTATTGAGTATTGTAATTTCCAGTACATATAGGAGCTAAGAGAGCTATGACACAACCCCTAAGGGATCACCTGCACAATGAAATTTAATAACATACAAAGTGAAAAAGAATTCTGATTGCAAGAGGATTAATCATTTTTGTGCTCCTCTGTTTTTTTTTTTACAGAACTTTTTTATCTCATATTTTATGCTGCATTCTGCTAAAATATATTATAAAACTAACATAAATAACCCCACAGGGAAAGTTCATTTTACTTAACTGCCAAACTTAATTAAGACAGCTTAGAATATTGCAGAATAAAAGCAGTAAAATATTTTTAAGCAGGATTCTTCAGTGAGCAAGCTATTAAACATGGAAACAAATCTCAGTATTTTTAGATCTCATTTAAGCAAATATAAATGAATGGAATATTAATTGGCAGTGTTATTTGGATGCAGTCATCAGGGAGTTTTATAACTAGAAATGATCTAAAATAATATTAGCAGAATTGCATCTTTTACTAACAGCAGATATTAGATTAAGAAAAAGGCCTCAAGGCTGTGAAAAATTTCACATTCCGGTCACATCATTTACACGAGCCTACCGTATATACAGGACGTTGTTTTGCTTGTGAACACATTATCATAGCCCCTGTGAGCACTGCATTATTGGAATACAAGTTGTCATAAACAGCAGTCCTATTCTACTAACACCACATGGAAAGCATCAGATGAAAATAAGAATTCCCCTGCAGCACAGCAGGGATCCCAACACATTACTTCTGATTTCCATGCAAGTACCAATGCAAACAATAACTTACTGTTATACTATATAATTACCTAATACTAATATCACATTGGGGCAGATTAACTTACCCGGTCCTGTCGCGATCCCGCGGTGCGTTGTCCGACGAGGATTCCGGTCTGCCGCGATTCACTAAGCTCATGCGCCCGAGTTCCTGCATCTGTTGCTTCTGCGCCGCGGTCTGACGCAGTTCACCTTCTTCTTCCCGGTGCTTGTAAGTGCGTGTTTCGCGATACAATTCTAAACGTTAAATCCTGCACGTTGTCCGATCGTCAGGTTGTGCGACGGCCCGCCCCCCATATTTGTGTTGTGTGCTAGCCGGCGCCGATGCGTTAAAATCCGATCGCGCGCGCCAAAATCCCGGGGCAAGTCGGCGCAAAAGGGAAAACAGCAGGAAACCCGAAGAAAATGCATCCAACGGACCCTTCGTAAATAAGCCCCATTGTCTCTATTGCAGTCATATTCAATTTTATTTAATAGGAGCAGAGCTGCAGTACCATAGACAAGACTAGGACACAGTGGAGTATGAAAACTTCTTCTACAAGTTGTATTTGGTGAAGGCGGCGAGCGCTGAACAGCTAAATAGTTGTTGGGATCAGATTATGATGACTGGTCTGGAGGATGGTTTGTTATTACTAGTGCTGAAGTCAATGATATTTCATCAAAATGGCTGCATGGGTAAGTATATGTCAATCATGTATTTTCCTTATAGAAGTCTATGAAAAAACTAACAAATATCAAGAAAAAAGCAGAGACTAAAGGATTACATGATGAAGTGGCAATAAAAAATAGTATTCATCAGTAATGGTAATACAGATTTTAGTCATGTTATTGGGTTGCTGTAGCATACTATGCACCCAAACTCCTGCACCCATGTAACCTCAATGGTGCACACTGGTGTAGTTTTGTATAGCACAACCTGTACAATAAATACACTCGCACAATACACAGTGCTAAGCATGAATAAACTGATTGTCTATAGAGGTCTTAAATGTTCAATATAATAAATATATAGAAGTTGCAGTTACAGATCTCAACATGTGATTTACACATTTCAAGTTGTTTTCCAATGGTGCACAGGAAGATGGAGAGCAAAAGCCATCTCAGTTCTGGAAAAAAACAAAAAGGAAAATTCTTCCAGCACTCAAAAATAGATCAATTCCAATAGATTTAATATTCCACTTAAAATACATGGTAAATAAGGGATGTATTGTAAAAGATTAATGTGTTTGGAACTACACAAATCTTTAGTTCTTAGTCATGGTCATGTGTAGTTCGAAGCACATTGGTTACCATGCATTCCTTATTTGCCATCTATTGTTAATGGAACATTAAAGGCTTTTGGATTTTATCTATTTTTGAGTGCTGAAGAATTTTCCTTTTTGTTTTCAAAATGTTCCCCTTCAACATGTGATTACACATTTCAAGTTGTTTTCCAATGGTGCACAGGAAGATGGAGAGCAAAAGCATCTCAGTTCTGGAAAAAACAAAAAGGAAAATTCTTCCAGCACTCAAAAAATAGATCAATTCCAATAGATTAATATTCCACTTAAAATACAGGTAAAAAGGGATGTATTGTAAAAGATTAATGTGTTGGAACTACACCAATCTTTCATTTTAGTCATGGTCATGTGTAGTTCGAAGCACATTGGTTACCATGCATTCCTTATTTGCCATCTATTGTTAATGGAACATTAAAGGCTTTTGGATTTTATCTATTTTTGAGTGCTGAAGAATTTTCCTTTTTGTTTTCAAAATGTTCCCCTAAATCAGTTGATACCATTATTTTGAGGGGGGGGGGGGCACAATCGTACAAATTACAGTCTAAAAGACATGCAATAATGTAGTGCACGACAAGAAGGTTTGACTCCACACGGGAGCAAGGGAGGCTATATACATATAACTATATAAATTGAGGTAAATGATCCATAGAAAAGGTAACATATTATTTTTAAGGTACAGTGAACGGCACCCCCCCCCCAAAAAATAAAAAAAAATCATGAAACAAGAATGATGATTTTTTATTCCTCCATATATTTCAAGAGTTAACAAATATCACAATCAAACTAATGATCCAATAAAATGAAGTTATTTTTCAGTTGCATCTAATCATTCAGAAAAAAGCCATTATGGGGATTTACAAGAGGTCTAAAAGAATCTTCTTGTTGCCAATGGAACCAATCGCAGCTACCCTTTAAAATATTCATGAGCACTGGTAAAATGAAAAGTGAGCTGTAATGGTTTCCCTGAGACAACTAAGAGCATTCTTAATTTAGACAGCTTGATAAATGCCCCTATAGTCCAATTGCTAAAAAAAAATAATATACGTGTCTTAAAAAGTGACAATGCAAGTCCCGCCTCTGAATGGCCGCACTTCACTTCAATGCCATGGTGTGTGCCACATAGAGCAGATTACCAGCAGGCATAGGGGTATTGGACATAATTGGGTAAAATTGAGTATCAAAACTTTGTGGTGCATATGTATGTACCAATGAGAATGTGTACATTTTTTAAAAAGATCTCTAGTTAGTCAAAAAAATGTAAAATTTCAAAATTGCACCGGATTTTGTTTTATACCCTCGTGAAACCAATGAATGGTTAAAAACTCCATAAAAGTTGTTTTACATATGGTGATGGGTATAGTTTCTTATATCGGTTGAATTTATGGGATTTTAACTATTATTAGGCCTCTCAAGTGACTCAAAGCTGAGCAGGTACCTCAAAGTCAAAAACATCACGTCAACTACCATGGGTTCGGAAGGCAAATTCCGAGAATGTTAGTGGTGACTGTCAGGAAGGGTAGAATTGTGAGCCCTGCGCTTCCCAAACTCCTGTCACTACCTTACTCTGCCAGCTTGCATAAACTGTGCAGCAGGCATACCCTGCAAAATGCATCAAGAAAAGAGGACAGGCCAAAAAAACAGGGCAAAACATAACAACAAAGGGGAAGTCATACAAACCAGTCAAAACCAAATAGTAGGGAGGGGGGATAAAATGATAGGACAGAAGAATCGTGAAGATATTGGCAATAGGTTACGATTAACAGCAAAGAACCCATTGGATAAGTATTGGTTTGCGATCTGGGGTTGATTCCCTCCTGATGTGTGTGTCCTGCGTTTTATGTCATGTAGTTTTTGATGTGAGTAACATGCTATGTATAATATGCCATGGTTAGAAGGGAGAATTCCCTCTTTTCGGTTAAAATATCTATATTTTTATTAATTTGTCGACAATGTACTAGGCTGAGTTTTATGACCGGAGTTCAGCAAAAGGTTTTGATACTTTATAAATGTCTGTACCTTTTATGATGGAAAATAATAAAAATACAGTTCAAAAAAAATAGTAACAGCAAATGTAGCAGAATATCCAATGAGCGCCTGGAACACACACCATAGAGATGTAAATGAAAGAATGAGTAATTGGGCTCTGCCCCTGCAAGGTAAAACCATCATGCACTCCAAAGGCACCTGTGACACCCCCCCCCCCCACACAGAGAGGAGTAGTGACATCACAGTCACAGCAACCGAGCAGCCCTGTATGTTCACAAGGCCAGGCCACATGCAGAAATTCAGAGAGTTCTGACAATGACCTATGCAAAAGTTCAATAACAATTTTGCTGGAACTAGCATAGTATGTGTGACCATGACTATATGAATTACTGTGTGTTGTGTTTAAACATGTAAATGGGGGCTATCTGTTCGTGCAGTTTGGTCTCAATTTTTTTATTTTTTTACTTTTGCCAGACGCAGTTTTCCTGCCATCCATTTTAATTTGTTATACAGTGGTTGAGTCCTACCTTCCGACAGCTTAATTCCATTATATAAATAAATAGCCGGTGCCAAAACATTGAAGTGTTACCAAGAGTGAAGGGGCACTTCTTCCCTTTTAAGAAAACAAGGTTTTCTACAAGAGGAGACAAGGCTTCGTACTGAGGAACTGGGAATCGGTGTAAAAGACTGCCTCAGGAACGCTCACAGGAGGGCATGTGGTTGATACTTTCTACTGTTGTTATCTTCTCGATGTGTCACGAGAACATTTGGTGCCCAAGGAAGGCAGGACCCCCCCCATTAATCCTCCAATAAAAATCTAAAGTAAACGCACTGTCAATATGTCCATTATAGTTAATTACACAATCTATTGTGTACAAAATTCACTCTGCCGAAACCAACCACTTTTTATTACTGATAACTGGTGCAAATAAGCTCCAACCATGTAGCTAAAATTATGGGTTATAGGAGAAAAAGATGCTCCAAAGTGGCTGAAGCTCTATGAAGATGTAAAGTTACATTCAAAAGTTTGCAGAAACAGCTGTTACGCAGGTCCTGTTCAGCAACCAAGTGTTGAGTATCCTAGGATTTTTTTCCAAATGGCAGGTGCTTGTGGTGGAAAAGAAAGAGAAAAACAAGTGGTTTGAGGAGTCTTGACCACACATTGATAGGAAAATCCTGCAAGGGTTTATCTGCGGATTTATTTTTGTTTATTACCAGAACATGGTGATCAATGTCAAATGGTGGGAATACCTTACACCCCCCCCCCCCACCACCACCAATCAACCAACCGTAGAAGCAGCCAGGTTCTCAATGAATAGCCCTTCTAGGCAAAACAACTCTAATAATAGTTGATTGTCATGACCGGGTTGCAGTTTTGTCACTTTCAAGTAAAACTGGCTGGCTTGCAAAATCAAGCCCAAAGATGCTATATAATGTATGTAATGGGCTTGCTAAACTCTAGGGGGTACAGATCTTTCCAAATCAGTGGTCTCTTCAGGCAGCCACTAATTGGTTAGTGGTGAGATGTTAGACCTCCATCAGATGTTGATCCACCCATCAAAAGGTTAGGTGACCAAATTGATCTAAAAGGAATTATATTGATAAATAGATTTAATTGCCAAACAGATTTCATACAGTTGTTAATGCAGATATTGTATCAGTGATCTAGTAACCTAGGTACCAGTACACTAGCGACACCTAGGCCACACTAGCCACAGGGAGGTACACGGGTGCGCCTGACAACTCAGACATGGGTCACAGGTGCACCCATGACAATCAAAAACATGTTAAATATCCCCCACATTCAAAATTTCAAAAAAGATTTCCCATCCGGTGAGCAGAACAAGGAAAAAAAACATTTTTACAATTTGTATTATCATTTAGCCACTTGTTAAAATATTAAGAAAAAGTGAGTATAGTCATACAGTCCCAAAATTAGGCTTAATAAAACATTCGCGTGCCCACAAAAAATGACCCCTCATATGTACAAGAATGAAAAAGTTATCCACATTACAATATGGTACCATATTATCAAAGTTAAAGCGTAAACAAAGCTATAAAAATTGATAACTCTTTGATTTTGTGAACCCAAAGAATAGAGAGGATATGTTCATTTGGGCCTGAATGCAAAAAAAAAACAAAAAACAAACCTATAATTAAAAAGGTTCACTTTTTTAAAATGTATTCTTTACTGAAATTGGAAATAAAAAAATTACAGTTCACATACTCTCATCAGCAATTCACAAAGGGTATTTCGACTTAACTATCTACATCTCAAACAATCAAACACATACCAGGACACACCGCAAAAAACCTATTCAGGGAATACAATTTACATGCTAACAGTTCAAATCCAAACCATACGAAAAAAGCGATACCAGTAGGGAATTTACCCATGCAAAAGGAATGAGTACACCATACCGATACCTGTAAATGTACAACAAATGTATGTAAGCGTATTTGACTATAGGCATGGACATTCAAAATGACACCAACCAGAAACACGAAACGCCACGAATTGCCGAGGAATCAACACCGGATTTCCATTTCTGCTGTTTCAGAGCTGGGGTTTCGGTTCTTTGCATGTAGTCGCCTCTTGGCGTCCGTGGCCATAGCCCATGAATAAGAGTGTCTGTAGCATAGAAACGCGTATGGAAGTCAGGCTACTACAAAAAACAACAAAACAAAAAAAAACTGTCAAATAGCCAGCCGGGATGATGACATGGGTAACAGGCGGTATGGTGTATTGTAAGTTGATTTGATCAAGCACTTTTTTGAATAAAGACGAAGTTTTAATACAAACCTGGATACAAGCGCTAGATAATCCCGTTCTTTAACTGTCAGCATTAATGGTTAATGTAGTGTTTGTATAAACATAACTAATGCACATTTCTAGACATGTTTAAGAAATAATTATATTGCTAAAGGTAATATTTACAAATATGTTGCCAAAATAGATTCACATTGAGTACTTCTATCTTAAACTGCAGCAGTCAGATTTAAATTTGCAATTTTTTAAGTAGTTCTGAAAGCCTGAAGGTCACTGTCACAGAAGCGAAAGTTTCTGCGATTTCTTCATACATCTTTTCAACTGGATAAATTATATGTGACCTTTTATACTCTTTATGTTTAAAATGGTGGGGTGAGTATTGTCAATCTCTGAGCTTCTCTTTTAGGGGCCAGATTTGTTTAGCTAAAGTCTTTATATGCTTTCATTTTAGTAACCATAGGATAGTCATATGAAAGACCTTAAGAGAGGTCACAACATAGAGGAGATTTACACTATCCTTTAATTGGCAATTTTATGGAGGAAATGTAGTTACAAAATGGTAGCATGAGTTACAATGCTATGTAAAGGTTTTCAAGAAATATAAAACATCCAGTCATAAACCCTATCTTTAGTATGCCATTGATTGTACTTAGTTAATATTGGTAACATCTTAAATATTTTCTCATTTTGAATTCATCTGAAATTATTATAATAAAGAAAATAATAATTTCAATATTTGTTATGAAGGGTTCATGGAACAGATAGAGACCTTGGGCCCTATTCCATCTCTCCTGCCTAAATGACCTACCTACCTAAGTGATAGGAGAACAGTGGTCAACATTCCTTTCAGTGCCGAAGTGAGAGTGGAGACAAAAACAAGACTACAAACAGAGAAGGATAGTCAGCCCCAAATGTGGTTTAAGACCATAGGGACAATGCAGACAAAATCACTATCATACAGATTGACACGAATAGGAAAAGGGTTAAAAATTCAGATATACTTGGCAGTCCTTGGAATTTCAAAATACAAGTTTAAATACAGTCATGAGTCTAGCAAATTCATGCGTATGTTGACAGCTCATCCGAAGACTTTCTAAAGCCTATTTATCATCATCTATCTATAGCTATCTATCTATAATCTATTTAGCTATCTTCTATCTTCCAAGAAGGCAGCAGTACTCAAAATAAGTGAAAAAGCAGGGGTTCTTATTCCAGGATCAACTTTTCGGGGGTACCCACTTTTCAAGCACTCTCAGCTTGAAAAAGGTGGTTATCCACCGAAACGGGATATATATTATATAGTCCTATTCACCATGGGTCTACACAATTTTGTTTAGGCAAAAAGCTTGCACACTTGCTTTCTGTTTTTATAAAATAGGTAGATGCCAAAATAGCCACTTATCACTGCAACAAATGGACTTGCCAACCATGAAATCATGAGGTCTACAGAACTTCCTGAAGAGCTCAGAGACAGAATTTTGGCAGGGTACAGATCTGTACAAGCTTACAAATGAATTCTGCAGCACTGAGGTTCCTAAGAGACACAGGACCTCCAGAATCCTTTAAGGGAAACAAAGTTGGCATAGGCCCACAAATTTCCTCGATTTGGCCATCCGCCTAAAATAAAGCAATCATGGAGAAGGGCCCATGGTGAGAGAGGGGGGGGGGGGGGTAAAGAGAACCCCAAGATCATTGTGGCTGAGTGCAGAGATCCAGTAGGGAGATGGAGTAAGTTTCACAAAGTCAACGTACACTGCAGCCTGCGACAGTTGGGGCTTTCCGGCAGACAGCCAGAGCCATGACCATAAACCGAAACATCTCTGGAGAGACTTGAAAACCCACTTTAAATGTTGCACCAAGGTTAAAATTCAAGATAGTTTTTAAACTGAACTAACCAGAAGAAATGATGGGTTAGATATAATCAAAATAGCATGGGGCAGGAGTGGAGAATGTCCAGAGGAATTTATAGCTCCTGGAAACATTGGTCAAGTAATCTTGTCATAGTCAAGCTGGTGCAAGTCATGTAGATCCAGAGCAGAAGGCCAGGAGAGCTGGTCATCATGGCACCACCCCCATCTCCCACTCTGCTTGTGGGCCACAAACTGTGAATTACAAGAGTGAACTGAGTGGGATGTGAGTCCAGTGACCTCAAATGCCGCACTCCATTTCTAATGTCCTCTTCCTTCTGCTGCCTAAAGCATTGCAATGGACACATCTTACCGGGTGACAGGTTTGGCTTTTCCTCCTGGAGTTGGAATATTTTTAAGTTAATAATATTGTTGGGAAACCCTAAATGATTTTGAAAGCTAGTAGCATTTAAAAGTTCACCCCCCTGAGTCATGGGGTTTAGCAGAAGACAAAGTTCATAATAGTAGCGGGAATTCAATCCACTTAGGTAACATTTTAAAAACTAAGATATGTGGTTTGGTCAATGATATAACAAATCACAACAGAATTGTTGCTTGCTATCCATGGCCTCCTTCATTCAACTTTTAAAAATGCTAGTAAGCCTCAAGGGGTATTTGGGCAGTTCCTAGAGCCCCTCCATGCTGCAGATTCACAGGCTGATATATCTGGCATTAGAGTGCCGAGCAGGAGCAGAGGACCAGGGTGAGACAATGTAAAAGATGTGAACACTACAGCACAGAGGGGCTCTGGGGAACTGCCACAGTAGTCCTGGGCTCATCAGCCTAGTTTTAGGAAGAGGACATGGATAACAACTATAAGATTATACCACAGTTTCAGTCTTGGATCTATGAGTAAGTGTCCTGGTTTATTCATGACTTGATTTTGATGGTAGATTTTCTTTAAGTTACAAAATGATGACTGTCCTTTCATCTTTGATTTGACTTCATTAGCTGGAATATACTTGTTTGTTAATTCCATACCACTATCCAGTGGTAGGAAAAGCCTTCCGCATTGATCATAATGAATATTTCTTTCATGTAAGTTTTTATTATCAAGGATTCTCATGATCATGTGTTACAAACACTTCAGGGATCTCATCAAAATGCTCGAAATACGTTTATTAGCGAATGCAATCTAAAACCAATCTTAAATAAGAAGACGACAAAGAACTTTCAAGGATAATGAATCCACAATTAGACTCAAGGAGCGTTTCAGATACTTTCTCTAATTAAATAAATGATGAAGTGCCGCACACAAAGAACAGCAGTCACAAAACTTTAACATCGTATGTACGGTATATATAGAATGGACAAGTATAAGGAAACTTAAACAAAGAATTTGTCTCTGTAAGGATCGGTGTGAGACCAATCGGTGTTTCCATATACAATAGATAAACAGGAAATAACTAAGTTATTGACAACAACCGTCTATGCTGGGAAGGGGGGATCTGCTACATCACTGCTCTCATCATGATGTCATCGATGGCCACGACAGCTGGGAACCTAGAAGATACTCCCAGCTATCATTGCTAGACTTTAATAGAGAGGAAGATATTAAACGATTCTGTGTATTGAATAAACCATCAGTTCCCTAGGGTGAATCCTTAATAGTTGCATAAAATAAGCTTCCCCCGGTACGGGAATCCACTGACAGAGAAGATCGATAATGTTTCCAAATAATTTAAAGGACATCTACCACATCAGCCCGCTGTGTCCCTTTGAGTAGTACCCAGTTCGGATGTCTTTTATAGATGCTATGCCCATACTGAGTTCAGGATGGAAGAATGATCTATTAATATGTAAGGAAAATGCATTATTCTTCCTGCACAAATCCATATGCATCAATTCCTTCCATGTTTGACCTTATAAGTTTGTCGAACTTATTCAAAAAAAAATAAGCTTTCTAAGTCCTAGCCGTGATTAATGTACCATAGAGTATTCTGTATCTACGTAAAGTAACCTTTACTTTCTTATGAAACTACTGCCATATAAATTATACTAAAAACTCTTTGGCAGTATCCAGCAAAAGATCTTAACACAGACCAGAATAAATAATATATTTAAGTTACATACTGTTCTAGAGGTGGTGGTTTGTCTCTGAGCTACAGTAAAACATTATTTTACATCATATTAAGTTAAGTGTTGAGAAGCGAATCAATGCGTACATATATTGTCGATTCAGATTTGTTCACTGCAAATTTTGAATGTAACATTCTTCTAGCTGTCATTTCAAAAGGACACGTCCATCATAAAAATTTATAGTATAAAAGGGATTTAAAAGTTTTTAATGGAGGGCGGCAAACTACCCTTGCCGAGGCCGCCTAGTGTCTCTAGCCTCCTGTGGCGCGCATGTGTGCCGCACTAACTGTAGACACTACTTGCGAATATGAGGGGCTGGATTGAGCCAAGCGGAGCATTTAGGCGTGCACGTTCTACAGTACAAGCGCACAGCCAATAGCACAAGCTTTGAGTTGCTCCGTGAGGAGCATAGTATGATGGGAACTTCAGCGGCCATCTATTTACAATGTCCAGGCTACTATTACAATAAAAAAGGGTTAAAAACCTTTAACTAAAAAACATTACCAATGCGATTACACAAAAAACAGAGGTTTTTACAGGTAGGGTAAGAAATGATGGACAAAACCAATAAAGATCATCCCCTATAGATGTAAGACGCATCATGTACACCTCTTATCCAAGAGCCAACATCAAAAATACCACAAGAAAAAGAACGCGAAATTATAGATAAAAATCTTCATTTTATTGTGATTCTATTACGCCAAAAATTTATAATGGTATATGTCGATGAGATGGGATGGTATAAACAAGGAGTCAATAGCACCAGAGGAATAGGGGCAAGCACGAATACAAACCTCCCCGGTGAGACCAAGACCAAAAATACCCAAATATATAAATGAATATCATGTAAGAAAAAAGTAATGCTAATCGAGGGTATATAATTGTAGATCTTGTGTATAGAGAGAAAGCGGAGTACCAATTAGGCTCAACATATCCAATGTATCAGCATACACTCAGCCGAAAAGCCGGGTGAGTGGTGGTCTATGGGCAATCCCTGGGGGCCAGATGTACACACTGCGATATTTATTCACTTGACAGTACAATTCCTTTAAGGGGACTCGCTTAGTAATGTACTGCTTGTTCTGAAGCGTAGTTAGGTGTGAACTAACATAAATGGCTTGATTCTGTATATTAGTTTCTTGGAAGACTGCTGAAATGAGGTAATTTTTTGTATAACTTTACACAATGCACTAATTACTACAATTAAAATGTGAGTGTATTATAGTAGATGTATGTTATGTGTTCAGTATCTACATATTCATAGCAGACATACTTGTTGATTGCCAACCTGAGAGTTTCGATTATTTATGGAATGATTGCTCCATACATATCAAAGTGACACATTGGTATGCAGTCATAAGAAAATTAAATTATTTATTGGTAAAATTATGGTGCACTTACACACATTTATAATGTGTTATTCAACTAAGGAACATGTTAAACTTGATACAAATAAATTACACTTATAACACTTTGTTAAAAAAGCATACAGTAAGAAACATACCATTAAAAAAAACAAAAACAATACATTAATGGAAATAAAGCTCCAAATCCAATGTTTGCTTCATAAATTGTTTTAATGTTGATCCAATAAGAGCCAGATTTTATGGAAAACCTAAAAACACAGTGGGGTTCATGTACTAAGGGGCCCGATCCGGTCCAGACGTGTTATCCGAATATTTCCGATTAGCGCTGATGTTTCCTGAATTGCCCGGGGAATTTGGCGCACACATCGGATTGTGGAGCATAGTGCCGGCATGCAGGAAACGGAAATCGGGGGAGTGGCCGTAAAAAAAAACCCTGACAGATGGACAAAAAAAAAACAAAAAAACCGTCGCATTTAAAAAAAAAAAGTGTCGCTCGACACGGCTCTTACCTGCACCCAGGGTAGACGGTGAACTCCGATTCAATCCAATGGTCTTCAGCGCACAGGGTACACTGTGGACGTCAGAGGACTGCCTTAGTGAATCCCGGCCGGACCCGAAATCACCGCCAGAGAACGCCGCCGATGGATCGAGAATGGACCGGTAAGAAATTGCCCCAGTGTAAGGAAATGCAATGTAAAATGCATTACACTGAGTAAGGTCAAACTCCATTATCAAATACTACTAGCTTGTATACCACATCATTAACTTACTTAAGACCAGATGAATGTTATACAATCTCATAGCTAGGTTCACTAGCGGCTATTGGTAATTAAATATTAACTTTCATTTTTTCAATTCATAACTTTTGCGATAATACCCTAAACTCCATACAGGTGGCTTAAAACTACTACATGTGTGCTTAAAAGCTCCTAGATTAATGATGGGTTGCTTATATTTTAATAGGTGAAAAGTAAAAAAGTCAGTGAAGCTTCTACGTGGAATACACATGCAAGCTTGATTAAAACTAATTTTTTTTTTTTTTTTTTTTTTTTTTTTTTTTTTTTTTTTTTTTTTTTTTTTTTTTTTTTTTTTTTTTTTTTTTTTTTTTTTTTTTTTTTTTCTTTTTTGTTTTTTTTTTTTTTTCTTTCTTTTCGGATAGTAAATACAGGCTATGTGCTTAGTAGGATATGTAAATGACCACAGTCACACTAATTGCCACCTGTCACAATATAAAATCACCATAATAGCGCTACTCCTCTGATATCAGCTTAAACATCTTGTACAGTAATGATAGGAAAAGCATGGAGCGGCTTATGCTAACGAAATCAGTGACAATTTTGCCAACGAAAGAATATTTAGTATGTATTCTCATGTAGCGGCCATGCGCAAGATGACTAGAAAAGTCTAGAATATGGAAGCTACCTAACTGTGACATTACGTATGCATTATGAACATTCACTGTGAAACTAGTACATTCAGAGCTAAGCTTATCCACTACTATATTCGCTGAATGTTAAATGTTAGTTCAGTTTATTTTTATGTAGAAGAATTTTATCCCTTCTGACCAAGGTCCTGATATCGGATGTCCACATCAAAAATGTGATGATAGATGTTAAAGAGGAGAAGATAACAAGTTAATTAAAACTGATCCCCATTTACCATCTATTAAGTTCTGTTACAGTTATTGGGAGCATCATCACAATGGTCATCCCAGGATGCCAATTGCTGCCACACAATCATGTTCGGTAAATAATATACATGAGTGGTATCCAACACAGGCCACAGAGCAAGAGCGCGCTGTGGGGTGGGCAGGGAACATCACTACAGGGGCTAGGTGGGCACATCAATATGGGGGCTAGCTGGGCTGGGGCAGTGTCCATTCACTTTGTTGCCAAGCTAACAAGCTGTCACACGGGGGCTGGGCTGAGCAGGGGGCATCACTGTGGGGTCTGGGCGTTTTTCGAAGGGGCCTATGCTGTGACTTTTAGTAATGAGGGGAGGATGCGGACATTTTGTTAAGCTAGTGGCTGCATTTCCCATACTGGGTTTATACTCAAGGGGCTACATAAAAAGGAGCACTATCAGGAGAGGGCTACAGAAAAGGGGGCAACTAAAAGGGGGCGACAGTAAACGGGAAGGAGGTAATAAAAGGGGAGCATTAGTAAGGGGGCTATAGAAAAGGAGGCTGTAGATGGGGGGCCGGAGGAAATGACAAGATCTATGGGTTAGTATTGGTGGTATTTTGGACTCTGGTTCTGGTCCGAAAAAATGTTTGGGTGGAGCTGGGTCCTGAATAGGAAAAAGGTTGGGACCAATGCTATACATATATTTTTTATTTGATTAAAAGCCTTGATCGTCACTTAAAGGGACATCTACCACAGTTAGTGCTGGCAGATATGTCCTGAAGAAGTCCTTCTTAAGACTTCTTGTCTTATAACTGCGTATCCAGCGACCGTGGAAAGATAGGTTATAAAAAGTATGCAAATATATCCTGGGTCTCCCAGGCTACATCACGCCTCAGGAGCCCAGCCCCCCATAGTTTGTCTCCAGAACCCAACATCACTATCTATGGGCTTGCAGGAAGGAGGGGTGGAAACGGAGGGGACGCTAGCACTACAAGGGTTGCAGCATTAAAATATAGCTTATGAGACGTAATTTGAATAACTTTTTAACTCTATATTTCGCTGGGTATAATAAAAGAAGTCCGAAGGAACGATGCGCCCAAGGAAAAATTTTTACTAGAAACACATTTACCATGCAGTAAAACTGATTGATGATGTCCTTAAAATTCTGGTAATTTATATTGAGTTTCTAACACTGACTGTCAGAAAAGGAAAGGGAGGCCACTGTTCTTGCTTGTTTACTCTTCAGCCGATTCTGAGCAATTTGAACAGACTCTGTGGCCATCTGGTTACCACGGCTTCAATGGCTTCCATTATTAAAGTGCTTTTCCACAAAAGAAATTCACATTTAAAAATCCCCTAGTAGTTAACACATTAAATCTTACTTAACCCATTACTTTAAAATTTTCTCAGTGTTATTGCGCGTGGTTTTTAGCTTCTACACTCCCTAGATTTTAGATGCAAATCCCAGGGTGTGAGAGGGGACTCTAATCAGAAATTGGGGCACATTACTTACACGGTCCCATTCGCATCCAGCGGCACTTATCGCAGTGGATTCGGGTCCGGCCGGGATCACTAAGGAGTTCTCCGACGTCACAGGTGTCGCTGCTCGCTGAAGGGACCATCGGAAATGCACTGAATTTCACAAGTATCTGGGTGAAGTAAGCACTCGTCGAGCGACACTTTTTAAAACAAAAAAATGCAGCGTTTTTCGAATCCATCGGGTTTTCGTTCAGGCACTCCGCCGATTTCGTCACATGCATGCGGCGCCGATGACGCCACAATCCTATCGTGTGCGCCAAAATCCCGGGGCACAGTAAGGAAAACTTGGCACAAAAGGAAAATATTTGGTAACACGGCGGGAAAAAGCGAATCGGGCCGATTATAAATGACCCCGTTATATCCCTCTAGTTCTGTGAGGGTGGCAGTGTGTTTAGATTATCAGGCGGGGACAGGTGTATAACATTTTATCTGGGCTTCGACATGTGATAACACACTGACAATAGAGAGAGATGAGACAGATCAGAGATGATGAGAGTCTTTTTTAAAAAAATAACAGAGGCATGGGCAGACAGAGGCTGACAGCCCTTTTACACTGTCAGCCCAATGCTACATCTGTGTTCTCACAGATATGTGCTTGTCTCCCTCTTCCCCCAAATAACTTATCTCCTTGTATTTTGTAGTGTTCAGCTGCTCTTTGCTCATTGATATGCGGCAGGAAGTTGGATCAGTGTGAGCTCCGTGAAGGGCGTGGTACAGCACCGAGCAGTAAGACATGAAACTCTGCAAGCTGGCAAATCCAGATTGCGGCCGACCCCTAAAGTTGTGTCTAAGGGCAACTGAAATTGTTGTACAGCAGGATTGATAAGAGATGGGTTTAACTTATATCCGTGAAATGCTGTATTATTGTTAATAACGTGAATAGAAAATGTGTTATTTTGTTATGCTTTTCTTAATGGAAATACCCCTTTAAATAGATATTGACGGTTAAAAGGGAATGGGCAACTGACCCAGGACAACAGACAAGACAGTGAACATCCAGGCCTGCCAAACGCTATGCCAGCTTGCATCAGTGTTGATACAGACAACAACAAAGGCAGTCCTTCCTATGCAAGTGTGAACACCAAAACCAAGATGAAGAAAAAACAACACAAGGAGGAAGGTAGCCAAGCTGGGGCACAAACAATGATATCAAATCAGACATGAAATCCAGATTCAAGGGATATCAACAAGAAGTGACAAAAATCCGAAACCAAAAAGTAGAGTAACAATAGCACGGACTATAGAGCTAGCAAGAGACTCAAAGGGAACCTGATACCAGGAGACCCATTTTTAGAGCACCCCAGTCCCCACAGGCTTATACATTACATGGCAAGTGTTTTTGTAAAAATATGGTTTACAGAAAAAAGAGAGGTTTTATATTGTACCCTTTCATTAGCATCTGCTGTGTGGAAGCCCCCCCCCCCCGTGTCCATTTGGAGGGGCTGGAAGAGCAGTTTCTCCCCCCTCCACCCTTGGGAAACAGTGACTTTTCAAATATATGAATAAATCCACACTCGGGATTGGCTGTATAGAGCAGGGCGTCGCTAAGCCCAGTGATGGGTGTTTTCATATATTGAAAGGTCACATGGATGTAGCTGTTCCCACAAGGGTGGGGGAAAACCACTGCTCCTTTCCAGACCCTCCACTTGGGCAACTGCCTGTCACACACGAATGCTAAGAAAGGTACATATAAACATATTTTTTTAAAACTATAAACAAAAATGTGGGCGCAGTTATGTACTATGCTCTGTGGGACTGGGGAGTGCAAAATGGGACTCTTTGACGGTCCTTACAGACTTTCTGGAATGGTCGCCAGTTAAAGCTTTTGGTCAGTCATTATCATTAAAAAAAACTGCAGCTGCAAAAACAAACTGAAATTCATACTCATACTCATAAGGAACTCAACCCTGGGTATGGTTTTTCATGCACAGAAGACGGAAACCTTATCCCATTCAGAATCTTGACCAGAGCAAATTGTCAAGTTGTGACAACCAGCCAGACATATACAGGTGTAGAACTGTTTTGGGAGAAAAATATAATTAAATAATATACTGCTTGACAAACCTTTAATGTTATCAAAAATACAGTATTCAGTTACTCAAATGGTAAATTATATCCAATAAGAAATGTACAAGAAAATAACAAATTTACTTTCTGTCACATTCTGACAGGAGCATCTTGCCATTTTGCCTAGTATCAAATTGACAATCGTAAAATGTGATTGCTGTGAGTTAATAGGGGAAGAGAAATACTCTGTACATTAAAAATTTCAAGTATGAAGGGACAATGTTTAACTTTAGATAAAACGCGTGTTCTTATAAATAGAAATGTACTTGTGGATATACAGCCTACTTTATTTAAATTTTTAGTACAATTAATTAGAAAAGGGATAATAATGGAAAATCCTAGTACCAAACATTTGGGGGGTTTCAGAGGCAATCATACCACCCATATTTAGCATGAAATTAACTGGGACGTAGTTAAAGTGAATCGTCATGCAAATTAACCCACCCAAAATAATGTGCAGATGCTCAGTGAGTTCAATAACACAGTGCAATACTACTGTATTACACTGTGTTATAGGAATAAGGCTTGAACAGGTGAAGCTGTGAAAATGTGAAAAATCGCACATAAAATTCAAAGCCCCATAACATCTTACAAAAATTGGGAGGGATGTATACAACCACATAAAGCAGACATTTATGACTAGTTGACAAAGTAGACATTTTGCAGTCGAAAATTGAGGAAATTTTTCCAAATTGCACCAAAATCTGTTTTTCATAAATAAACAACTTTGGTGGGAATGTAGTCTACGTAGGGCGCAGTGCTATGGTTCATGTGATGTTGTATTAACATGGGATCAATAAAAACCTGGAGATTTCCAAACTATATGCGCTGGATCATTGCGTTTTTGGGTGCATCATTGTCAAGTACGCTGGTTCACATGGGGATCCAAGCTGCCTGAGTGGAAGTCTCCCTAAGATTTATCTGTCAGGTGAGTGTTTCCAACTTTCCATATTAGTATTTAAGGCTTTTTTTTTAAAACAAAAATACTCCAAAATTTTGTAATACCGGAAGTAAAAAGGTCAAGAGAAAACAATTTCAACATAACTTGGAATGTAGTGTTGTAACCACTGTGTGACACACGTCAGATTTGAAAAAATGGAATGTCAGGAAGGTGAAAGTGGCTTAGCCAGAAGGGTTAATACATTTTAAAATATATAAACCTTCTGTAAGAAAGTCTCATTTCACAAGCATTCTGACACTCTGTACCTCTGTACTTAGATGTACAAAGCTGTATAAGGTGACATTTTTTGCAGGTTACAAAATGGGGAAACCAATTGTGCATGGGGGTAGATAATTATTATCAGCAACAAAAACAAAGTGCCCAAAGGGGCTTACTACCCCTTTTAAATTCACAAAACATCACTTTTATTCTTTTAAGTTGAACAAATCAAAAGATCTTGTACCAACAATTTCTAAAACTATATTTGGAAAGATTAACGTATAAATGTTATTGTTTAGAATGAGTAGGAGACATAGTAGGTGGTGAGGGCTTTGTATATATCCGAGGGTGGCGTGAGAGATGGGTATTTGTACTTCCCTAATGTCTCTCTCATTCAGTGAGGGGAGTCATAGGGGAACCCCCTGCAGGGTACAACATACACACCCTATCGTATCCTCTATCATATCACATGAGTGCGCACTGTGCTCGGTATGTATCCTAGGAAGGTGGGGGTAGAAATCCACGATTCAAAGTAATTTTCACCATGATCCAAATTTGCAAGGGAGCTGAATTTTCATTGCTACAATTTTGAGGCCTTTATGACCTTTGATCTCTTTTATAATTTTTTTATGGCCAAAACCCAATTTTTTATGGCGAAAACAGTTTGCTATTAGGGCTTAACAGCAGAAATAACCATTGTTATATTTTATAGATCTGGACTTTTGAACGATTCACCTAGAAAAGCCATAGACAGCGCACACACACAGTCAGTTGCATGCGAAGGTGTATTGCGGTGTTTGCTGCAATATGCAGGCAAAAACCTGGATTGTTATATGGAGAGGGTTCAGCCTGTGAGGATCTTATACTCCTAACAGGCTTGTAAGTGTTATATGTCACAAGTAGGATGAGCAGACCAATGTTCTCAAACCAATACAGAAGGTGATCAGACAAGAGGTACTTTCCTGTTTGTGTCCATAAAAACAAAAAGAAGAGTTAAAGAAATCAGGCAAACTTTTTGAGGATTCTTCACTCTTCTTCTCCTCTCTATGGCTGACATGTACAAATCTACACTACATAAAAGCAAAATGAGGTAGGAGCTTTTTTATGAGGATAGAAGGGATTATGTACCAATTTCCAGGACAGTATCAGTTGTTGATTCACAGTCCACGTGTGGTGATCCTTACATTGGTTTTGTGGCAATTGGTGCTTAGGGAAAATATGTGAATTTAGCAAAAAAGATATTTTAAAAAGATTACGAAAATGAGCTTTGATTGAAGTTATGGGCATGCAGTTATCTCTCACATCCACTGCTTTTAAGTCAGTACGAGCAGCTACAGAAAGGTACTATTTTCAGATTTAAATTGCAGTGGGTACTGCAGCTCTTTCATATAGGTTTTTGCCAGAAGAATTAACAGAATAATATATAGAGAGACATTTGAAATTTAAGGTGAAGTTTCATCCCCTTAACATTGATTTTAATGGACTCCTGCACATTGCCATGCAGGGAACGTTCTTAATGAGATTGGTACATTCCTGGTAGGATGCATAGAATGTTGGTATGAGGTTCTCACAAGCTGTGTCTTATAATGACATTTGGAGAATTTAGCTGGTATTAGAGCTGTATAATATTCCAGAAGCTATGAAATGGAGAAATAATGAAACACGAGTCCGTTTTAAAGATTCAATGGGAATTAACAGTGATTACACATATTAGGGAAAACATTGGCAAGTCAGCTCTTGGTGGGCTTAGCAGAGCAAGAATGACTTTATCCAAATAATATTTATTAAGTGGTCTTAATCATGTATAAGTCAGTAGGGACTGATCATGATTATTTAGGGGCTCTTTAGTTTTTTAAATGTGGCAACAACATAAAAGAATGTACGTAGTTGCTTAGAAAAAGAGAGAGATGGCAAATCTATGATAAATTAGGTGAATGCCACCCCAATAGGATGTGTACTCCAAGTACATCTCCCAGTAAATATAACTCGTTCATCACTGCTACTCCCTCCCTTCAGAGCCCAAGGTTGGTCAGATTAAATGAGCTAGAATAATCAGCGAGAGCTAAGTGGTCTTAGTGGTAGTTTCTCGTGTAAAAGGATAATCACAGCATGATTAAAGTGTCTCCTTGGATGTAGTTCAAGAAAAAGACCCCAAATGTATCAAATGTGGTGCGAATTGCCATTGTCAGTTTGCCTCACTCATGTGCAAATTCAATAATGGCCGCATGGTGTTCAATTATCTGGTGCAATTGGCGATGCTATTGAAGTTTGACCCACAGTTGAAGCTTTTCTTTAATTGTGTCAAGACCACAGTAAATAAATGTGGAGGGAACTAGCAACACACACCAACACATCCATTTAGATGCACAGTTTTTCAAAAGTATCAGGGTCTTGCCATGATGGCATTACTGGGGCCAAACACTTAGTAAATATAGGGGTAAGCTCAAAAGACCTTCTTTTTAGTGCAAAATTTGACAAAAACCTGGCACAGACCCAATTAAATATCTGGCAATGGCATTTTGACATTGGAATAGTTTATTGAGCCTGATAAAACATAAGGTAATGAGTTAGTAATTTCACGTTTGAAGTCCTGTCTTCATCAGCAAGGAGAAGGATATGGAAATATACTTTAATACTGTAAGTAAATAGAGATACAATCTTGCAAAAGCTTGCTACATATGGCAGTAGGCACTACTAATACGTGCTGAAACCCCCCACCCAACCTTAGTTGCGTTATACCAACAGACATACAGTACATGTAAACTTGCGGGAGGTTATTGCAATCATTCCCACCTACTAATTACTGCTATACAGAAGGAAGTCACTTTTAGGCTTAAAATATGTTTGTACAAGAACGCTTCTAGCAGGACTGAGAGGCTGTTAAAATCGGGAGCACTTTCTCACTGTTGATGTTTGCAGCAACTGCCCAACGTAAAAACTTAAGACAGTTTAAATGGCACCACAACTATGTTGGGATGATAGACTGCATGAATGGAAGAATGAACTAAATCTTTATTATGGTCGCCATTAATTTTTGTCTCCCATCTTTAGCCTATGTGTTGGGAGAAATTTTTAGGGGCAACTATACCTGTGTCTGTACACATTTGTTAGTTGTCAGAGGTACATTAGTCATGTCTGGATCGCTTGGAAAAGGGTGGGATTAGCTGGGATAGAGAGGGTGATGAAATTAAGGAATAATTCAATTTCTAAGGAAGAACAGGTGTCTGAAAAAAGCATCCAGCTTTGTTCTTTTTTAATTTATTGATTGTTGCTTTGCTTTCATTTGTGATCACCAAGAAGAGCATCAAGATTATGGTCTTGGATCCCAAAGACTAAGACTAACTATATAAAGTTACAACCAACAAACCTATTACAATAGAGATACCCCAAACATACATAGGAACTATACAAACCACTCCGGAAGAATCATACGTAACAACAGCAGACCGCCAAGATCGGAAGTGAATGTGCAAAGAAACCAAGGCCTGATTTAACCCACCAGATAACGGAGCCTAGATTGCAGGTGCTGACGAGGAATGGAGAACGGAGAGGCAAAATGCATGACGATACAACGTGAGCACCCGGACATTCATGCACGTCGTCTCGTACTCACTACCAAGTTACTATCTATCTATACAGTGACACACACATGCACGAGGTTCTTCTCCGTGTTTCAGATGTGTTTTTCCCTCCCCCCCTTTTTTTTTTTATTTTCTTTCCCTTCCCCCTCTCTTCCTCCCTTTTTTCCCCTCTCATTGACATATTGTCTAATGTGTTACGATGGGTATTTCTATTATTAATAAATAATGTATCTTTTACAGCTCATAAGGATGACTCTTACTGAAAACAACATATTGGGATCTATTCTTATGCAAAAAAAACATATCGGGATCGATTGTTTTCTGCTAATACTATATGCATATGCAGGTGACTTTTGTGCGGATAAAAACTTATATTCATACGCAGTGACTTATTCTAATTTTCATCATTGAATATATGAGGTTGATTTGATCCCCAGTCTTCTAGGGGAAGGGGAGGAGAAGCGAGAAAAGGGGTAATTTTTTTATCCTTTGTATGAAACGAAATGGTAGTTAAGGATTATATATGGAATATGTGGGGCTATTAAGGTGTCAATATTAAAAGTTGTTCATTTTGATTTTGTTTTGGTGGCCGAAACAGCACTTTTATGTTGTTAGAAACACAATTACTAATGAAAACAGTGAATAGAGTAAAGAAGAGATGGCGTGGGTTTGGATCATCACTCATTGGGAATACGGATTCAAGAGCTAATAAAGTTTTGTATCAGATAAGAGGAATGCCCTGTCCTGATTATGGGGGATTGTTAATAGGTACTAGATCCAAGCTGGACAGACTTAATGTGACCAGGCAGGAATCGAGCATGGAAACTTCTAGATTAGATGGCAAACCTTTGACACAGAATTAGGGTGGACGGATGTATGGAGGAATAAGTGTGGGCCAGAGGGAGAGTGCTACCTCTGGTTGAGCCAAATCTTATGGCAACTTATCTAGAATGGATCTTTGGTGAATCAACTCTTTATCCCTGTGGTCCATAAGATGGCCTATGAACCCACTGCCTCTTAGGACCACCCTCGTGGTGGTCACGGTTAGGGGAGAGAAAAAGATGGCAAAACCTGAGGTGAACCCGACTGCAGGTGGTATGGATGGACAGTAGGTCTTAAAAAGAAGTAAAGGATTGTGGGATAACAATCAAATTTCTGTAAAGGTGAGGGGCAATGGATACTAATAAGGCTTTCATGCGAGGTTATACCTAAGGCGGATATGCGTTGCAAAAAAAACAGTAAATGGGCAGGAGGAGGCACAAAAGCAGAAACTGGTTACGGCAGAGAAGAAGTTGGCAGAAAGATTCCCTCAGAGAGGAATCAAAAGAGAACATTTGAAGCACAACGGGAATAAAAGGTTTTTATGAATAATAAGGCTCAACACAAATCTTTTTCTCAGGGACAAAGAGTGTTATGAAGGTGGAAAATCGGGAAGATTTATGGTGGTTAAAATTGAGAACCCAAAAAAGGTAATTATGTTAGTGCAGGGTAGGGGGTGGATGGAAATAAGAGGATACGGAAGCAAATATATAGTAGATTATCGGAGATATATAAATCATCCAACGTAAGTATGAAGGCAGAAAGACGATTAGATAGATAAGCGGAAATTGAGTCTCAAACTGACAGATACCCAGAGGAGTTTATGGATTCCCCTATTACATTGAAGGCTGGAAATTTTGTAAAGAACTGAAGGAATAGATATGGCTGCGGGGTCGGACAGGTTTGTCCCATTTAGCTTTTACAGGAGAATGCAGATGGTAGTATTATCAGGATGATAGAGGACTTAAGAAGATTCTATAAAAAGGGGAAAGTCTTAATAGTATGTCCTAGGGCCAATATAGTTATGATTCTAAGAAAGTAAAGAACTGTATAATGGATATGGGATCCTATAGACCCAATCCCTTTTAATACCAGATTTAGACTATGGCAAAAAGTTGGGCTATGAAATGAAGGATAGCAATTACTTTATCTTATTCACGAGTATCAAAAACGGTTGTTTTATTCCAGGGGAGGAAAGTCAGAGATTGTACAAGAGGCTTGTTACAGGCAATGAAATGGGGCGAGGGGGGCGCTCCGCTCCAGCCTGGCGACGGAGCGTGAAAGCATTCGTAGGGGTGGAGGTGGGGTTGTGGGTGTATCTGGAGGGTAGAGGCATGAGGTCTTGGGGAAATTGTTGATTGTGCGATTCTGGCTGTGATGTTAAAGTATCGGGGGATCAGAAGCCTGTATGGAATCATCCAAGAGTAAACATGCGAAAATAAGACAAAACTGCTAAATGGAGAGAGGAATAGGTTGAATTTGAGTTACTAGGGGCACCAGACAGGGGTGCCCGTATGTCGCCCCGTGTTGCCCTCTTTATTGAGCCAGTGGTATCCAGAAAAGAAAGGATAGCAATGTTCTGTTGGAGGGTATGGGGGAGAGGGGATGATAAAGTATGTTTATAGTGGACAATATGATATTGTATATTAGAAACTCCCTGGCTCTATACCACGAGCTACCAAGAGTTACCAAGAGTTATGGAAATGATCGAAGAACATGGAAAATGGTCGGGCTGCAGATAAATTCCTGATCTTCTTTCTGGATTGAACGGGGGAGGTCAGGCATGTTTCACAGATCTGGGAGAAGTGGTAGGATAAAAGCATTTGGGGATATTCAGTATTTGTTTCACTAGGTAATGGGGATTTTCTTAGATTCTTTCAAGTCACACATGCATTAGCAGCAATTAAAGCTCAGAGGAATTGAAGATTGAGAAGTCACGAATGTATGATATTTACACACATTGACAACTAAAGTAGAGGATTCTAAAGTTTATAAGTATTTATAGAGGGGTAAACTTGCAACACTGTTGCAACAGCTCGAAAATTAAATGGGAATATAGTCTAGGACCTATCACGGAGGTATGGTGGGCACAAAGCTTAAAAAAATTATAGCATTATGTTCTTTCAATTGGAACCATAGGGATAATACAACATAACATAATACATAGGAAGAAAGAAAGAGTTATTCTGGTTGGATTGGTATAATAAAATTGTTATTGAGTAATGATTATGTATTTTATATCTGAAGTGATTTGTGATAATACATTCTGTATAAAACGGGGTTGTGTGAGTGTGATGATCTTAAATTGTTATCTGTATTGTGGTAATGGAAAAATTTAATAAAGATTATATAATTAAAAAAAAAAGAAGCTTATGAACATGAATATCCATCCATGAATGGTAGTTTACTATTTACTATATACTGGTGAGATAGTGATTGGGAAAGTCATTGAAGGCTGATATATTCCCATAGGTTCTGTCTTAGTGTTTTAGGCCTCAATGGAAATAGTTTTGGTAATGGACAGCTGCAAACTTCAAAGACTGACTTTTAGTAAAAAACTGGAATCATGAGCTCTTGAGCTGGATTGGGAAAATATTAGGGAGTGTTTCCCTATCCCTGGTCCATTTAGGGTTTACGACAATGGGGCACATTTACTTACCGTCCCGTCACGATAACGCCGAGGATTGGGGTCCTTGGCCCATTCACAAGATGTGCGTCCATTTCCTGCATGTGTCGCACTTCGCTGAGGTCTTCCAGGAGTCTGCTAGCACCGGCGCGGGTGTTCCCAGTAAGCCTTTGCTGCAATATGCAGCAAAGAGTTCCGGCTATGTAGAGGGCTGGCCCGCGAGCCCTCTCCATGAACTGGCCCCCGGCTTGTGCCGTACTGGTGCGGCGCAAGTCAGGAAGGGGGTTAAGAAGTTTGTGCGCTGGGGTTGTGGCGCACGTGACCCTTTTTGTGGCCCAGTTGCGGTTGGCTTCCATGCGGACACAAATTAGAGGGTGTGTCATCGGACGGTCCGACTGATTCAGATTGAGCCCAGTTTTAACTTGTGTGCACATCCTATGTTAAAGATGCACCACAAGAAGTGGTGAACTTTGTCAGACCTGAGCGAGGGAGGAATCTAAACATTAATGATTTCAGGCGCACGATTTTAGTGATATAGCCGCATGCAGCATTATTCACGGACAATGCACTTTTAGTGAATTCCGGTGACCTGTAAGTAAATGTCTTAAAATTAAGGAGTGTACCAGTGTAATCTAAAAAGGTGCACTACTACCACACATTCAGCTCGGAATGGAGACCTGTCATGGCCATCGCATCAGCTGACATACCAGCAATGCGTGATGGACACTGCCGGACACTGCCATTCCATTACATATCTCTGTTCATTCTTGGTCAAATTTTTTCTTTATTGTGTTATATGAGTGACAGTTCTGTGAAAACCTATAGAAATGTGAGATAATCCTTATAAAGATGATTCAATACATTAGCTTAAACAATATTACACATAATATGACATATAACTTTATGTTTTACAAAATAGATTTCCATATGAAATACCACATGTACAGCATATCACATGCACGGGATCTGTGAATATTTATGAACAATGGACATTTTTACACATGGAACCATGTGAATTCTATTTTAAATCACTCTACTTAAAGGGAACCTGCCATCAGGATTGCTTTTTCTGGCTCCCATAGAGAATAGGTACACATTGCCAAAGAGTTTACATTTCGTAAGCAGATCTGGTCACTAGTCCTATGGGAGTGGACTGCTTCCCCCTCCCACCCTCGTCTAAACCGCTCTATCATGTATCTAATTTCAAATAAAAGAAACACCTCTCATGCCCCCAATATTTCCTCCCCCTGTCATTATACCCGCAGTACGTCATACATGGCTGCCCCACTCCACACCTGCCACTTCAATGGGACTAGGGACACATCTCTGATCCAGAAAGGTAAACTTTGATAAAACCTTTTTTTTTTTAAAACTCACAGTTTTTACTAGTAAAAACTCTTGGCAAGTGTACACTATTCTCAATGGGGACATGGGGGGGGAGGGGGGGAGGACTCAGTTAACCTTCCTCTAGAATTGATTGAATCATCCACCAGTACAGCCTGCATCCTCTCTTAGATTCCATTGGTAGGGTTGTTGTCTACTTTTATGTGCTGGCCACACCCCGTGCAAACAGCTTGGCATGCTCCAGGACACTGTGTGCACTTATTACGTTAATGTGGCATGTGCTGTGCACTGTAGTGCAGTGCTTGAAAAACTATCCCGCGGTGTGATGGAGAACAATTCCTTACAGGGGGGATGGACAACTTATAGGTGTCAGATGATTAGAGCGCTGTGAGGGCACACTCCTGAGCTGCCGTGTAGTTTTAATACCAGGGTCACTTAAAGTGAATTAATCCTTACATGTGGCCTATAAAGCAAAACATTATATTAAAGTTGGTATTTGTCATGCTAAATGCAAGTCTCAAAACAGAAGTGGCATGTAAAATAACTAGCTTGAAGTTACTATGTTACGATGTGATAAAAATAATAGAGGTTTGAAAAAACATTTTTGAAAATATGAGTCATCCTGATATGACTGCATATAAAGCATTCTAGTAAACAAATAAGACAGTAAACAATTACAAGCTGAGCAATATTATATTGCATAGTATAAAAGTCATTATGTTATTCTGAAAAATATTATCTGATATGAATCAGATATTTTTGTTAAACATGAAAATCACCTCATGGCCAATGATAGTTATTACAATCCACTTATCTGATGAAATTGCGGAATACAAATAGCTTCGATTTCCGCAATTTGTTCCTCAAAACACTGATTGTTGACAACTATAAAATGACTCGAGCAATGATTCCAGTATAAGTCTCATGATATTGTACAAATATTGTACCTACTGGAAAAATCCAACGAAAATAGGAAAGAATTGCAACTTCATATCAACTTAAGGCCAAGTTTGCATTCAAAAAAATATTTAAAAAAAATATTGCAGAATATGATTTTTCTTTTGTTGTAATTTTATTGTAGAGCAGTCTCCACTAAAACAGATGGGGGGTCATTTACTACGGGACCCGATTTGCGTTTTCTGACGTGGTTACCCTATTTTCCGATTTGCCAATGATTTTCCCTGTGTGTTGCCCGGGATGCGATCGGATTGTGGCGCATCAGCGCTGGCATGCACGCGACGGAAATTGGGGTGTGTGGCGAAACTAAAACCCAACGGATTCGGAAAAACCGGCGGCATTTAAAAAAAAAGGGTCGCTGGACTCGCGCTTACCTTCACCCACGATGGCTCGTGTTGAACTCTAGTGCGTTCGATGCTGTTCAGCAGGGACACCTGGTGGGAAGTCGGAGGAAACGAGGAGCTTAGGAATCCCGGTCGGACCCCAATCCACCGCAGAGAAAGCGCCACTGGATAGCGAAGGGACCGGTAAGTAAATCTGCCCCATTATGTGTGAGATTGTCTGCTGTTTTTAACTCACTGGACCACACAATAAGACTTATCTCTGATTATTCTTTATTTCTTTGAATTAAATTTGTATCTTTACAAAAAGTCAAATGGAAAAATCAAAAGTCCTAGTCTAATTTACATACTGCATGCCATTTTACAATACAATCAACATTCATACCCTATACACATTGTTGTCAAGAGACTCAATCTAAGTGGCTTTCAACTATATGAATTTTTCAGTAACTTTTGTTTGCCTTTATTCCCTAACTCTTCCCTTCTTCATAACTCTTATTGCTTTTACTCCTTGCAGCTTCAAAGTTATGCCATTTTTTGTGTTTGACTGACATTTCTTGAGAGTAAAGGTTTTTTTTCAGTGTTTGGATGTTTGATTATTTTCCTAAGTAAGCTATTCTAGAAGTAGTGTGGAAATACTACAAACAGACTTAACAATTTAAGACTTATTTAGCACAATGAGCTTTTTAGAGTCACTCAACATAACTTTCCCATTGTAATCTGGAATGCATTTCTCACAGTCAGTCACAATATATCCCATCATAAAAAGGGTACTCCAGTAGGTAATAAAAAATATTATAAAAAGTGTATCTATTATATCTTAAAATGGAGGTGAAGACATGATGGGTGACAAAATGATATGAATAGAATATAAACTATCCTTTATAGTTTTGAAATTCATCAGAAGGATAGTGACTATTCCCACCCTTGTGTCTCCCCCTGCTTCAACATGTGCACACCTTTACATAGTTTATAAATATTTTTTTGGACATGGATTAACAAGAATAAAAGCTTAACCAAAATGCGTTCAATAATTGCTACATGGCACAGGCCTACATGATCTGCCCCTTCTGTTGTATCAGAGTGTCAGTAAACGACTGTTCCTTTAGGCCACTGGGGCTGTGATTGTAATAAGGCAGAAAGGAAAGTGGCCAACCCATTTCCGCCAACATGTTCCATCTTATGATTTCCTAAGTATTGTATTGAGTATTGTAAGTTCCAGTACATATAGGAGCTAAGAGAGCTATGACACAACCCCTAAGGGATCCCTGCACAATGAAATTTAATAAACATACAAAGTGAAAAAGATTTGATTGCCAAGAGGATAATCATTTTGTGCTCCTCTGTTTTTTTTTTACAGAACTTTTTATCTCATATTTAGCTGCATTCTGCTAAAAATTATAAAAACTAAAAAAATAACCCCACAGGGAAAGTTCATTTTACTTAAACTGCCAAACTTAATTAAGACAGCTTAGAATATTGCAGAATAAAAGCAGGTAAAATATTTTTAAGCAGGATTCTTCAGTGAGCAAGCTATTAAAACATGGAAACAAAATCTCAGTATTTTAGATCTCATTTAAGCAAATATAAATGAATGGAATATTAATTGCAGTGTTATTTGGATGCAGTAATCAGGGAAGTTTTATAACTAGAAATGATCTAAAATATATTAGCAGAATTGCATCTTTACTAACAGCAGATATTAGATTAAGAAAAAGCCTCAAGGCTGTGAAAAATTTCAATTACCGGTAAATCATTTACACGAGCCTACCGTGTATACAGGACGTTGTTTTGCTTGTTAACACATATCATAGCCCCTGTGAGCACTGCTATTAATTGGAATACAAGTGTCATAAAAACAGCGTCCTATTCTTCTAACACCAAATGGAAAGACAGATGAAAATAAGAATTCCCCTGCAGCACAGCAGGGATCCCAACATTACTTCTGATTTCATGCAAGTACCAATGCAAACAATAACTTAATGTTATACTATATAATTACCTAATACTAATATACATTGGGGCAGATTAACTTACCCGGTCCTGTCGCGATCCCGCGGTGCGTTGCTCCGACGAGGATTCGGTCTGCCGCGATTCACTAAAGCTCATGCGCCCGAGTCCTGCATCTGTTGCTTCTGCCGCCGCGGTCTGACGCAGTTCACCTTCTTCTCCCGGTGCTTGTTAAGTGGGTTTCGCGATACAATTATAAACGTTTAAATCCTGAACGTGTCCGATCGTCAGGTGTCGACGGCCCGCCCCCATATTGTGTTGTGTGCTAAGCCGGCGCCGATGCGTTAAAATCCGATCGCGCGCGCCAAAATCCCGGGGCAAGTCGGCGCAAAAGGGAAAACAGGCAGGAAGAACCGAGAAAATGCATCCAACGGACCCTTCGTAATAAGCCCATTGCTCTATTGCAGTCATATTCAATGTTTATTTAATAGGAGCAGAGCTGCAGTACCATAGCAAGACATGATACAGTGATGAAAACTTCTTCTACAAGTTTGTATTTGGTGAAGGCAGCGGCTGAACAGCTAAATAGTGTTGGGATCAGATATGATGACTGGTCTGGAGGATGGTTGTTAGTTTTACTATGCTGAAGTCAATGATATTTCATCAAAATGCTGCATGCGTGTTAAGTATATTCAATCATGTATTTTCCTCTATAGAAGTCTCTGAAAAAACCTAAAAAATATCAAGAAAAAGCATAGACTAAAGGATTACATGATTGAAGTGGCAATAAAAAATAGTATTCATCAGTAATGTGTAATACAGATTTTAGTCAGGTTATTGGGGTTGCTTTAGCATACTAAGCACCCCAAACTCCTGGCACCCATGAACCTCAATGGTTGCACACTGGTGTTTAGATTGTATATGCACAACCTGTACAATAAATCAATCTGCACAATACACAGTGCTAAGAGAATTAATAACTGATTGTCTATAGAGGTCTTAAATGTTCAATATAATAAATATATAGAAGTTGCAGTTACAGATCATCAACATGTGATTACCACATTTCAAGTTGTTTTCCAATGGTGCACAGGAAGATGGAGAGCAAAAGCATCTCAGTTCTGGAAAAAAACAAAAAGGAAACTTCTCCAGCACTCAAAAAAGATCAATTCCAATGATTAATATTCCACTTAAAATACATGGTAAATAAGGGATGTATTGTAAAAGATTAATGTGTTTGGAACTACACAAATCTTTGCTTCTTAGTCATGGTCATGTGTAGTTCGAAGCACATTGGTTACCATGCATTCCTTTTTGCCATCTATTGTTAATGGAACATTAAAGGCTTTTGGATTTTTATTTTGAGTGCTGAAGAATTTTCCTTTTGTTTTCAAAATGTTCCCCTAAATCAGTTGATACCATTATTTGAGGGGGGGGGGGGGGGGGGGGGGCGCAATCGTACTCCTATTCTGACAATCAAATTTTTTGGCCCCTCAATTGGACGCAGCTTGGTAATCCTTACACTTTATGCGCATGTACGTTCCTGACACTCTTGTTGGCACAATATTTGGTGAACTACTTTACAAAGTTTCTATTCACCCTTTATGACTACAGAGTAAATCAGAAACTTTTCAGTTGGTGCCAATCATTATACCTTGCACAAAAATCTAAAAATCCCTGTCTAACTTAACCGCACAATTTGTGGGCCAAAAGAAACAGTCCTGAGCCACAATTGATGAATGCCTTGATAAATATATTGCTGACAGTTTTTAGTGCAAAATACTACAGAATCATCACAACCCGAATGCTAAACCACTACTGTTATCACAAAGGGCTATCTGTTCCAATTTGGATGTTATTCTACGAATCTTAATGTCAACAAAACAAAAAACTAGTCCCACTGCCAGACTTCTTTGTAAAAATTTAGTCAGTACTTCATTCACTTCTGTTAAAATCCATACCGGCACATAGAAAACAAGGGCAAAGACCGAGACTACAGGCAGAACCTACACATTTCAATATAATCTTACTCATGGCTAACGAACTCAAGGAATTCAGGATGCGCATGGTGGGAGGAAGACGAAACTTGTAGCGACAGGATTAATGTGTTCAATACCTCGAATGGGACCGGAAGTGAGGACCCAGCTTATAGCTGGAAATCCTTAGCCGAAAATACTTGGAGACAGGCACACTTTATCCCTGGAAGAGAAAATCGGGAGGAGGTCTGCATTTTTATCCACCTGAGTTTGTGTTCGAGCAGACGCCTCGAAGTAAGGAGAGAAGAGTCTACTCCCAGAGTGGATTTAAGATCTCTGACCAACCCTCCACACAGGAATTGCGGACATCAAAGGCAGAGGGAGAGGTGGACGAGGATGCGTCCAAAAGACAATGAAGAAGGGGGTGGAGCCAAGAAGATTCGGAATCCAAGGAATTATAGGAGAATTCACCCACGGCAACAGAGCGGCAGTCACTCTCGGGAGAAAAAAAAATTACGGAGGGGTAACATCCAGAGTCTGGTACCCTCTCTACTTGTCCATTGGGATGAGGGGTGATAACTGAGGAAAAATCCACTTTAACTTGTAATTGACTACATAGAGAAATGCCAGAAACGGGAAAGCAAACTAAGCCCCCCGATGAGAGACTATGTGCTCAGGAAGTCCAGTAGCCCAAAAGGTGGTGTGTGAAGAAGAAACAGGCCTGGAAGACGACGAGTCTGATTGGACACGAACGGGCCAGTAGCAGAAACCAATGGGTAAGACGTTCGTGTCGCAGTGGCATATGCATGACCTTAAACGTAGAGAAGCCGAAAGCGATGCCCCGAGCGAGCGGGCAGGGGCTAGAGGAGTGGGGTGAGCCCGGCAACCACTAATGGATGTGTGGACCACCCGTGACAATCATTGGTGTTTAACAAACATGTTAGTCTAGCAATAATATAGCTGCTCCCCATAATAATATATTTCTTTTTCAATTCCCAGCACTGTGGTCCATAAAAGTATCAGCTGAGGAGTCCATGCAGAGTAAGTAGAAGCTATGGAGTAAGTGTAAACAGGACAAGAGTTCGTTTAGTCCTGAGTAAGATGATCGAAACTGTGCCTGATCAGTAGGTCTGTGATTTCAGTTTCTATATTGCTGGTGAGGTTTAAACAGAAGGAATAAACGTACTGAAATAATTGTTATGCATAATTCGTCAGCAAGGAATCTTTGGTTTGTTGCATGGAGCAATTTCGTGTATCCACTATGAGAAAGTGGCTGATTTTCTTTTCCATTATGTAATAACAAATGAAAAATACTGCAGAAGAACCTTGCAGCACCAAAATTAATACGCCGCTTGCTTTTGAGTCATGCGGCTCCCCAAGTGACTTGTAGATTGTAATTCAAGCAAAAGTGTGGCGTTCTGAGTACTTAACTAGGAGGCGGTCCAGAATTAATTTTCATATTTTTTAAAAATACTTTAAAATGCCCACTAACTCTTTCCACTTCACCATTGGTCCCCCTTGTGCCATTCTTTGAGCCCAACACATCCTAATGAGATCGTGAGTGGTGTTACCCAAGTTTTTTGAGGAGGCCTTTATGTCGTCCGATGGATTTTCACAGTAGTAGTCCATTTTATTAATAGGAGCAGAGCTGCAGTATCCATAGACGACATGATACAGGGATGAAACTCTTCTATACAAGTTGTAGGTGAAGCAGGGCTTTCCGCGATAAGCTAAATAGTTGTGTTGTGTCAGATATTCTCTCCTGATGGATTCCTAGGCGTGACATCTTAGTTATTGGATGGTTTGTATTATAGATGTGCTGAGTCACAATCCGCAACTTTCATCCAACAGCTGCCATGCTGTAAGTATCTGACGCCTGTAAATTACGAGGCCATTTTCCGCTAGAGAAGTCTCTGAAAAAAACCTACAAAATTATCAAGAAAAAAGTCCATAGACGAAAGGCTTATCCCTATTTGATGACTTCCGACACAAGTGGCAATAAAAATTAAGAGTATTTATCTCATCTTGTTTAGGAATGTGTAATACAGATTTTAGTCAGGTTATGGGTGGCTTTAGATACTATAGCCACCCAAACTCTGGCACCCATGTAACCTCAATGGTGCACACTAGGTGTAGATGGTATATGCACAACCGTACAATAAATTCACTCTGCCACAATACACAGTGTATAAGCAATTAATAATCTGATGTTCTATAGAGGTCAAAATGTTTCAATATAATTAAATATATAGAAGTTGCAGTTACAGATCTCACATGTGATTTACACATTTCAAGGGTTTCCAATGGTGCACAGGAAAGATGGAGAGCAAAAGCATCTCAGTTCTGGAAAAAAAAAAACAAAAAGGCAAATTCTGCCAGCACTCAAAAAAAAAATAGATCAATTCCATAGATTAATATTCCAGTTAAAATACATGGTTAAATAAGGGATTGTATTGTAAAAGATTAATGTGTTTGGAACTTACACAAATCTTAGTCTTAGTCATGGTCATGGGTAGTTCGAAAGCACATTGGTTACCATGCCATTCCTTAGGTGCCATCTATGTTAATGCGAACATAAAGGCTTTGGATTTATCTATTTTGAAGTGATGAAGGAATTTCCTTTTTGTTTTCAAAATGTTTACACTAAAATACAGTTGATACCATTATTTTGAGGGGGGGGGGGGGGGGGGGGGCGCAAATCGTACTCCTTCTGACAATCAA